>NQII01000291.1:832222-916835 GCA_002778355.1 Clitarchus hookeri | reverse complement strand
GCTGCAGCGATTCAAGTGGGAGGTATGGCAACATCCTCCATACAGTCCAGACTTAGCGCCATGCAATTTTCATGTTTTCGGTAAGCTGAAAAAGTATCTCGGTGGACGACGATTCCGAAACGACGAATAGGTGAAAGCAGCTGTCTCCGGGTGGTTAGATAGCGCTGGAGGAGATGTCTACGCATCCGGAATCGAAAAGTTGGTTGACCGTCACGAGAAATGTTTACAGTCTCTTGGGGACTATGCGGAAAAGTGAACTTACATTGTATGTTGCCATAGCCGTGCTGCCTATGTATAGGTGGTTTCATACATGGCCATAACGTGGAAGTGTAACTTATTTATTTATTTGCCCTCGTGTATATATATATATATATATATATATATATATATATATATATATANAAAGCTAACACAGGTCGTTGGCTTTTGAATAAGTTTGGCTCGCACAGCTTCCCCGTGCCTCTGGTGCTAGCTTCTTACGTCGAGATATGAACCGGATTCAACAAAGCTGATTTGCTGTACAATGTAAACTCTTACAATTTGCGCAATGGCATGTACAATCCTTCACGCAGGAAAATTAACAAGCGGCCAATCAATATCAATTATTTTTAATATAAATTATAAATTAAACGATTTTTCGTATTTTTTTTACTTTGAAAGGCTGTTCACGGTAAACTGAGCAGTTTCAAAACTGTGCTTAGGATCTACTTGTATGCATATTGTGTATTCTTCCGCCATATGTAAAAAAAATGCATTGCCATGGGCCCGATCACCTTATTCATGCGTCGGTCAGTTCAAAAAGTAAATTATTAGAAATGTAAATATTTTAAAAATATGCTAATTCTTATACTTATACGAGTAAAAAAAAATCCGTAATAAAAATAAATAATTCAAGTATTCCCAAGTGTTCACCTAACACATTCAATTCAACGTTAACATGCCCAAATCTCTTGGCTCACTCAGCTGGCTGTGCCATTGAGAATTCTACCACTCCAACAGTAAACCTCTATGAGTCTTTCAGCGGAGACCCCAACCATTTTATGATGTTATAATGAAAATAAAGGTTTGATGCACGTCCCTATTCCTTTTTTATTGTTTCGTACCGGAATGTTCATACCAAAAAATGACAGTGAACACACGCGTTTGAACCATTTTCACTATCACAAAATTAAGCCATTCCAAAGCACGCCCTCATTCATACGCGTTGGACGTTTATTTAATAAAAAAAATTTCTGCTCGAGCTCTGCACATCGTTCGGTGGCCTACCCGGCCGACCACCGTAACAGCGCGGTAGTAGAGAGCGATGTTATCAGTTTGGTGTGTACAGCGCCAGCAGTCTCGCGTGGATTCCCTCCCTCGAACGGCATGCCTTCCGTGACAAGCCCCGCCCCCCCCCTCCTCCNCCTTCTTTTACACAGCCACCACTACCATCCATCCCTTAGATAGGTGCGAAGATTACCTTTTTATTTCAACTTTTTAATATAAGCTGCTGTTTCACCTCTGTAATCTTGATTACTCTGTGCGTCTGACAAGTTTAGAATATAACTTTCAACACGTTTACAATTTTGCAAAGCGTGTTATGAAGTATTAACAAAAAAAACTGCTCCATTTTAAGACTCTTCTTCGCCTGTTTCGCAGAAATTATTCGTTTCCGTGTCATAATTTCTGTTTCAGACAAATAACTGACAATGCACGATTATAGAAAAATCTATATTTTACGAGTGAGTGAAGAGATTTTGGCGGCTCTTGACATCGATGTCTTGAGAGCCGATGACGGTGAAGTGAGGTGAGTATGGAGCAGCGCCCGGAATGAAAGGGCAGGGGAAACGGGAAATTCCCGAGAAAACCCGTCGACCAGCGGCATCGTCCGCCACGATTCCCATTTGCGAACATCCGGGGTGAAACGGCCGGGGATTGAACCCGGTTCGCCTTTGTGGGAGGCGAGCAGTCTAACCGCTCAGCTACCGTGGCCCCTGCATTTTACGAGTTGTTTAATGTTTCTGTGCTTAATTTCTACTAATTGTAAAATGTCAGGAACATATTAATATTTTATCAATAAGTTCCTGCATTTTTGCAAGCTGGAAGTAACATACAGTGAAAATTAAAAACCGACAGTATTAAACAACCTCTGAAACGTAAATTATTACCCGAAAACGAAACATTTTCTGCATAATAGGCGAAGGCGAGGCGAGCCTTTCAGTACACTACGCAAATACAATGCATGCGAACTTTCAGCGGTGAATCTCGCTACAGAATGCTTTCATGAGACTATACTGATCTTGGGTTAGTCGTCTGAAGCAAGGTTTCTATTTGTAAAATAACAATTTGAAAATACGTTTCGTTAAGGTGAAAAAAATCGGGGGGGGGGGACGGTGTTGGGAGCTCCATGGATATCCATCACGATGACTTGCTGGCTACATTTAATCCGTTCCATCGCCATCGGCGCATTAATCATTCACAATACTTGCACTTAGCATATGTAATAATTCTGAAACCACAAATGTTTCTGTGTTGTAATTTTTTGTTGGTGCCTGTTACTGCTGAAAACGAGCCAGCTAAATTAATGTTTGTATTTATTTTAACGCCATAGGTAGAGACCTGAAGAATTCGCGGATTCATTTTTGAGATAAGCTGGAATTAAAAAACACGTGCGTTTATACAACTTCAGCCATTGGTCCGCGCAGTGTTTGACGCCTCCTGGTGGACGGTGTCCAATTGTCGCCTTCCACTGTGACAGCATCCAACCAGTGTGCAGCTGATATCAGCATATTTGTACATAAGTCTGTAGAGTCTAGCCTGCAGGTCATTGAACTCGCGATTTTTTCAGGTCTCTAGCCATAGGTAGCGTCAGTGACTTTTCGCGTAAAAATCTGAGCCCACAGTTGACTTCAATACTATATACACACCTCAGCTGTTGTTACACCTCCATTGGCTGCTGGCGTCGTGTCCGTCTTTGACCAAGCTACTCAGGACTAAGTAACTCCGACACTGAACCTTCGTGATTCGTGCGCAAACGGTTAACACGGGCCAGAACATTTGTTAGCCAATCAAGAAGCTGGACGACCCTACATTGCTTTGGACTGTATCTTGTCTCGAAATTTTTTCGCGAAATATCACTGCTCCTGGCCATAAGTAATTTTTGCGTTACGCAGGGCAACATTAAATACGGTCATATTGTTTATTTTTTTGTTGTGTGATGTCACTATTCTTTTGAAGAAAAAAAAGTACCGGAACCTGTTGAGTCGTAGGCATTAGTTCCGAGAACAACATTCCGCGTGTTTTCAAGCCATTGCATTCACGTAGGGAACGGAACTCGACGTGCACTCGTACCGGCGGCGAACTCTGTAGGACACTTCCTAGCGCATAATGTTCTCCTGATACCAAGTGGCTATCTAGCCGCAGCCGTTGTCAGTCAAGACCGGAGCGTGCGTGCGTGCGCAGCGTAGAGGCGATGAGAGAGAGAGAGAAAGAGAGAGAGAGAGAAAGAGAGAGAGAGAGAGAGAGGCATGTCTCGGTCGACTCTAGCGCGCTCACACGCTTTTTTTAGGCCTCAGACGTGCAAAAAAATTCCTTAATATATATATTATATACATACATATAAATAGAGTCTGTAAGAAAATGCTATCTATGATGAATGTGGTTACCATTCCAGATTACTTTATTTTAGTTATGGCCAAGTAATATATATTACTGGGGCTCTCTCTGTTGATTTTAATGTGGGTGGATAGGGTTTTTAGTTTAACGTATTTCATGAGACGGCATTGTTTTGCAGCACTACGCGACGCACATTCAAACAAACATTCTAATAATAACCGTTTTGAAATACATTATTTACCAAACACACTGACTTACTGTACAGATCGTCGTAATTCCTATTTGCAACTCCTGAACACATGTTGTTCTGTGGCAATCCTTGTGCCAACAAAATTATTTTGTCATTACAGTATGTAATGGAAACTACAAAATGACGTTTGTGGTCACTAAGAAAATTCAGTGTGTTTGTAGGCAATAATAATAAATAGTGTTCGTTAGTCGCAGCGAAAATCTTCCAATCATAGTTAGTGAGCTTCACAAAGGTATTTTGCATGTTGTGGGCTTTTTTTTGTAGGTAGGTATGGCCAAACAGCAATTGAACACTTATATAAATATCTATAACAGAAATCTAATTTAGTGGCACACACGACAATGCTTGCACACTTCATTCTCCTCGTGGAAAGTCAATTTTCTCTAATAACTTACGTGTAACATTTTACTTACTTGGAAAGGAATGACATTATCCGTTCATAAGTACTTAAGAATATCTCTCATGTATTAATTAATTCGTAACCTGATGCAAACAACCCAACACAGACAAATATGGCGTCGTGGCCAGACAGAAGGTGGCCACTTCGAATATGCCAGAGCGCATGCGCAGAATATAACGGATGTAGCTTTGCAGCCGCAGCAAAATAATGGTTTACTGTGAATAACATGAATGCTGTGGCTGCCAACAAATTACACCGTGGCAGCCAATAAAAAGTTTTTTCATTAAACAATTATGTTAGTGAGCACTAAATAAATGGGTGTATTTATTATACTAGCCAATCTACGTGTTATTTATTGACTTGTTGGGCACCGTAATCTGTTTTTTACCAACAACAAAATTTTGCTTTGGAAAGCATTAAACAAACAAACAATTTTTGTAGCAACAAAATTTTTTTTTTTCAGTGTACGAAGTAATTTTTAGAATCATTCAGTAAATACGACGGTTTCCCGAAATTAAACAAACTACGGAACGAAAATACACGTTCCAAGCAAGAAAACGCACTAAAAATGCACCCCTACAACTAACTAACTCTGTGCTCAATGAAATTAAATATAAAAAAAAATTAACTAACAATATAATAAATATTCCGATAACATCAGTACACGCGAGCAACTAAAAAAAATAATAAAAAAAAAGGCACATGAAAAACTTTAGGGAGAGCAACGATTTTTTTGGTTGGTTTTCCGTAGAAGCAGAAACGACTGGAGTATCAGGTGCACATGACAGCCGCGGAGGTTACAACTTCGACCGCGAAATCGCAGGTAACTTGTGAGTTACTGCAGACTGAGGCCGCGCACTCAATTTCGTTCGTATTTTTTTTTTAATTAGCGTTTTGCATATTGTAATTGTACAATTATAAAATCACGACGTTCAACAACAATTCAGCAGGAACTGATTTTATTTGCCGCACAGCACGACATCGCTGATACAAAATAAATATGAAATAATTTAAATCACTAGTTCAAGTTTGTTATTGCTAGGGCCAGTGAATTTTCGCGTAAAAATCTGAGCGCACGGTAGACTTCAATACTATATACACACCCTAGCTGTTGTTACACCTCAATTGGCTGCTGAAGCCGTGACCGTCTTTGACCAAGCCACTCAGGACTAAGTAACTCCGACACTGAACCTTCGTGATTTGTGAGCAAACGGTTAACACGAGTCAGAACATTTTTTTGCCAATCAAAGAAGCTGGACGACCCAACAGTGCTTTGGACTGTATCTTGTCTCGAAATCTTTTCGCGAAATATCACTGCCTCTAAGTATGAAATTAAGTAGAGAGATGCAAATAAATCACCGTTGCCACATTCAACTGTGTTTGAAGAAACGTATTGCCATCTGCAGTGTTTGCGGAGCCAAAATGTGTTTGTGCTAAAGGAGATCGCAGTGATCCATATATTTTTCTGGCACCGATAAATAGGAACACAAAAAATTTCTGTTTTAAACGACCTGTAGGCTAGACTCCACTGCCCTATGTATTTTTGAACGTCTACTCTCTGTTCATTTGCTGCTGCCGCAGTGTGTAGCCAATTTTACGTGGCACGGGATTAGGTGTTTGTTTCCTCGCAGGTTTGGTATTTGCCCAGAATTCACCTGTACGTGTCTAATAAACTCTGATCCAAGTGCAGGCATAACATAAATATACGTGTGTTGTTGTCATATTGTCCTAAAATTAATTCGCGAAATTTTCCATTTCCGGCCGATAAATGCATCGTTAAAGATAATAGAAAAATCGCGAAAAAAAATTTCGATGCAACATATTCTCGATAACACTCTAGCTGGTTTGTCATTTTATGATTGGACGAACAAGGTTTCGACTCAGCTGATTTGTTTGCGTATCGATCACGAACGTTCTGTCTTAGAGTATGAGAATCCTCATTGGCCCGGTTGAATTGGGGTAGTAGCTTCACACATGCATGACAGCCAATAAGTAAAGAAAACTGTCGGACATGTGTACAGTACGTTGTATGTATCCTAGCAAACATTAATATTTCCCCCCCCCCCCNTTTCCCCCCCCCCCCCGATAAGCCATTATCTCTACGCATCATTTTAGGCGCTGCAGCAAACACATTTTTTTGTACGGAGCTGCACTGCTGTGGGTATGACACGTAATGTTTTAAATCTCGACCACAAAAATGTTTGTTTGTGACTCATGATACTGTCAGCAGGCGTTTATGAGTGAATGACACTGTTACAAATCATCGGAGGCATATCCGCGTTCGTGAGAGATGCAGGCCTCAGTACAAATAAAAGAACTGTATTTAATTAATCAGTTTATTTACTATGCTATAAAATACCAAAAAACACACACAGCTGTTTTTTTTACAACATTACACTTTGCACTTTGTACACATTTACTGAAATTCAGTACCAGTTAGAATTGTGTCACTTATATCCACCATTAAGGCAACTATAAATAAAGTTTTCACTACAGTGGCCTCACGTAAATGCTCACTGTTACAGGGAAATCAATACACATTTTACTGCCGCATTATTAATAAAGAACTGAAGAATTCGCGGATTCATTTTGAGACAAGCTAGAATTCAAAACAGTTGCGTATATATAACTTTAGGCATTGGTCCACACGGTGTTTGACGCCTCATGGAAAAGGCTGACCCAATCGTCGCCTTCACTGAGTCAGCAGACAACCAATGTGCAGTTGACATCGGCATATTTTACATACAGACTATAGAGTCTAGGCTGCAGGTCATCGAACTCACGAATTTTTCAGGTCTCTAATTATTAATATGTTTTTTTTTTTAAGTAAGTCAGAACAAGTTAGCTGTATTTATTGTTGCTGCTAATGTTGCGGTAATTACCGCAGTGGGCTGACCGGAACAATTGTGTAACACAAATCACACTCTAACGTTTTAGAAATATTATCTTATTAGACTTACACTTACGCCAATAAGAAACCACCTCCAGCTGCAACTACTGCAAGCATTATTCTTTTAGTAAGATATAAGTGCAAGGAACTGTTTATCTATTTTACTGCCAAGGTTGTCAACATTTTTGTAAATGCTCCAGTCCAGTATTTACGTGGAAATATTCATGCAGATTTGGGGAGACGTTTGTACAAAATTAATACCAGATTTACTCAATTAACTGAGACCTAACATAAAAAAAAAAAATCTGGGAAATATGACAACTTGCAGTTTTTTCTCTGATTGCCTGCCTGCGAGAGACAAATTGCGTTTTAAGTAACAGAGTTGATTTTCTCTTCCAGGATAACATGCTGCCCAGCGGAGACCAGTCTGTGGAAGGGTTCTCCATAACGCTGGAGAAAGTGGACAGACATCAGGCTGGAGTCTACCAGTGCACGGCCAACAACGGCGTGGGCGAGCCCGTCACCGTAGATATGCAACTGGACATACTGTGTGAGTACAACTACGAATAATAACTAGAGGCCTGTAGAATTGGCGGATTCCTTTTTGGGACAAGTTAGAATTCAAAACACGTGTGTTGATGTAACTTTAGCCACCGGTCCACGCGGTTTTTGACACTTCCTGGAGAACGCTGGCCCAGTTGTCGCCTTCCACTGTGACAGCAGACAACCAATGCGCGGTTGACATAGGCATGTGTGTACATAACACTGTGGAGTCTAGCCTGCAGGTCACTGAACTTGCGAATTTTTCAGGTCTATAATAATAAAAATAAGCAAGTGCCACCTGTTTTTCGCGAAAAGATTTCATGACTACTTATACTCCAAAACTTATATCCACTTTGTGATTGGTTTATTTTAACTCTCATGCATTGTAGGGGTCCACCCTCGGGGCAAATAACCAAAGAAAAACTGTACGTATGCCATAGATAGGGGCAGGTGTTTTTCGCAAAAAATATTTATGGCCATGATAGACTTCAATATCCTTCGTCCACAATCAAAACTAACTTTGGTTATGGGCCACGTGTCTACGTAGGAAGACGTGTTCTTATTTGACTGGGCCAATCAGAATACAGTACTCCGATACTGAACGTAAATGATTCGCGGACAGACACTTGAGGCACGCGACATTTAAAAATCATCCAACCCTCTAAAGTGCATACNTGAACGTAAATGATTCGCGGACAGACACTTGAGGCACGCGACATTTAAAAATCATCCAACCCTCTAAAGTGCATACCAACTAAAGTGTTTTGGAGTAGTGATATTTATAAAAAAATTTTATACACAAACCTTGCTTAGTAAATTTATTTGTTTCTTTTTGTTTAATGAATTTTACAATATCGTNTAAAAAAATTTTATACACAAACCTTGCTTAGTAAATTTATTTGTTTCTTTTTGTTTAATGAATTTTACAATATCGTAATATTCACTTTAGAAAATGGTCAATATTTATTTCAGTTATTCACTCATAACCTTTATTGCTAATATAAAATTTTCTTATCGCATAACAATGTCGAATCAAAAATTGCCATGTTTCAGGCGAAATTAAATTCCTTACACGCTGTCAGCTTTATTTAACGCATTTCTCATTTACGTTGTTATTTACATCGGTCATGATTAGGGCACTCGTTCTAATTACTACATTGCGCCAAATAATTACGGTGATTAATTACCTTCCTGACTGATTATATTTATATTAATCTTATTGTGTCAACTTTATTAGCGTAGGTTATTGTGAAAAAAAAATGAGATATGAAATCTGTTGTTATAAATTAAAACCTATGTATATTTTAGCATTTTTCATCTTCATTCTACTCGGTGATGTTATAAAGTTTCGGTTCGGACTATATTTTGCGCGTTTTTAGGGAAACAATTGGAATGTTGAAATCCTCAGTTACTACATGTAGTGGACAGGTACCAGAAAATCAGTCTGACGCATTTACAGATACTTCTCTTTCAAGAAGGGAAAGTGCCCTTCTTGCATTCATTTAACGAAAAATCGTAACGGAAATTCAAGAAAAAATAGAGGCATGAAGCATACTCGTGTACTAGGTCGACTGAGTGTCATTATCAGAGAGTTGCGTTAAAATAAGAAATCAAGTTTTGCTTTCATAATTATTAAACTCGTGTATCTACACGCAAGTAGTAGTAGCATGTAGGTTTACGTGAATTTTCATTAGGACGACTGGTTATTAACACGCATATAATAATTAGGCCTATGTATTTAAAAACATAAGTTTAAAATCAGAAAGTCATAGCAAAGTTTACACTGAAAAAAAAAANATAATTAGGCCTATGTATTTAAAAACATAAGTTTAAAATCAGAAAGTCATAGCAAAGTTTACACTGAAAAAAAAAACTGACAGGCTAAAGAAATCTGGATAAAAAATGTAACGTGAGTAGTTATAAATGGTATGTTCCCCGTCACCTAGCTGCGAGCTACGGGGCAACGGTACCACAGCGGCCATCTTGGATGACGTCACTTTTTTCCTCCCTGTTTCCCTCAAAATGTCGCTTTTTTTCCCCTCAAAAACTCTTAAAATCGCAAGTATTTCCCTAAAAATTCCCGAATTTCCCTCAAAACTAGCAAAAATTCCCGCAAAAAATGTGCTTTGCTCAATGCCGCTGGCACTTGAATAATCCGGTGGAAATCGAGCAAATGTCAGCCGGAGGGTGCAAATTATTTACAAGCCCCTCACGCTCTGTAATTCCATGCCTGTGCCATTCATCCCCGTCATGCAACTTCACGCACTACAAGTGAGCACTTGCAATTTCTAAGAACGACATCCTCGCAACTCTTCTCACGAAAACAGGTGCCTCTATACATCACACACAAGAGAGAGAGAACTGCTCCTTCACACTTTTTTAATCAAACCTTTGGAAAATCAGCCCATGGGTGACTTTTTTTGGTTGTTTCCTAAGTAGGGGATGTCATTCATCACTAGCGTTTTATACTTGTGTTAACATATAAGTGCATTATTTTTTTTGTTAAATTAAACATTCACTAATATTTTGCTTATAAACTATAATAGTTCATTTGTTGTTAAAATGAATAAAACGACAGAGAGAAAATAGGTTTGTTGGCTATGCCTAGTAATAAATAGTTCTTATGCAAAATATTCTTACTCTTGAGTGTTTTGTTTGTCGTGGACGATGAGTAGCATATTGCCTTTTGAAGGACGAAAGGGGAGGGGGAGGACGAGAGTGTGCGAGGACAAAGCATCGGACGGAGAAGGAGAAGTGGGGAAGCAGACAACGTCAGCGACATTGCGAGATACAAAGTGGCGGTCTCGGCGGGCGAGATAAGGACGAAGAGCGGTAGGCGAAACGAAACACTCTCTCGGCAACTGCGCCTGCTGTCCGAGAACGTTCCCACAGCGGGCGGCGAAACCCCTCCCCCCTCCCCCCGGTCCGACAGCGAGTCCATTTGCTGAATAAACTGAAAACTTCTCAAGAGGGGAAGCCACGCGGCCGTGGACGCTTCGTCCGAAGGGGGAAGGACGGTCCACGTATTGTGTGCGCGCGTGGGGTTATATGAAAAAAAAGAAGACGTTGATAGAGTGAGGAAGAGGGTAGACTCCCGTGAGGCGGGAGACGGGGAGAGGATACGTTTTAGAAGCACAGTCACGAAACTTACTCTCCGGCGTGTGTGGGAGAAGCATTGTTGCCTTCGGACCGACCTTTCGTTTGACATCTTAAACACAAACTCTCTGTTGCTCGGGAGCATTGTCGGTCAAATAAACCTTTGAGCAGGTCNGTTTCGTTTGACATCTTAAACACAAACTCTCTGTTGCTCGGGAGCATTGTCGGTCAAATAAACCTTTGAGCAGGTCCCCCTCGTTCGCTCCGACGCACAGAGCCTTCGTACAAAGCGAACTTCGCGGCGTATAGAACGACGGGACTAGATTTTCTAAGACAATTTTGCTCTTTGTGCTAAGTAACATCTTTAAAAGAGATTATTTCCTTTACATTTATGTTGACGATGTCTTTAAAGTAACACGTCAGTAAATTAATCGGTTGAATGCTGATTGTTTCCTAACATTATTCTCAACAAATAGGAAGAAACGAGAGTTACGAATAATACCAATGTGCAGAAAATTACACGGAAAATCATGAAAAATTTTAATTTCTTTAGAAAAATTCACGTATTTTTAAATAATTTTTATATAACACGATGGACTCTAAATCCTGTTATATCCATAATGCCGCTGTGACCACGACACCATCAACTCGTCGCCTAATTAGGCGAAGGCCAGCCAATAATGAAATATATACGGTACAGTGTAGTGTCAAAACAATAGGCAGTGGTGCATAACTGATAGGAACTGGAAAATTTGCGAGTTCATTTTATGCAAGCCAGACTTCGGTGTACATTTCTGTAATGTTTCCAATTTAATCAAAGTTTATTAGGCACGCCCAGGATGACAATATCTGAGCCAATGACAGGCCTGTAAGAAGACGAGTACAGGATCCCATGCCGAACTGGCCTGAGGTAAAATTGGCTATACATCGGGGCAGAAGGCAATAAACAGAAAGCTGCGGTTCGAAAATGCACGGATTCTAGAACACAGACCGTTTATTACGTGAAATTATCCTGTCTCCAGTAACTGGGATTAAAGAANGAAAATGCACGGATTCTAGAACACAGACCGTTTATTACGTGAAATTATCCTGTCTCCAGTAACTGGGATTAAAGAACCCTACAGGATTAAGTTTACTGCACCGTGTTACGAACTAAGCTTTTCAGCTTACTCGTACTTGAAAGTTAGTAGGGACGTAGCTCAATAATGACTCATGATTCGGTAGAGCACAACAGTATAAGATCAGTTTCATCAATATTAGAATTATACAGTAGCTATTTAAATGACTATTGATCAGGGGAGCTTTAAATTGAATTTAAGATGATTATTCGTTACATTTAATTCACGCCATTTTAATTAAACCTAACTGGAAAGTCATCACCTTGTTGTAGCCGGAGGCTGATTCTGCGAGACGGTTAACGCCGGCCGGACACACCCATCTTCCTGGTCTGCTTCGCTGGTCGGGTCGCCCAAAGGACTAAAGACGAAAGACGCTAGTTCCGGGCGTTACGCCGGCCTATATCAAGCGCGTGGTTCTGCGGCCCCGCTCAGTGACCGGTGGAGGGGATTTCTGCAACTGTCTTCTTTCGCAAGGATCGACGACCAAATGGTGGCGTTGCAATCCCGCTCGTTTCCAGGTTTAATGTTTGAAGGTGTGATCAGGCAAGCCGTTCAGCTAAGGGCCCGATCACACCATAACATTTTGTAGGTAGAGGTGACGTGCTACTGTAAAAAAAAAAAGCTTTTCTTCACCACCGGTGAATGTGTATTGTCCTCGGAGTGTTAAACCTAACCGCGAAACACCGACCGGCGAGCTCCCGGTAAGGTTGGCAGCGAAGAATGGAAAGTAGTCCCACGCCTTCACAGCAATTAAAGGTGTGCTGTTAACATTCTGCAATATTTCACTTACTTATAAATAGGGCCAGTGTCTTTTCGCGTAAAAATCTGAGCGCACAGTAGACTTCAATACTATATACACACCTCAGCTGTTGTCATACCTCCATTGGCTGCTGGTCCCGTGTCCGTCTTCGACCAAGCCACTCAGGACTAAGTAACTCCGTCACTGAACCTTCATGATTCGTGCGCAAACGGTTAACACGGGCCAGAACATTTTTTTGGCCAATCAAAAAAGCTGAACGACCCTACAGTGCTTTGGACTGTATCTTGTCTCGAAATCTTTTCGCGAAATATCACTGCCCCTACTTATAAAGCAACGCCAAAAATTTTCATGGGACCAGGTACTCTCGTGAATCGGCCAATTCATGAGTTACTTGTTTAATCAGAGAAACGTTGATTCAGTAAACAAAGACGATCCCCTGGCATCCTGCCCAGCTCAACTCCTAAGGTTGCCCCACGTACACAAGGACAGAAAAATTTATCGGATTGTTTTCAGGACAAGGTAGACGTCGAACCCATGCGTAGTGAAGTCGCCTTTGCAATAAGATCGCAGTTTATGAGACACGTCCTTAAGAAATAAAGGACAATATCGAACTTGCAAGGAAGCACGTAGCGAATACAATGCTGCCTGTTTTGAGTTGTGTAACTGGCCACTCACTTGTGCAGCAGCCAATTAACACACATCTTAGGCTCGAATACACTTAGTGAACCCTGAAAACGAGTTATCTCGCGAATTTTTCCGTACCCTACGTATACTGTGCGTGTGCATTGCACAAAATTATTTTTTTCACAAAACTAAAAATTTAAGTCTGCTTACACGTAAAACATAATTCACATGCACAGCTTAACAAAGCAATGCACGTAATACACATTCGCATGCAACAATGTGGAAGTGGTCGGGATGGGACAACATAAGGATTTAGGTCCTAGTTTCGTGAGAGTAGCAATTCTGGTACTGCTCCACCCGATTAAATCATTTCGATTTTGATTTTCAGAGTAATTGCATAATTCATTCGTATGTGAAGAACTGTAGTAAACTACATCGACAAACATGGCAGTAGGAGTATTGCATTTTTTTTTTTGGCATTTCCATTTTACTCTCTGGTGTATGACTGTAATGTTACATCATTGTCGATCACAGCTATTGTGTTCACCTTTTTAAATAAAATATTAGAATAAGATTAACCCAGTAAATGCGAAATGATATATTTCCAGAATATCAATTTTTCTGAAAGTACGGTGTTCATTACACGCATAATACGCATAAAATTATTCATTCCAAGCGTCGCTGTTGTAAAATTTCTCGTATTTCTCGTGCGCTGAATAATATTTTTGCCACGCAAAGCTGGAAAATTAATGCTCGAAGCCAACTCGCTACTGTGCAGAAACATCCGCTGAAGATCAAAGATGCACCCATAATGGGAAACGCGCTGCGGGAAAAATGAAAATCCCTTTATTTTCTTGGGAACGCCATACATTATTTACATACGTGAGAGTATTATTTGCGCTCTGCTTTGTCAGTGATTCCACAAGAGGATGGAAATGTAAGCCCCGTTACATTCCGCTTGCGTGGAACGGAATTTTTTTTTAATAACGACAAAAAAAAAATTATTAGTCAAAGAGGGAATCTTCGCGCAAACAAGTTGGGACTTATCAGTTATAACCTTAGAGGGTGATTTTAGAGCTTTTCAAAAGAGGAATAATTCCTGAATTTGGGAGGGTATGTGCGTGTGTGTGTGTGCGCGCGGATGCTTGCCAAAGGAACAGCTATACTGGAGCAAAATGTTCTAGGTACACGTGCGCTACAAATACGGCGAATGTAAGCCTTGTTCGTTTCGAAACAAAGAAATTATTTGAATGTAATAAAACTACCTTTCATTTTTAGGTTTTTTTGTGTTGGCATTTGACAACATTTTCACAGCCAAATTTCCTGCTTCCCATATTTATTATCTCGCAGATACGCCACTGATAACTAAATTTCAGCCAATCCTTTCTCTCAAATTTTGTCTGGAGTATTTTTAAATAGTATAAATATCTAATTTAAAAATCAGTTTCATCTGCTTTACCAACTTTAATTTCTGTTGTTTGGTATTTTTGAAAAGTTATTTATTTGGTTTTGTGCATATATAATTTAAAGCACGTGTATTTCACAACAAATATGCCTTTGTCCTTCTCAAAGACACAGTTTATAAGTAAACATTATAACATTATGCAATTCCTTTCTTGGTTTTGATTTTGACTTTATTCCTTTAAATGTTAATTCCAAACGGCCTTATCTTCCTGTGCAGAAGATAATATCCGGGTTGCGGTCGACACATTACATGTTTCTGCTGGAAAGGCGAATAGGGAACACTCATCCGGGATGGAAGATACACTACTGAGACTACACATGCGAACAATACATTAGTGTAAATTAATTGCACCCCGATTGTATTTAAAGCATTGTTCTAAAATATAAAAACACGTATTTACGTAAACATTCCTCTAGCCTTAGTTAAAGAAGCGCGACTGATTTTAATTTATAATGTGTTTTATCATGCCAAGATATTTAGAGGAATGCCTAGGTAATCCAAGCCAATAGACAGTATTGAAGTACAAGAACGAACTATTCACGATTTCAGCCCCAGTCATGGGCTCGTGTGTATCAGCATACAAGAATACATGATTCCAAAACAAAAGGAAGAAATAACACACACAAGTTAAATGCACAGAAAAAAAATATATGGATGAAAAAAATGAATATCAATCAATAAGAAAATAACAAGAATACAATGAATAGCAACAATCAATAAGGAAATAACAAGAATACAATGAAACATAGACATGACAATTTCAAAAATGACAGAAAACTAGTGTATGCTACGAACTAGCCACAACATACGTCAAGGAAAAGTTAACAACGGTCACACCACATAGTAAACGGGGCCGCGGTAGTTGAGCGGTTAGACTGCTCGCCTCCCACTCAAGCGAACCGGTTTCAATCCCCGGCCGGGTCACTTCCGGATTTTCAAAAGTGGGAATCGTGCCCGGACGATGCCGCTGCTCGGAAGATTTTCTCGAGGATCTCCCGTTTCCCCCACCCTTGCATTCCGGCGCTGCTCCATTCTCACCTCATTTCGCCCTCATCGGCTTTCACAAAACCTCGTCGTTAAAGAGCCGCCCAAATATTTTAACTCACCTCTACATAGTATCTTACACGGCACAAAAAAGTAATTTAACAAATTAAATTGTACTACCCCCCATCAATGTTTACCATCAGTAGTTTAGCGTACCTACACTGCGTTCTCAATATCTACCAAGAGACGGGCGATGATTTAAATGTCTCTGATTTGAGATTCTGCTCTGGTCAGGGGTTGATCCGTCTGGGTGGAGAGGGGGTGGGGCACATGGGACATGACCCCTTTCCACAGAAAGAAAAACCCCCTACATTCACACGAAAAGTGTCCCGTGAATGTTTTTAAACTGAACTTAAATAATATCAGAATTGTTTAAAAAATTGATTTCATGTAATTAATTTAATATTATTTCGTAACATTTTAATAGGACAGTGCATTATGCTACTGCCCGAAAGGTTACACATGCACAGTAGGAAAGTGATCATACTATCCCCAACAAAAACCGAAATTCTACATCCGCTACTGGCTCCGGTTAGCCCAGTACACAGTCAGCGTCCTTTATGGTGACACTCCCCCCCCCCTCCGATTCTCCCCCCTCCTCCTGGGATCATGCCTTATCCAGTAGTCGTCTGCGCAAGCACTACACTTCGCCGTTAGTCCAGAAGCCCGAGCTAGAATACAGTTGTTTGTCCCTGTATTTCCACTTGCAATCGCCCTCTTTGTAGGGACTCCTGGCTGGATTTCGCGGGAAGATCTCCNGCCAATTCATGAGTTACTTGTTTAATCAGAGAAACGTTGATTCAGTAAACAAAGACGATCCCCTGGCATCCTGCCCGGCTCAACTCCTAAGGTTGCCCCACGTACACAAGGACAGAAAAATTTCTCGGATTGTTTTCAGGACAAGGTAGACGTCGAACCCGTGCGTAGTGAAGTCGCCTTTGCAATAAGATCGCAGTTTATGAGACACGTCCTTAAGAAATGAAGGACAATATCGAACTTGCAAGGAAGCACGTAGCGAATACAATGCTGCCTGTTTTGAGTTGTGTAACTGGCCACTCACTTGTGCAGCAGCCAATTAACACACATCTTAGGCTCGAATACACTTAGTGAACCCTGAAAACGAGTTATCTCGCGAATTTTTCCGTACCCTACGTATACTGTGCGTGTGCATTGCACAAAATTATTTTTTTCACAAAACTAAAAATTTAAGTCTGCTTACACGTAAAACATAATTCACATGCACAGCTTAACAAAGCAATGCACGTAATACACATTCGCATGCAACAATGTGGAAGTGGTCGGGATGGGACAACATAAGGATTTAGGTCCTAGTTTCGTGAGAGTAGCAATTCTGGTACTGCTCCACCCGATTAAATCATTTCGATTTTGATTTTCAGAGTAATTGCATAATTCATTCGTATGTGAAGAACTGTAGTAAACTACATCGACAAACATGGCAGTAGGAGTATTGCATTTTTTTTTTTGGCATTTCCATTTTACTCTCTGGTGTATGACTGTAATGTTACATCATTGTCGATCACAGCTATTGTGTTCACCTTTTTAAATAAAATATTAGAATAAGATTAACCCAGTAAATGCGAAATGATATATTTCCAGAATATCAATTTTTCTGAAAGTACGGTGTTCATTACACGCATAATACGCATAAAATTATTCATTCCAAGCGTCGCTGTTGTAAAATTTCTCGTATTTCTCGTGCGCTGAATAATATTTTTGCCACGCAAAGCTGGAAAATTAATGCTCGAAGCCAACTCGCTACTGTGCAGAAACATCCGCTGAAGATCAAAGATGCACCCATAATGGGAAACGCGCTGCGGGAAAAATGAAAATCCCTTTATTTTCTTGGGAACGCCATACATTATTTACATACGTGAGAGTATTATTTGCGCTCTGCTTTGTCAGTGATTCCACAAGAGGATGGAAATGTAAGCCCCGTTACATTCCGCTTGCGTGGAACGGAATTTTTTTTTAATAACGACAAAAAAAAAATNAGGATGGAAATGTAAGCCCCGTTACATTCCGCTTGCGTGGAACGGAATTTTTTTTTAATAACGACAAAAAAAAAATAATTAGTCAAAGAGGGAATCTTCACGCAAACAAGTTGGGACTTATCAGTTATAACCTTAGAGGGTGATTTTAGAGCTTTTCAAAAGAGGAATAATTCCTGAATTTGGGAGGGTATGTGCGTGTGTGTGTGTGCGCGCGGATGCTTGCCAAAAGAACAGCTATACTGGAGCAAAATGTTCTAGGTACACGTGCGCTACAAATACGGCGAATGTAAGCCTTGTTCGTTTCGAAACAAAGAAATTATTTGAATGTAATAAAACTACCTTTCATTTTTAGGTTTTTTGTGTTGGCATTTTACAACATTTTCACAGCCAAATTTCCTGCTTCCCATATTTATTATCTCGCAGATACGCCACTGATAACTAAATTTCAGCCAATCCTTTCTCTCAAATTTTGTCTGGAGAATTTGTAAAAAGTATACATATCTAATTTAAAAATCAGTTTCATCTGCTTTACCAACTTTAATTTCTGTTGTTTGGTATTTTTAAAAAGTTATTTATTTGGTTCTGTGCCTATATATAATTTAAAGTACGTGTATTTCACAACAAATACGCCTTTGTCCTGCTCAAAGACACAGTTTATAGGTAAGCATTATAACATTGTGTAATTATTTCTTGGCTTTGATTTTGGCTATATTTCTTTAAATGTTAATTCCAAACGGCCTTATCTCCCTGTGCAGAAGATAATATCAAGGTTGCGGTTGGCACATTACATGTTTCTGCTGGAAAGGCGAATAGGGAACACTCATTCGGGATGGAAGATAAACTGCAGAGACTACACATGCGAACAATACATTAGTGTAAATTAATTGCACCCCGATTGTATTTAAAGCATTGTTCTAAAATACAGAAACACGTATTTACGTAAACATTCCTCTAGCCTTAGTTAAAGACGCGTGACTGATTTTAATTTATAATGTGTTTTATCATGCCAAGATGTTTAGAGGAATGCCTAGGTAATCCAAACCAATAGACAGTATTGAAGTACAAGAACGAACTATTCACGATTTCAGCCCCAGGCATGGGCTCGTGTGTATCAGCATACAAGAATACATGATTCCAAAACAAAAGGAAGAAATAACACACACAAGTTAAATGCACAGAAAAAAAATATATGGATGAAAAAAAATAATATCAATCAATAAGAAAATAACAAGAATACATTGAATAGCAACAATCAATAAGGAAATAACAAGAATACAATGAAACATAGACACGAAAATTTTAAAAATGACAGAAAACTAGTGTATGCTACGAACTAGCCACAACATACGTCAAGGAAAAGCTAACAACGGTCACACCACATAGTAAACGGGGCCGCGGTAGTTGAGCGGTTAGACTGCTCGCCTCCCACTCAAGCGAACCGGTTTCAATCCCCGGCCGGGTCACTTCCGGATTTTCAAAAGTGGGAATCGTGCCCGGACGATGCCGCTGCTCGGAAGATTTTCTCGAGGATCTCCCGTTTCCCCCACCCTTGCATTCCGGCGCTGCTCCATTCTCACCTCATTTCGCCCTCATCGGATTTCACAAAACCGCGTCGTTAAAGAGCCGCCAAATCTTTTAACTCACCTCTACATAGTATCTTACACGGCACAAAAAAGTAATTTAACAAATTGAATTGTACTACCCCCATCAATGTTTACCATCAGTAGTTTAGCGTACCTACTCTCCGTCCTCAATATCTGCCAAGAGACGGGCGATGATTTAAATGCCTCTGATTTGAGATTGTGCTCTGGTCAGGAGTTGATCCTTCCGGGAGGAGAGTGGGTGGGTCACATGGAGCATGACCCCTTTCCAAAGAAAGAAAAACCCTCACATTCAAACGAAAAGTGTCCCTGAATGTTTTTAAACTGAACTGAAATAATATCAGAATTGTTTAGGAAATTGATTTCATGTAATTAATTTAATATTATTTCCTAACATTTTTAATAGGACAGTGCATTATGCTACTGCCCGAAAGGTTACACATGCACAGTAGGAAAGTGATCATACTACCCCCAACAAAAACCGAAATTCTACATCCGCTACTGGCTCCGGTTAGCCCAGTACACAGTCAGCGTCCTTTATGGTGACACTCCCCCCCCCTCCGATTCTCCCCCCTCCCCTCGGGATCATGCCTTATCCAGTAGTCGTCTGCGCAAGCGCTACACTTCACCGTTAGCTCGGAAGGCCGAGCGCGAATACAGTTGTTGGTCCCTGTATTTCCACTTACAATTGCCCTCTTCGTAGAGACTCCTGGATTTCGCGGGAAGATCACCACACATGTGCAATGCCCCCTACGGGTGTACCAGCTGGAGGCGTGTCTTCGCGAGGAGACACGTGCTTACTCGATTGGCCTATCAGAATCAGGCAGCTCCGATCCTGCACGTCTGTGATTCGCGGGCAGACACCTGAGACGCGCAACATCTGGATCATCCAATCAGGAAAGTGATTACGAGCTAAAGCGTTATGAGATACCAACTGGTCGTGAAATCTTTTCGCGAAATTCCGGCGCCACCCACCTACTGGTCCTGGATACTCAGGACAAGTTTACTGTACTCTCCAACTTAGCTGGCCGTCGGCCAATGAACTCAAGCATTGACCCTGTACCAATTAATTTGTCTAGACAGATGTTACAGATTTTACAATCCGTGGTGCTCACTCGAGAAATTATTAAAACAAAAATAACAGTTTTATTCTTGCAAAATTAAATGTGTACTAGTTGTAGATTTTCACGTCCAGCGAAACATTACAACTANCACCCGAGAAATTATTTTTAAAAAAATAACAGTTTTATTTTTACAAAATTAAAT
Source organism: Clitarchus hookeri (assembly GCA_002778355.1). Classification (NCBI taxonomy): domain Eukaryota; kingdom Metazoa; phylum Arthropoda; class Insecta; order Phasmatodea; family Phasmatidae; genus Clitarchus; species Clitarchus hookeri. The sequence goes on along the minus strand of NQII01000291.1, from coordinate 896,172 downwards.
GTGTACTAGTTGTAGATTTTCACGTCCAGCGAAACATTACAACTATAAGAGTGCGAGTTTTGTTTGCAAGAGAACGTAAGTTCGTGTCTCAGTGACAGCATCATTTTTTTTTTTTTTTCGTTTATTTAAGCAGAAAGATTTTTTTTCCTCTTCTCTTGCATTTATTTATCACAGTTGCTTTATAGCTCACAAATACAGTAGTTTGTTTCCAATACTCAATAATTTAATAGGCGAATACAATCGCATAAGTTATAATATTATCTATATGTACTGTTACAAAGTTATAAATAACATGTTTTCGAGAAATCAATTTATCGTCCTGCGAAATATATATATATATATATATAATACGATAAGTAGGTATATCCTTTTCAATATTTATATGTAAATGATAGATATTATTACACTGATTATTATTTATTGTAAAATAAAATTCAGTGTTTATCCAGTAAAATATAATATAACTGTAATAAGTAGTCAAGATTGAACTACCATATTCTTGCATGAATTTTACCAACAAACTAAAAAGTTCGTTTATTTGGTACATGAATAATTTTCATTTACATATACTTGTAATTTGAGTATCTTTATATGAATTATATTTCAGGTTTGTTATTCACCTCAGGGGAACATGAACACAATTTAAATGGACGTTTATTTTCATCAGTGGAAGTGCGTTTTTATGGCAGCAAATTTATGTTCTGCAGTAATAATATGTATTTTGTTTGACTACGCATGTGATTTCGCAGAGCGAAGTTTAAGGATTAACTTGCTGTGCGAATATCCGTTTGGAATTGTTATGTCAAATTTAATTCCAGATTTAGCAAGCTCCACTATACAAAATAATAATTTCGCATTGTAGCACGCCCGTTACATGACAACATTCGTAACGTCCAGACTAGATTATTTTAATAAACGTCAATTAATTCACGTTAAAGTATAAAATAGTTACAAAGTAATTATTTGGTGTGTCATAACAAATTAGAGTTAAAATTCGATTTGTAGGTTTCATTTTGCGAACGCACAGAGTACACAACCTTAGGTTTGAAACAACTCTGCCATGAGGCACATAGAATATCGGGGTAAAATTTCCGTTTTGGTGTGTAGAGTAACTGCGTGCTTATAACCGCATGTCAATGACCGATTATATTAGTTAAACATAATTGCAACGTTAGTACGTAATTTCGCGTGCGTTTGAGACACGCGGCTACTTTTATTACATAATTACACGGTAATTAGTCCAGTTTCGATAAACCGAGTAATAAACACAGGTACTTACGCAGTAAAGTGCACTGTCAGATTACAAACGTTACACTGCGTTTATGATCCCTACCAATAAACTTTTAATCGTGAAACTTGCTTGCAGAAATGGAATGCGTGGTCACAGAGCAAATAGGTACGCAGAAGCGAAATTGCGTAGCAGTTCCTTTGATGTGGGCGTACCCATTCTCTTATTGGCTGAGCGAAGCTCTGGGAACGGGCAATCGCGTGTTGCGGAAGGCTTACTGCTGGCTGAGATACCAAATACATTCTCAATGAAACTATAAAAAAAAAACATACGGGGTGGTTTGTTATTATTTTCAATCTCACATGACCTGGTAGAAAAGTTAAATAAAATCAACCCAAATGTACTGTCCGTTTAAGTTTTCTGTAGAGAGGTAAAGCTTACTTGCGAAGAATTAAAAACATCCTACTTAGTTGCATCGAATGTAGCACAGGGTTTTGTTGACGAAAAGCATTTACGAAAGTGAGTTTGGTTGAAGGCATTGTTATTCCAGTCGTAGCACGACTTTGGTGCTTCCACAGGAAGCTTTCATAAATGGTGAAAAATTTCATGGGAAAAATTCTCCCGGTATTTTATAAATGGAGAAAAGTACAACTAATATATGCAGGGGGCAGTGATATTTCGCGAAAAGATTTCGAGACAAGATACAGTCCAAAGCACTGCAGGGTCACCCAGCTTCTTTGATTGGCAAAAAAAAAAAAATGTTCTGACTCGTGTTAACCGTTTGCGCACGAATCTCGAAGGTTCAGTGTCGGAGTTACTTAGTCCTGAGTGGCTTGGTCAAAGACGGACACGGCACCAGCAGTCAATTGAGGTATAACAACAGCTGAGGTGTGTATAGTATTGAAGTCTACTGTGTGCTCCGATTTTTACGCGAAAAGTCAATGGCCCTAAATATATGTATATACCAACCAAATACTACGTCTATGGACAAATACTTTCTAGAGCGCTCTACACCAATTTCAAGGCACGAGTATAAAATAGCCTATTTAGATAAGGAATTAATGACATATGCATTTATGAAGTGTTAAAAGCGAGAGGCGTTTGTGGCCAGTTGTAGCGGGAACGACAGAGTAGGCCTACTTCATAATGCAGTTTTTAGTTTGAGAATATTATATTATATTTTATATATTTTATAGTGCCTGAATCCACACTCAAGCAAGCTGAAATCATGTTATGTATTTTTTTTTTTTTTTTTTTTTTTTTTTTTGGTGAACGTGTTTAATATTTGACTGAAATAGTTCAGCCATTCCACAGCACAAAACTCGGCTGAAAATTTACTAGTGTAACAGCTTGTCGTCACTTCAGTTTACACGTTTTCCATTAATAAAACACTAGGCTGGTCTTTTCTTACGTTATCACAAAGCATCATGGGGCCACGATGACTGAGCGGTTAGACTGCTAGCCTCCCACCTAGGCGAACCGGGTTCAATCCCAGGCCGGGCCACCCCGGTTTCCGCAAGTGGGAATAGTGCCGGATGATTCCCCCTGTTGGCGAGTTTCCTCGGGGTCCTCCCGTTTCCCTCGTCCTTGCATTCCGGCGCTGCACCATTCTCACATACTTTNCTATATATATATATATATATATATATATATAAGTAGATATATCCTTTTAAATATTTATATGTAAATGATAGATATTATTACACTGATTATTATTTATTCTAAAATAAAATTCAGTGTTTCTCCCGTAAAATATAATATAACTTTAAGAAGTAGTCAAGCATGAACTACCATATTCTTGAATTAATTTTACCCACAAACTAAAAAAATTTGTTTACCTGGTACATAAATAACTTCCATTTACAAATATTTGTAATTTGAGAATCTTAATATGAATTATATTTCAGGTTTGTTATTCACCTCAGCGGAACATGAACACAATTTAAATTCGCGTTTATTTTCGTTAGTGGAAGAGCATTTTTATGGCAGCAAATTTATGTTCTGCAGTAATAATTATGTATTTTGTTTGACTATGCATGTGATTTCGCAGAGCGAAGTTTGAGGATTAACTTGCTGTGCGAATATCCGTTTGGAATTGTTATGTCAAATTTAATTCCAGATTTAGCAAGCTCCGCTATACGAGATAATCATTTCGTATTGTAGCACGCCCGTTACATGACAACATTCGTAACGTCCAGACTAGATTATTTTAATAAACGTCAATGAATTCACGTTAAAGTATAAAAGAGTTAGAAAGTAATTATTTGGTATGTCATAACAAATTAGAGTTAAAATTCGATTTGTAGGTTCCATTTTGCGAACGCACAGAATACACAACCTTGGGTTTGAAACAACTCTGCTATGAGGCGCATAGAATATCGGGGTAACATTTCCTCTTTTGTGTGACGCTAGAGTAACTGCGTGCTTATAACCGCATGTCAATGACCGATTATTTAAACATAATTAGAACGTTAGTACGTAATTGCGCGTGCGTTTGAGACACGCGCCTACTTTTATTACATAATTACACGGTAATTAGTCCAGTTTCGATAAACCGGGTAATAAACCCTGGTACTTACACAGTAAAGTTCACTGTCAGATTACAAACGTTACACTGCGTTTATGATCCCCACCAATAAAATTTTAATCGTGAAACTTACTTGCAGAAATGGAATGCATGGTTACGGAGCAAATAAGTACGCAGAAGCGAAATTGCGTGGTGGTTTCTTTGATGTGGGCGTACCCATGCTCTTATTGGCTGAGCGAAGCTCTGGGAATGGGCAATCGCGTGTTACGGAAGGCTTACTGCTGGCTGAGATACCAAATACATTCTCAATGAAAATATTAAAAAAATACATACAGGATGGTTTGTTATTATTTTCAATCTCACATGACCTGGTAGAAAAGTTAAATAAAATCAACCCAAATGTACTGTCCGTTTAAGTTTTCTGTAGAGAGGTAAAGCTTACTTGCGAAGAATTAATAACATCCTACTTAATTGTACCGAGTGTAGCGCGGGGTTTTGTTGACGAACAGCATTTATGAAAGTGAGTTTGGTTGAAGGTATTGTTATTCCAGTCGTAGTACGACTTTGGTGCTTTCACAGGAAGCTTTTATAAATGTTAAAAAATTTCACGCGAAAAATTCTCCCGGTATTTTATAAAGGAGAGAAGTACAACTAACATATCTAGCGGCAGTGATATTTCGCGAAAATATTTCGGCACAAGATACAGTCCAAAGCACTGTAGGGTCGTCCAGCTTCTTTGATTGGCTAAAAAAATGTTCTGACTCGTGTTAACCGTTTGCACACGAATCACGAAGGTTCAGTGTCGGAGTTACTTAGTCCTGAGTGGCTTGGTCAAAGACGGACACGGCACCAGCAGCCAATGGAGGTGTAACAACAGCTGAGGTGTGTATATGGTATTGAAGTCTACTGTGTACTCCGATTTTTACGCGAAAAGTCAATGGCCCTAAATATATGTATATACCAACCAAATACTACGTCTATGGACAAATACTTTCTAGAGCGCTCTACACCAATTTCAAGGCACGAGTATAAAATAGCCTATTTAGATAAGGAATTAATGACATATGCATTTATGAAGTGTTAAAAGCGAGAGGCGTTTGTGGCCAGTTGTAGCGGGAACGACAGAGTAGGCCTACTTCATAATGCAGTTTTTACTGTGAGAATACTATATGATATTTTATATCTTTCATAGTGCCTGAATTCACTCTCAGGCAAGCTGGAATCATGTTATGTATATTTTGTTTTATTTTGGTGAACAATTGCACGTGTTTAATATTTGACTGAAATAGTTCAGCCATTCCACAGCACAAAACTCGGCTGAAAATTTACTAGTGTAACAGCTTGTCGTCACTTCAGTTTACACGTTTTCCATTAATAAAACACCAGGCTGGTCTTTTCTTACGTTATCACAAAGCATCATGGGGCCACGGTGACTGAGCGGTTAGACTGCTAGCCTCCCACCTAGGCGAACCGGGTTCAATCCCAGGCCGGGCCACCCCGGTTTCCGCAAGTGGGAATAGTGCCGGATGATGCCCCCGGTTGGCGAGTTTCCTCGGGGTCCTCCCGTTTCCCTCGTCCTTGCATTCCGGCGCTGCACCATTCTCACATACTTTNTGTTGGCGAGTTTCCTCGGGGTCCTCCCGTTTCCCTCGTCCTTGCATTCCGGCGCTGCACCATTCTCACATACTTTCACCCTCATCGGCTCTCAATACCTCGTTCTTAAGGGACGCACAGATCTCTCAACTCTCAACTCAACACAAAGCATCACTTAGTATATCTTTTCCTGCCTCTTTAGGNTAAGGGACGCACAGATCTCTCAACTCTCAACTCAACACAAAGCATCACTTAGTATATCTTTTCCTGCCTCTTTAGGATGGTATCTCGCCTCTCTTACCTGCGATGTAATATTCGCCGTTTACACTGACCCCAATATCCTTTCATCCAAATCTTGTTTATCCTGTATNTTCTTACCTGCGATGTAATATTCGCCGTTTACACTGACCCCAATATCCTTTCATCCAAATCTTGTTTATCCTGTATAAATAGCGCAAAATTATTGCGTTTTTTTAATTATAAAATTTTTTGGGGGATTATTTGTTATTGTAAAATAGCGAATATGTTATCTCAGCCGTATTCTGAAATTTACTTGCTTATCGGTTTTTATAACGTTATTTGAGATTGCTTGCTCACGCATCTTAAGCAATTTCATAATTTACCAAATAAAAATAGCCTACTGTTCTCGAAAAAAATAAACCCAGTTTTTTTTCAAGGGCGTATTTAATTTTGAGTAATGCGAGATAACAGTATTGAAGGGGTTGCCTAAATCTTTAATAGCGTGCTTACTTCAGAGGGTAACTATAACGTAATTTATTAAATTTACTCAAGAAACCTTATTTCCCCTTTCGAAAATTTTAGTGGTGCTTAACATTTCTCCTCGTCAGTANTTATTAAATTTACTCAAGAAACCTTATTTCCCCTTTCGAAAATTTTAGTGGTGCTTAACATTTCTCCTCGTCAGTAAAAATTAATTCTTCACTAAGTTTGTTTAAAGATATTTGCCCACGGCGGCCATTTTCTGTACGCTGTCGTTTATAAAGACGCCTTTTAGTGACGAAACAGCAAAAATAGAAAAACCAGTCAAGGGGACGTATTCAGAGTTAGTTGTCCGATCATATTTCCTGTACATTCGTTGTTTGCGTCTTTACGCTGAACTGAGTGAGTGAAGAGATTTGGGCGGCTCTTAATATCGAGGTCTTGAGAGCCGATTTTACCCGTAACTGAAGAAATAAATATCCCGGGAATACGAATTTGCTAGAAGATGTATAATACACTCATCTGAGCCCGTGCAGTTTTGTTTATCACGATAAGTGTACCTATTCGAAAAGAAAAAAAATCTTGAAAATGATTTTAAAAAATCGCATTTTCAAAGCCTACCTGCTTAGTTTTCTTAAAAGGCAAAAGGAAGAAGTGAATCCATACGGTCGTGGTTTAATCTGTTGTCTTTCATCGCGTGTAATAAAGTCCCACTGTTACTGATCTAGTCCTGTTTTTGTTTTTTGCAAGGAAACATTAATCACTGATAACTAGGGGCAGTGATATTCCGCGAAAATATTTCGAGACAAGATACAGTTCAAAGCACTGTAGGGTCGTCCAGTTTCTTTGATGGGCCAAAAAAATGTTCTGGCCCGTGTTTACCGTTTGCGCACGAAATCACGAAGGCTCAGTGTCGGAGTTACTTAGTACTGAGTGGCTTGGTCAAAGACGGACACGGCACCAACAACCAATGGAGGTATAACAACAGCTGAGATGTGTGTATAGTATTGAAGTCTACTATGCGCTCCGATTGGCCCTACTGATAGTCACTAACAGTTGAACCGTGTGTTACAAATAGTTGTCATGCGTGTCTCTTAAACAGTCGTGTCTTTTATAATTAAAAAAAAAAAAACTATGGAATATTTTAATGTAAATATGTTTTAGAGACAGAAATGATGAAAGTGTATATTTTGTTGTCCATTCATAAATTGTGTAGTCTTTGAAGACAGTCAAAGTCAGCAGAAATCGCTGTAAGCGGCCCTCTGTTTGCGTTATGTAGTTTTCTGTAAAACAGCGTTCTAGACTATAACGACAACACTGTACATTTGTGGTGTGCGTGGGCAGGACCGGGCCCGGGGTGGTGGTCTAGAAAGAATCGGGCTGGTGTGTGTGCTTCCGTGTGTGTGTGAGCTCCACCTCTCCTGGAAACAGCAGGCGTACTCACTCCCAGCCGGTTCTCACCGACACGGGTTGCACTACGCCGCTGGAACAAAGTTGCCTGGCATGTAGCAGTCTTGGAGTGAACTATACGAGGTGGGGGTGGAGCTACGGCGGAAGGAGACGAGGCGGCGGAGATGGGAGCACTCCGAGAGAACCTATAACAGACTGCATTTATGTTCCAATGCCACCTTCGTCACGGATCTGGTTTGCGCGAGAAACGACGACGCGGAGGTGATGCACTCGCCGGTTCATCGCTTTGCGCGTATGGGCGATAGGTTTTTGTTGACAGGGGAGTGGAGGGGGCATAACTATTTTTTCGCGAAAAAATATTTCAGGACAAGTCGTGTTCCAACGTGCTTTATTCCAGAACCGCTTCCGTGGTTGGATCATTTGAACCGTCACGCGTCTTGTCCGTCTGCCCGCGAATCACGGACGGACGGGGGGAACTTAGTTCTGATTGGCTCGCACATGTAACAGGCTGTCTCCGCACAAAGGCAAGCGGCCAGCAGGCATACTTAGACAGCAATCGTGCGCATAAGATTCTGAAGTTTAGCCTCCGCGGACGTATTTTCGCGAAAAAAAACAGGTGGCCCTGTGCGCGCGTGTCAAGGTCACCCGTATAGCTGTGCCGCGAACGCGAGAATATTTCTCGTGGCCCCGTGTATTCTTCAGGGAGTGAGTTTGGGTATACGCCTTTAAGAGGACGTGGGGCATAATTTTCTCCTAATGTGTCACCTGGAGTCCACAAGATTTCGAAAGCCTACACATAGCAACTAAGAATAGCAATCCTAGATAACGGTTCTCGCCAACTTCGCGTGCACATCGTTTGCCATATTGATTCATGTTTTCTGCATATCATCTTGCACCACGGTCACACGTGAAACTCTCTGGCGGAAGAACCTCCTCGGTAGAAGTATGCAATTATGGTAAACAATTTTCTCACAGCAAATATTCACTGAGAGAAAGGTTTGTTTCAGCCGACAAAATATTTGTTTGTATAGGGTCAAAATAAAATTTTCTGCCCCAACAAAACATTTTGTTGGGTAAACAAAACTTGAAAACCAACTATTTAATTAACAAAATCTCTGTGTTATACCTAAAGAAATGATACTGTCAAAAAATTATTTGGTTGAATCAAACTGTATATTTGTTTGGCCACTCATTTGATTGCCTTCGTTCGAAAATACAGCTGAAACTTATGTTTGAATATTTGTGGCAATTAGGATAGTAAAAGTGTTTGTTAGTGCGTTTGTTGATGCTTAATAATGGTATAAACACCCTTATAAAACAAGTTTAACAGTAAGCTAAGAAATAAAGCTGTAAAACCAGAAATATTTATTTACGTACGTTGTACAGTATTTCAAATGTATTGTTAAGGCGTAGCGCTCAGGCACAAACGCTCTTAAGCGTTTTTATTTTAATCAAAACTATTCAATTGGCGTAGAGCCAAATTAATCTTCAGTTGCATCAACCAAATCTTAGTTGGAGGAAACCAAATAAGAAAAACAAAATAATTTGGTTTCACATAACAAAATTTTTTTCTGACTTTATACAAACTGTTTATTTATTTGGTTGCGCCAAAAAAAAAACTTTGCTTGATTCAACAAAACCTTTTTCTCAGTTGGTAAGATTGCGCTTTCTTTGTGGTTCTATATCAGCTTACATAACACTGGAAGATAATAATTAAGTTACCTCTACAGTTCTTAGTTATAGTCCACGCAATCTTAAAGACGGACATATCACAGAAAAGTGCTTCAGATATAGTCTGTCTCACGAAATAGTGCGCCTTTTTGACAGCTCTAAATGCAATCCTGTTTACAGCGGTTTCCATGGCTACAGCGGTGTGTCTACCCTGCCACAGATAATGTTTATATAAGCACACTCAGATGACTGCCAGTTCCATGGAAGTGACTGTACACAAGACAACACTTAGACCTGTCAAAAAAAAGTGCTCTAGTTCGTGAGACCGGCTATAAACACAGAGTAGTTAAAAATACAGAGGTTAAATAGACGCTTATATTGCTGACTCCATCAACACACGCCTGCAACATGGCGCCATTAGCCAGCAACATGTCGGAACGCCGTTTGCCAGTTAGCACCTGGCAACTTACTTGCAGCCAGTTAGACACAAAAATTATTGGGCCGCGGTGGAGCAGTGGCTAGACCGCTCGCCTCCAACCTAAGCCAACCGGGTTCGATCCCCAGCTAGTTCACTCCCGGATTTTCGCCAATGGTCGTTGGGTTTTCTCGGGGATCTCCCGTTTCCCCACCCTTGCATTCCGGCTCTGATTCAACACTTACCTCGCTTCATCCTCATCGCCTCTCATGAATTCGTTGTTAAGAGCTGCCCAAACCTTTTCGAGAACTTCGCGCGGCCAATCAGAGAATGGGTGCTCTCACATCGAAGGAACCGCAACGCATTTTCGTATCTATGTACTTATTTGTTCTGTGCTTTAACCGTGAACGAGCTGTGACGTCGCTTGTTCGTGTTGCAGATCCTCCGGAGATCGAGGTAGAGAGGAGCTGGGTGCACTCCGGAGAAGGTTACGAGGCTCAACTTGTCTGCATCGTGCACGGAGAACCAGCGCCTGAGGTAAGTCTGCATCACCTCATGGGCATCCGTTTAATCTAACACAGCATCTGGTTATCAGCTGTTCGCAGTTAACACACGCCCACTTTCGGAAATCTTACTCACGGTCTATTTTTCTGCTTATTTTGTCCCCCTTCCGATTCTCGCTGGTTTAACGTTGCAACGGGCCCACTCACTTTATTCATGCGCCGATGAAGAAACGGTGTGAATTTCTTGGAATGTGAATATTTTGGTGACGAATTAGGCCTATTTTTTTTACTAACAAAACATAACGAAATTAAAATAAATTTATTTTCAGTGCCGACAGATTCCAACGTCACACGCACTTTTAATACGACGTTCAGACACCGAACTGATTACCCTACACTGCTGCGAACTTAACAAGTAGCAGCAGACCCAGTTTGACATATGGTATATTCTCTGATACAGGCAGTGATTTTTTTTTTTTTTTTTTGTTGATTTCGAAAGTACTCCGCGAACAAGCTGTATCACTAAAGCCAAGTTTTTACTCTCCATAACTCTCTCCCAGACAATTCAGACGCACATTACACAAGAGTTCAAAAACAAAAATCATTTAGAGCTATTGCGTACTTTCGCCGAAGATGTGCTTGTTGGCTAATCACGACCAGTTAACAAAGTGCTTGGTGCTCGGTAAAATTGGCGTGAACCATTCTCAAAACCAAAGTTGTAATCAAATTCTACAAATCAGAGAAGCCACAGGGAAGATATGACAGCATTGGGCACTGAACCTAGATGAGTATATTGCCGATAATGCGTCAACTACCTGCGTAAAATGCGTGTACACAGTCAGGGACGTTGGGACTTAACGTGTTAACCCCTTAAGGTTCGCATCACAATAACTCTTAAATCTTCTGGTTATGCTATTACTAGAGACCTGAAAATTTCGCTAGTTCGATCACTTGTAGGCTAGGCCCTACAGTCTTATGTACAAATATGCCGATGTTAACCGCGCATTGGTTGTCTGCTGCCACAGTGGAAGGCGACGATTGGACCAGCGTTCTCCAGGAGGTGTCAGACACGGTGTGGACCAATGGCTTAAGTTATATAAACACACGTTGTTTTGAATTCTAGCTTGTCCCAAAAGGAATCCGCGAATTCTTCATGCCTCTAGCTATTACATAATGCGTCTACGTGAAAACCAACATACATATTACATATATAAGAAACGTGTTTCAGTTGCCCGTACCTTACACGTTACCAGGTGTACCCGGTGACTTTTTTTTATTNTTACATATATAAGAAACGTGTTTCAGTTGCCCGTACCTTACACGTTACCAGGTGTACCCGGTGACTTTTTTTTATTACATAAAGAAAAGTAACTGCTTTCTTTTATTCACCTTCACACCATAATCATAAAATAAATTAGGCATGCTTACGTCCAAATAAGTTCTGTTAGGAGCATTCGAGACGCACCTGCAAAATTTCAACTATTAATGATGACATCTGGTGTTCTACGTAAGATTTTAGGGTGTCTAGGACGCTGCAAGGGGAAAAATTACACGTGGCAAGAAAATACGCATGGCATTCTCCCCACGTTAAATTAATAAAATAATTGCACTAAAAGGTAGGTAATAAGATTGTTGTTGTTGTTGACTAAAATAAGCTGTGCAAAAATTGTGACGTATAGTATCAGATGCATTTTAGCGGAAAAGTATTTTTGTGATGGTTAAAGTTTGGCCTGATACTACAGCGACCACTAACTCATATCTAACACCGTCTTACAGGTTCGTGCAACTTGTTAAAGGTATACAGAACACTTTTGAAAGGTTTGGATATATTTTCCTGTCTACTGGCTGTGCATTCTTCTGCAAGACGAGCAAACAACACTGCAGTAATGGTTATGTTTTTTATCATGTCAAAAATTTAGGTTTCAAAAAGATATTCACGGAATTAAACTGTCCACGATAATGTAATAGTGAAATATAGCAGAGCCAAGTAGAAAAATAAAAACAAATTGTACTAAATAAAATAATAATTTTTTGATAGCCGCATTCACAGTTATAATACATACAGGATGATTCTAAAATCATGGGACAAACATTGAGGGGTGGTAGGGCTCACTAAAACAAACAATTATTGTATAGGAATCTATGGGCGGGAATGATGCGTTGAGGGCAAAAACACAAANGGCACAAACACAAAAACATAACACATTAACGGAAACATAAAATGTTCATTAGCAGCATACTTAACGAGTGATTCCGTAGAGAAAATGTTAAAACAGTTACTGGAAATGCATTCACCAACAGTCACGCATGCTTGGTGACCTCTACATATGGCGTGATTGGCTGACAATGGTGGCGATAGTTGAGGGCAGTCAAACGGTGCGCCACAATGACCTGCTGCATCAGCATCAGCATCACTCCATCGACGCTATCAAGCTTGCATTACTGTCGGTGGTAGCAATTTGGAGCAATTATTATAAAAATCGCTGTAAAAAGGCATTTAGTGGTGATGTAAAAAAACACTGTGTTGCATTTCGTGTGTTGTTTTTGTGTTTGTGCCTCAACGCGTCACTCCCGCCCATATATTCCTATACAATAATGGTTTGTTTTAGTGAGCTCTACCACCCCTCAATGTTTGTCCCATGATTTTAAAATCAGCCTGTATATAAATGTTATTTAAAACAACGCTTTTCTAAATTGCACTAAGCACAAATATCCTCAGAAACATATTATATGCAAATTCTCGCCACTCTGTTTTCTGAACCGCGAGAGAGGCGGGCAAGGAAAGCCGCACCCGTTAACTCCTAGCGCTTTTTTCCGCGTTTGAGGCCGAGAAGCGCGGAAGCGATAAGGGCGACACTGCCACGCGCATCTAATGCGCCATCACCACTACACGCAAGATTCTGAACTGGCGTGCAGTGTTCTCGTCACTCTGCGTGTACCTATGGGTAGGGCCAGTGACTTTTCGCGTAAAAATCGGAGCACACAGTAGACTTCAATACTACATACACACCTCAGTTGTTGTNTCGGTAGGGCCAGTGACTTTTTCGCGTAAAAATCGGAGCACACAGTAGACTTCAATACTATATACACACCTCAGTTGTTGTTATACCTCCATTGGCTGCTGGTTCCGTGTCCGTCTTTGACCAAGCCACTCACGACTAAGTAACTCCGACACTGAACCTTCGTGTTTCGTGCGCAAACGGTTAACACGGGCCAGAACATTTTTTAGCAAATCAAAGAAGCTAGACGACCCTACAGTGCTTTGGACTGTATCTTGTCTCGAAATCTTTTCGCGAAATATCACTGCCCCTACCTATGGGACATTCAGTGGTGACCCTATCATTTCATTGATTGGAAAGTCTGTAGGTAGGTTCAGTGCAGGGCCCTTGAGTAGTTTTGGGTGTATCTGCCGTGTATATTTTGAGATACTGCACTTTGAAAATGTCGTTTTTTTTTTTTTAACCATTTTGGAGTGCTCTGAAATCGTGTTTCTAATGTGCGTGATGCCTTAAAGCTCTTAACAACCCTCGTCTGATTTGTATGTTATTTTCGTACATCAGCCTATTGCACGCACTTTTAATAGTTTCGTGGAAAAAACGAGTATTTCAAACACAATGGGACGCTTTTCAAGCGCCAGCTAGGCAGGGGCCTTAACGTATCCCGAATATACTCGTTCACGTCTGACACGTTGCAGAACTGGTGAAATCATTTTCGGTACTCTACAAGTATAGAAGCTAGCACCAATACGGACATCGCCGTTCTCTGAGTAACGCTATCGTTTGCTGCTGACACCCCAACAATTTTATAATTGCTTGCTTACTGAGCCATATATCTACTGAAACTTTTCCCACGAGTTCAAAACTCTCAGTTGCTATAAAAAATATTTGTAATTACTTCTAACGCCAAAAATGTCTTCTTTTGCAACACAACGGAAATGAAAAATTAATTTGTAAGTTCAAGGGTTAAAGAAGAAAAGTTCCAGCTGGCTTTGTATCCACGGAACTTTCGCCACAACCCGAATGGCAGATTTCATATTTTATTTTAACCTCTTCAGTTCTGAATTTATTTACGATCTCGAATGTTGCAATCGTTGAATTTTATGACGTGCGTTGTACTTGCGTCGAGCGTACTCCTCGAAATCATTGAGCAACATACCGCTTCTTCGTCATAGGCAACGTTAACCACTGACTTATCAGAAGCGCAGTAGATTTAAGAAATCACATTCCCGACAAAGAAGACGTTCAAGACATCGGCTACTTATTCATAAGGGCAGTGATATTTTGCGAAAAGATTACGAGACAAGATACAGTCCAAAGCACTGCAGGGTCGTCCAGCTTCTTTGATTGGCTAAAAAATGTTCTGGCCCGTGTTAACCGTTTGCGCACGAATCACGAAGGTTCAGTGTCGGAGTTACTTGGTCCTGAGTGGCTTGGTCAAAGACGGACACGGCACCAGCAGCCAATGGAGGTATAACAACAGCTGAGGTGTGTATATAGTATTGAAGTCTACTGTGTGCTCCGATTTTTACGCGAAAAGTCACTGGCCCTACTGATTTATTGTTCAGTACAGTTCGGACCATTAATATCCTTCACGTGGAACACGTCCTTGATTATGGACACCGGGACTGAACGTATTAAGCATGGGCAAGGCATCGGGCACTGACTTGCACATGTTCTAAAACACGTGTTGCTTCACTCCTGTTTCTAGTATAATTTCTGTAATCACCAGCAGGAAAATTTTCCTTATGTCCATCCACGGCTACTTCCAACTTTTCTGAAGCCCTGCTAAAACTCTACTTCCAGGATGTTCCTCCGTCTCGTGCAAACAAAGCTTAACCGAGTCCAGACAATTACACCAAACGGACAATGCATGATATTCGTACGCACTGACTTTAATAATACTTTGTATAAGAACTATTTCTTACCAGGTATTACCATCGCCCCAATGTTCTCCCACTTTTTATTCGAATTAATTATATGTCTTATCATTATAGTTTATGAATAAAATTTTAGTAAAACTTCAATTTTATCTAACAATAAGGATTTTTTAATGTTAACAGAAGTATAAAACGCTTGTAATAGGTGACATATTTAGGAAACAGCCGAGTACGTCTTGCGTGGGGTGATATTTTAAACGTTTCGTTGAAAAGTGTGAATATACCGCGAATAGGCTATATTTCTTGCCAGCAGTCACTAGTCAAAAATTAATAAACGCATTGAAGCTGTAACAATTTGCTGAACTTAGAGAAACTATTGTTTATGATGTGTCGGGCGAGAAATTTCGTTAAGCATTCCTAAATTGAACCTTTTGGGAAAAATATTGAGAATACAATACGGCGGGGAAGGTTTCCCTTAAACTGCTTCATTACGAAGGCGGTAATTGGGTGCGGTACTTCGCGTTCGCTTCACGTTCCGTGAAGTAGAGTTGCCCAGGCTTGCTTCTAATTAGTTCACTGGAAGCATTCCGGGAAGGAGGTTACATGCAAACAGATTATGGTAATAGCATTTATATGTAGTGTACTTGTAAATGGTTTCTCCAAAAAAAAAATTAATTTGTTAATTTCGTTCTTTTTTATTGTTTTATTTTGACTAATGCCATAAGCTTAGTTTTTATTTCGTTCTTATGGACACTTTATTCCATTTGCCCTTTTGGAACTTGAAATGTCAACGTGATAAGAGAGTTTCAAACTCAACAATGATAGGCCAAAAAGACTAGTCTTCTATTGTCACTGAAGTGACACAATGGAAGTGTCACGAACATGGATACAGTCGGGCGACACGATTACTTAAACTTAAGTTCGTGACATAAGACTAAACCTTTTTCAGTTGTAAATAAATGGCAATATTACAATATAACTGATATGACGACAATAGAATTACTTTTAGTATTGTGGTTCCACTATAACCACAGTTGAACCGGCAGTATTTAAATAATGAATTTGTATTTCCGGGTGGTGAATTTATTCTAAGTGCTTAATTAAGGGTGAAACAGCTATAAGCCAGCGAGTTTCAAGAATACCTCAATTACATTACCTGCAAAACGTATTTAGAACAAACTCTTTGTTTATTCGAGAGGGATAAGTAACGCATTTAACATTTCCAAAATATTTCCCCCTGGCCTTTTCTCAAGTCCGTTAATAAACTCGCTTGAACGATCCCTTTCTCTATAGAGTCCTTCTCTATCCCGATAATTTCCAAGAAACTGAGACGGCCTTCTAATTAATTTCCTCTTTGACACTGCTTCCGCGTCCGGGAAACTGAGGGAAATAAAAATAAAAAACCTCGGAAATATTTTAGGGGGTATATATCCACTCTTCGCCTCAAAACTTCCCCTTGAGATTTCCAAGTGAAAGTTTACCCNTTTCCACTCTTCGCCTCAAAACTTCCCCTTGAGATTTCCAAGTGAAAGTTTACCCACGGTCATTATTCAGTTAAAAAGCACTTTCCCCCAGACTCAGTTCTTGAACCTTCCCCTCAAACGCCCCTCTTGTCACCCCTCCCCTATACTTTAGTTCGTAATGCATCATAGCTNGAGTTCTTGAACCTTCCCCTCAAACGCCCCTCTTGTCACCCCTCCCCTATACTTTAGTTCGTAATGCATCATAGCTGTGCGGTGAAGACTACCTTCTCACCCTCCCCCCGCCGTCACCACTATCGCTCTTGTCGAAGACTGAGGGCCGGTCTGCGAAGGGGATAAAGCGAGAGTTCCACCAGATATCGAGACCCGGAGGAAATTAAACCGGTGACGTTGATTTATTTCCAACTTTGTCCCTCTTTTCCCTTTCGATTCAGCGACCCCCCTGCACCCACCTACCTAGAACCCTTTTCCACTATCTAAGACGTGCGCCATATAATCGGGTTTCCAACGCCTGCTTAATCACCCCCTCCACAAATACCCTCGCGGGGCGCGGTCTCTCGCACAGTCGTCTTCGGACGCCTGTGGCACGCCGTTGAATTGTTGCAAGGCCTGCTGGCCTTTTTTTTTTATCTTTCCCTAACTGGTTTTTTTTCTTAGTTTGAGTACCAGCCACAAAACCGTTGTTCAGCAGCTGATATTCCAAAAATCTTATGAGGTAAGAAAATTGTTCCTATAACTGATTAAATTTTTGGTAGAGTTACAATACATGTTTCTGCAAATCTATAAAATTAATCAACTTACATTTTTATTATTATTATTTTTATTTTCAAGGGAGTGACACAAAGTTTGAGTTGTTCGAAACATTTTACCATAAAGCTGGCAAAATCACGACAATCACAATAAAAAAGTAATTTAGCCCACTTTGGAGGACAGGTTCGGTCTTACTATCTTAACCGTGCCTGAAAAGGACGGCAATTATTTCATAATTTGGGTTTTCCAAAGAACGTTGGTGGCTGGAGCTTAGATAAAACAAATTTCCTGTGAAGAAATATGGAGATGATCTCCTGTAATATAAAACACTAAAATATAATTTTTCTATGTCTCGATCTAACGGCACACAGAACTACTTCACTTCAATCTCGCTCAACTCTGTACACAATCGCAATTGCTCCGAGCTTCTCGCTGTCACAGTCGCTNAAAGAAGCTGGACGACCCTACAGTGCTTTGGACTGTATCTTGTCTCGAAATCTTTTCGCGAAATATCACTCCCCCTGCTTAAGGGCCCTGGCCCTGCTATGGTTGACTGCTTTCAACAGGACATTTTACATGTCATTTATGGCACACTGATGGAACGTTGATGGAAATGAAAACTGGTTGTTGGAAGTAGGTAAACTATTTATGGCCAACAAATGGCTTAGCTATTGTATTCCAGCGCTGGCCACACATAATCTGCACATATTGTTAGAGACCTGACAAATTCGCGAGTTCAGTGACCTGCAGGCTATACTCAATTTTCGTATACAAAATCATGCAGATATCACTGTTCATTGGTTGCTTGTGGTATTAGCTGAAGACGGTGATTCGGTCTGCATTTTACTGTGTATTTACTATACCGAGTCTCAACAGGTCCTCCACATTAAATTGGGGTAGACCAATAGCATTAGTAATACAAACGTACGGGGTTTTGGAATTCTAGCTTGTTCCGAAATGAAAAAGCAAATTTTTTCAGGTCTCTACATATTTTTGGTTAAAATATGGGTAGCCATCTGAAGGCCATTTGAAACCTGTGAAGTGCTGAAGTGGTGCATCAGTTCACCATTGCTGGTGCAATCATGGCTGGTTTTGGGAGGTTTCATGGTTCCCATTATTCGCAGGTAGCTACTTCAAAATAATATAAATTTGCCTAATATAAAAAAATATATTTCACATGATAGAATGGGTAGATATGTGTAAATATATCTAGTGATGGAAATATCAGTGGCAAAATACTGTAAATACGATATTTGCTGTGACGTCGTGATGGGTATCAAATAATTTGTTGTTTGTTTGTTTTGCACGTACAAATGCATATTATTAAAATGTGATGTATTAAAATTTAAAAAAAACTAATTAGCCATAGCAAATTACCTTGAAAGGATTATGTTATTTCTGACCACGAAGTTATTCATATATGTCGGCTGCGTTTAAAAATGGACAAATAGCATACACGTAACACAAATGGGCATTCTGCGAGAAATTACATTAAAGAAATTTTTTGAGGTTAATATCGCNCAAATAGCATACACGTAACACAAATGGGCATTCTGCGAGAAATTACATTAAAGAAATTTTTTGAGGTTAATATCGCTATTTAGGTAGGAAGTTGACTCTGGTTTTTGTTTAGTTGCAACATTTTAAATACTGAATTTTTCGCACGGTAAATTTTAAGGCTATGGAATAACTAGTGTGATTTATATTATATGTTTGTTAATAGTTAAAGTATTAATACATTCTAAATTAATTCACCAGAACATAAGAATACACGATGGATTAGCTGTTACCATGTTGGGCTGTCACAGNCAAATAGCATACACGTAACACAAATGGGCATTCTGCGAGAAATTACATTAAAGAAATTTTTTGAGGTTAATATCGCGATTTAGGTAGGAAGTTGACTCTGGTTTTTGTTTAGTTGCAACATTTTAAATACTGAATTTTTCGCACGGTAAATTTTAAGGCTATGGAATAACTAGTGTGATTTATATTATATGTTTGTTAATAGTTAAAGTATGAATACATTCTAAATTAATTCACCAGAACATAAGAATACACGATGGATTAGCTGTTACCATGTTGGGCTGTCACAGCAAGGGGTACGAGTTCGTGCCCCCTCCCCCTCCCCTAAAACCCTCAGCAAACTTATTGTTTTCATATTGTATAATATGTTTAATAGTGGGCTAAATGAAAATTGAATACAACGGTCAGTTAAGAGTGAGTCTAAAAATATTTATTTTTAAGATATAGTGTTTCAAATATGGTGGAAGTATTTCTAGCCATCTGTGAACCATCTGACGGCTGTGAAGTAAGTGGTACATTGATGGGCAATGCTTGGGTTATTCAGAACAAGCAATGGTGCCGGGTATATGGTAGCTGTTGGCCAATTTTTCGCTGACTCTAAACCAAAGTGGGCGATACGTGTTTTGCTACATGGGTGGCTACATTGTTCTTAAAAAAAAAAAATTTTGCAATTGATTTTATGTTCATTTGTTACAACATGATAACATTCGTGGCTGATACTGAAGTGCATAAAATACAATATAAAAATGTTTGTAAACCTTAATAAACAATTTGCGTACAACTAGAGAAATTATTATAATGATCTTGCGTGATGGAATTCTGAAAAATATGCTCCCTGAAACACATAAATTTGAAAAACTCTTAATTTTAAATAAAACATAGACTTATAACAATCGATTTTAAACATATATGTATTAAAACTATAGCAAAATATTATACAGTATCATTAATTTTTTGTCGTGTGCAAATTATTTCGATTTTTTTATTTTTTTAAATCGTACTACTTTGCAATGAGATCTGTATTTGAACAGTGTTGTGCAGTGCAGTTACTGTACTTCTGTTTTCACCAATTCAGACCAGGTGCACACTATGAAATTGAAACACTTAAAACAGCTCTAAATCAGCGCATTTGACTGCAGGCCTGTTGAAACAGCTCCGCTTTAACCAGTACAATTCCACTAATAATTTGACATGCTGATATTCACTGATCAAACGGTGATTTCTACTGATCCCTGGTGAAGTTGTAGTCAGTAGAAAGGAAGCTGAACTTAGATGCGGAACACACATATTGAGTAAAGTTAGAACGCAGCGTTCCACGAGACATAAATTTAAGTATTATTGAAGGATGGAACATCGGAAACTTGAATGAACGCAACTGCACGACCACCAAGCAAGCAGCCATCATGAAACTAGAAACTGAACTTTGAGCAAAACGAAGACAAATGTTTGGGTTGCCACGAGAGCTCAGAACGCTACGATCTTCAACGCCCCAGCCGGAATATAACCTGATATTTCCTTCAGCTGCGGTATTAGATGCGTCGTTCTGCACTTCATTTATCTATAACTAGGGCCAGTGACTTTTCGCGTAAAAATCGGAGCACACAGTAGACTTCAATACTATATAAACACCTCAGCTGTTGTTATACCTCCATTGGCTGCTGCCGCCGTGTCCGTCTTCGACCAAGCCACTCAGGACTAAGTAACTCTGACACTGAGCCTTCGTGATTCATGCGCAAACGGTTAATACGGGCCAGAAAATTTTTTGTTTAGCCAATCAAAGAAGCTGGACGACCCTACAAGTGCTTTGGACTGTATCTTGTCTCGAAATCTTTTCGCGAAATATCACTGCCCCTTTCTATAGCCCATTTATAGGTCTGGCTATTCCTGTTCAATAATCGATATTTGAAGTGGAAGGGCACAAAGCGGCAGGAAAATATCACTACTTATACAACTAATATAATACATGTTTCCTTTTCCAAATCAGGGTAGTCTCAGTAGAGAGTTCGCTCTGTAAAATATTTCCTAGTAAACTTCCTAAATTGTAATGGAAGTTTTCCACCTCTACATTGTATGGANGAGTTCGCTCTGTAAAATATTTCCTAGTAAACTTCCTAAATTGTAATGGAAGTTTTCCACCTCTACATTGTATGGAAATACTACCACATATCAGGCTGAAAATATAGGAATGTTTAGCACCACTACAGCACGTAATTGGTAACTCCCATATGCATTTGACTGATTCCTGGGCAAATGCAGGAACGCCACCATGAATATATGGGAAAAAAAATTTACCACCCGCTCATTTTCACTATACGTATGCACTGGTGTGATATATTTGCGAACAATTTCCTAATGCGCACTTGTAAAAGTTGTTGTGGGTTTGGTGTAGGTTTGACCGTTTGTAATGGGTATTACTTATGAATGAAATTTAGTGTGTATTTTTTATTCATTAGTTGAGCGCCATGAGAAATTGATCTAGAGCGGTGCCGACAGTTGCGTATGTAGATACCAGTAATGAAGAGACGTGTCAATTTTAAGAACACGCAAGACAAAATCAAAACCTTTGAAAAGCATTAACTTTATCGTTTTAAATCGTACACAAAATTCACTCAGAAATTAAATGAAAGTAATTAACTACAAAAGATGGCCAATAATAATACGTTTCATATTATTTATTGTAAGGTTAAAAGAAAATGCAATGAAAAACAAAATGTGCTGACGGTAATTCGTGAGGTTGATGAAAAGAATAAAATGTTACTTCTGAGATTTTAACTTCAAAATATTACCCTCATTAGAAAGTTTATTTAGTAGGGATAAAAGAAAAAAAAAGAAAAACTGCTCTCAGGCGGTAAAAATAAATATTACGTTCATGAAATTCAAGGACAAAAGTTTGTCTCGCTTAATTAAACTCACGCTAAATGATTTTCCATAATTTAACCGTTCTTTCAAAACTTTTCAATTTTTAATTATTTTGAATTAAATAAAAGAAATATTCTTTAAAATAATGTTAATATAGATTTTATCAATGAAAATTTCTCAGAATGGTATGGAATGTTAATCTCAACATATGATCTATCAGTAGGAAAATCACACTACCTCTAAGTTACGGTGAAAAGTTGAGAATAATTACTGGAATGTTACTTCAAACAAGAGTAAACTTAATTTTAAAGTCGAGGAAAAACAAATCTGCTGCCTAGCGGCATCTCCAGCCGCGCACAAAGAGTGGCGTTAGTTATTGAAACGGTGACATACCACAACATGGCTGCCGTCGGCGTCTTCGTGATCTTCTATAATACTCACTCAACAATTTTAACAGGTTAAGGTCAGTCCCACGACCTCTTCTATGGCTGTCCAGGCCGCCTAACGAGATCAATCACTTCTGGCGGGCAGGCTAAACCAAATACTTACAATGGTGCTGAGAAATTGTAAATAGAAATTACCAGCGATCACGGAAACATCCACCCCTTTGAAGTTCCCACCCAAAATCCGGCCTTGGAGCAAGGTTATGGAACTATAAAAAGTTGTCAAGACACGGAGTTTTCGGATCCGGGATATCACAGGTTACAAACGAAACGAAAAACTGAACTCAGATAAACCTCTAACCCAAACAAAATAAAACTACAAAAGGAAAACTACAGCAAAAATAATTATTAGAATTAATAAACATCACACGCATTATTTAAAAGTTATTATCATATTTATGGGTTAGAAAATTATATATTTAACTAAATTCTACAAAATTTGTTGGTGATTAACATTAATTATAATTACTGTTACGTAAGTCAGAGCACGAATCAAAAACAATTAACAGAAAATAAAAATTACTAACTTACATTAATATATATTTTTCTGAAATTAAAAAAGAACTGAAAATTCTATACCGCATATTGTTGTGATATGTGTTAGGTATTGCGTTGTAGCTTGGTTGTATTTCAGCTGATCTATAACGCCACTCAGCTGTTGTAACAGTCATAGAAAACTTGCTCTGTTTGCGAGGATTTTCGTTGCATCGTTCAGTTTGCAATAATGCGTGTCTATTCTTGCCTCCGTATTTGCCTCTCTCTCTCTCTCTCTCTCTCTCTCTTCGTTCTGACCTGCAGAGTTATATAGAATGTTCGAAAACTCAGAGCCCAAACTCCAGACGTAGTTTCTTTGGAACAATAGTGACACAAAAGCCCTTTAAACTTATATCTGTAAACTTACTTGTATATCAAATAACTGCGTTTAAATTTGCGACATTCAACGCCTGCGGTACAAGGCNCTTTGGAACAATAGTGACACAAAAGCCCTTTAAACTTATATCTGTAAACTTACTTGTATATCAAATAACTGCGTTTAAATTTGCGACATTCAACGCCTGCGGTACAAGGCGGGCCACGTTGCCTTCTATGTAGGACAAGTTGCATAGATCCGCAGGCGCACGATACTATATTATTACATACGCAGCGTCGGGCGCCTGCGACCTATGCAACTTGTCCTACACGCATTATAGCACCGTCTTGTTCTCCAGGCGTTGTACGCTGCAAATTTGAACACTATTAAATTATTTAAAAATACGTTTCCGGATATAAGTGTACAGGGATTTTGTGTTACGGTTGGTCCAAAGATGCTTTGTCTGGAGTTCGAGCACTTGAGTTCATGAACAACCTGTATATATGATTTTAATTCACATATACACTATTCTTATGTATTTCTTCTGTTTTTCTTTGTTTCTGTCTCAATCTAGCTGTGTATTATTTACATATATTGCTGAAAATAGACAGATCATTTTGGCTTGTTTCCTGTGTTTGCGTGCTACGTAGAGGAAATATGAGGTAGAGGGCGTGTGGGTATCTGCGCAGCAACCATTCTTGTGTCGCAGCACTGGATGTCAAAATCCATGTGGCTTGGACTAAAATTAGCGCCAATTATTCCATAAATGAAGGCCTATGTAGGAAACTAGGCAGCTATCATTTTAATTAAAATTGTGACCAGTGATCGCAGACGTGCCATATGCAACGAAGTTGGTTGTCATCCACGTCGATCAGCTGTTTGTGATGGACCAGGCTGCAATGCCAAACTAAAAACTGAAATGTGAAAACGAACAGTGACACTCTTTCGTCCCAGCAGAAGCGACCGATTCAACCCATTCAGTCCCAGCGTGCACAGTTGTGTTATAGGCAGAGACGATGGTTTATAGCGGGAAAAGTTGACTGCTTGCTATGATTCAACGTACTGTTAATATTTCCGACAGTTTTATTTTCTTACTGGCTGTCATGCGTGTATGAAGCTATTATTCAATTTAACTGGGCCAATGAGGATTCGGATACTCTAAAGCGGAACGTTTTTGTTTGGCCTGTAAAGAGCTTAGTCGAGTCAAAACCTTGGTCATCCTACCATAAAAGAATAAACCAGCAGTTTTATCGAGGATATTTTCACTCAAAGAGTTCTCACTATTTTTCCATCATCCCTAGTTATAGGTAGGGCCAGTGATTTTTCGCGTAAAAATCGGAGCACACAGTAGACTTCAATACTATANACACACCTCAGCTGTTGTTATACCTCCATTGGCTGCTGGTGCCGTGTCCGTCTTTGACCAAGCCACTCAGGACTAAGTAACTCCGACACTGAACCTTCGTGATTCGTGCGCAAACGGTTAACACGGAGCAGAACATTTCTTAGCCAATCAAATAAGTTGGACAACCCTACAGTGCTTTGGACTGTACCTTGTCTCGATATCTTTTCGCGAAATATCACTGCCCCTAGTTATAGGCTACACAACTTACAGGGAGTTATTTTTTTCAGCCGGTTATATACACTGTCAGGCTACAGAGTAAACAAGTACTGAGACGAAATTGNCTACAGGGAGTTATTTTTTTCAGCCGGTTATATACACTGTCAGGCTACAGAGTAAACAAGTACTGAGACGAAATTGCGTGGCGGTTGCTTTGATGTGGACGTGGCCATTATCTGATTGGTTGCACGAAGCTCTGGGAATGGGCCCTGCGTCTGACTGGCTCACGCCTGCTGCGGAAGGTTCCCTACTGGCTGAGCTGCCGGTTGACAAGTAAGTTACCAGGCGCTGATTGGGGAACGGCGTCCCGACATGTTGCTGGCTAGTGGCGCCATATTGCTGGTATGTGCGGCTGGAGTTCGCGGAATAAGCGGCTTTTTCACATCTGTATTCTTAAGTTCTCTGTGCCCTGGCGGTGTTGCTAATGTTCTTACCTGTAAGTGTAAGCTTCCCGTGGTTAACTCAGAATTTTTTAAAGCTCTGCCTAGTAAATACTTGTCTCCTCATATTTTTCCCTCCACCATAGGTAGGGGCAGTGATATTTCGCGGAAAGACTTCGATACAAGATACGGTCCAAAACACTGTAGGGTCGTTCAGCTTCTTGGATTGGCCAAAAAATGTTCTGGCCAGTGTTAACCGTTTGCGCACGAATCACGAAGGTTTAGTGTCGGAGTTACTTAGTCCTGAGTGGCTTGATCAAAGACGGACACGGCACCGGCAGCCAATGGAGATATAACAGAAGCTGAGGTGTGTATATAGTATTGAAGTATACTGTGTGCTCCGATTTTTACGCGAAAAGTTACTGGACCTATATATAGGCTATTCACGGTATAGTGAGCACTTCTGAAAGCCCTCTCATTTGGAATAATAGTCAGTAAATATATCTTATTTTAGCCTAAGACGGTAACTTTCGAGTGCGGTGAAATATACACACTGTGTTTATTACTTAGATAGATATATTTATCTTAAAAGGTGGTTAGAGGGTAAAAAAAAATGGCTGGACGGAAAAAGTAACTAAGACCTCAAAAGTGCTCACTTTGCCGTGAATAGCATATGTATACAAATACAAAGTCCACAGCTTACTGGTTTGGGATGACGAACATGGTACTTTATCGGCAAAATAACAGCACGCATCAAAAATTGTCTCATTCGCAACACCTGAAACCATAAATTGATGTGGGTCTGAAAACGTCAACATTCCTGACTTTATCCTCCTTGACATATCGAGACGAAGTTATAGAATATGGACTTCTAACACGGAGCAATGTATTCACTTGGTCCCATCTGCAAGCGGAATTTAGAAATATTCTGTATAGAACTCTTTCATATTCATTGGTGCTATTATTGCGTCCTCGATACGATCGTAAAACTGACATTCCAGCGAAGTTTGTGACCGTTACGCAAGGCAATACGCACGAGTCAGGCGATGGCAAATAGCTCGTCGTCGTTACGAGCTGGTGTCAATTTTACGACCGTACATTTCGCGGATGCATAAACTGCGTCAATGGTAAATCGGCCACAACATAATCGTGGACCGTCAACACGCACTTCAACCGATTAGAACATAAAAACTTTCCTCCGAGTAAAGTAAAAGATAAAAATGCCTCATATATGGTTCCGGTTTTTTTTTTTTTACATTACTAGTGTAAGTTGGGTTTAAAAAGGACCTTTACGGAAAATTGATATAAAAATGTGTACTTTTAGAGCATGCTTACGCATGTTCCTTAAAAGGAGAATAATACAAAGCGGCATCTACAATTCCACCCGTTGGCTTTCGTAAAGCGTAATAACATTCCACTGCCACAAGTGTAATTTTCTATTCATTTGAACATTAAAAATGCATTTTAAAGACATTTAAAGTCACTTCATACCAATTCTAAAACCCTGACGCAATATCGTAGGTTTTGAAACTGTTATATTTTGTCGCCTAAACATATACGAACACAGTGAGTTTCAATTTTTATAAGACCGTAAATAAATGAAGATCTAATATTCATTTCCTTCTAGGCAACGGANAAACACAGTGAGTTTCAATTTTTATAAGACCGTAAATAAATGAAGATCTAATATTCATTTCCTTCTAGGCAACGGAAATAAACATCGTCCAAGTGGCAAAATTTCTAACTTTTCAGGTTATTTTTCCAGACAAACGTAGCTATATAATAATTGGATGAAAATACACTAGCAATTGATAAGAACTTGAAACGTCTTTTGAATCGTAAAAATTAAGATCTTTAGCTTTGCTTTTTGGGCAAGACGTATTTAAGAATATTATTTGAACAAAGTGTTCAATTTCAACTGAAGTATTGCTTCGAATTACGGAAATACAATGCAGTATTTATTAGAATTTTGAAACTTTGTGGGGCCACGGTGGTGCAGAGGTAAGACTACTCGCCACCCACTAAGACGAACCAAGTTCGATTCCCGGCGGGACCGCTCCAGAATTTTCGCACGTGAAAATAGTGTCGAAGGATGCCGCTGTGTGGCAGGTTTTCTCGGAGGTCTCCTGTTTACTTACATTTCAACGCTGATCCACACCTCGTTACACCCCTTTCACCGCGCATAGGGAAGTCTGCTGGGGCATCAAATATTTTACAGGTAAACTTTTAAAAATTTTACCTGCTCCTAACTGCGTATATTTTAAGCGACACCCAACACTAAAATAATCCCAGTACATTCGACACCGATACAGGAAAAANCTCCTAACTGCGTATATTTTAAGCGACACCCAACACTAAAATAATCCCAGTACATTCGACACCGATACAGGAAAAAAAGTTCCTTATCTAAACGTTGTAGCAAAACTGTGGCGTTTAAATTTGCAGACAATAAATTTATTTTATTTTTCGTACGTTTGTTCTATGCACATTAGAGTAAGGATTCGCGGTATAATAACATATTAACGCTCTTAGAAATTTTCCAGTCACACTTGATTGGCGCGCGAATCTAAATATCGAATCCATTGACACGTAAATTATGCACATGGCGGAAGAACACAAAACGGGTAGAAATGTAGACTCTATCCGGACTTTCAAAAGACTTAATTCGCCTACTCCGAGAGCGCTGAATTACTGATTTAATCGGTCCCGCTTAGCTAGGCAGCCTAATGGTACGCAGATCTTCAGGTGGAAATTTAGTTATTTAAAATGTTTTCGACTTGCGTAAATGATGTCCACCTAGGAATGGCATTATAAAAAAAAAACATTCCATATCCGACGATAAGCTTCAGTTTCCTATTTCCGATTGTAANCATTATAAAAAAAAAACATTCCATATCCGACGATAAGCTTCAGTTTCCTATTTCCGATTGTAATGTGTATTTTTATAAGTTAAAATGGCTTAAACGGGCGTTTTCACAATTATAGAGAAAACCTGTGCAGTGTATTTAAAACTGTCTAGCGACGAGCTGCACACTTTCCTCTTTATTACTTTGCCTAGTTAATGCACGGTTTCTTAACACTTGTTTAATAGAACCTTTCAAAAATCATCCCATGCATGACGTGATTTTTTGTTTCCTAGCATCACAAGCGTTTTATACTTCAGTTAACATAAAAGTAACTTATTTTTTTGTTAAATTGAATGCCTACTTATGTTTTATCTACAAATAATAACATGTCATTTACAATTAATATGAAAAAAAAAAACACACAGGAAATAGTTGTGTTGGCAATGTCTAGTAAGAGATAGTTCTTATGCAAAGTATTGTTAGTCTGGGTGCTTTAGGGTAATTTTCTAAGACACGGTTAAGCATTGTTCGCATGAGGTGGAGGAATATCCCGTTAATGGACTGTATTTAGTCATCCGATTGACGTGTTCCGTACGCCTCGTTAAAAGAAAAAATTTTCCATAATTAATATCGGATTCAAATACCAGCGTAATATAACAGTATTTTCCATTTGTCTAATTCAACATCTGTGCATGATGGCAGCCGNCTCCTAACTGCGTATATTTTAAGCGACACCCAACACTAAAATAATCCCAGTACATTCGACACCGATACAGGAAAAACAGTTCCTTATCTTAAACATTGTAGCAAAACTGTGGCGTTTAAATTTGTCAGACAATAAATTAATTTTATTTTTCGTACGTTTGTTCTATGCACATTAGAGTAAGGATTCGCGGTATAATAACATATTAACGCTCTTAGAAATTTTCCAGTCACACTTGATTGGCGCGCGAATCTAAATATCGAATCCATTGAAATGTAAATTATGCACATGGCGGAAGAACACAAAACGGGTAGAAACGTAGACTCTATCTGGACTTTCAAAAGACTTAATTCGCCTACTCCGAGAGAGCTGAATTACTGATTTAATCGGTCGCGCTTAGCTAGGCCGCCTAATGGTACGCAGATCTTTAGGTGGAAATTTAGTTATTAAAAATTTTTTCTACTTGCGTAAATGATGTCTACCTAGGAATGGCATTATAAAAAAAAAACATTCCATATCCGACGATAAGCTTCAGTTTCCTATTTCCGATTGTAATGTGTATTTTTATCAGTTAAAATGGCTTAAACGGGCGTTTTCACAATTATAGAGAAAACCTGTGCAGTGTATTTAAAACTGCCTAGCGACGAGCTGCACACTTTCCTCTTTATTACTTTGCCTAGTAAATGCACGGTTTCTTAACACTTGTTTAATAGAACCTTTGAAAAATCATCCCATGCATGACGTGATTTTTTGTTTCCTAAATGTGCCATATATCACAAGCGTTTTATACTTCAGTTAACATAAAAGTAACTAATTTTTTTTGTTAAATTGAATGCTTACTTTCGTTTTATCTACAAATAATAACATTTCATTTACAATTAATATGAAAAAAAAAACACAGAGGAAATAGTTGTGTTGGCAATGTCTAGTAAGAGATAGTTCTTATGCAAAGTATTGTTAGTCTGGGTGCTTTAGGGTAATTTTCTAAGACACGGTTAAGCATTGTTTGCATGAGGTGGAGGAATATCCCGTTAATGGACTGTATTTAGTCATCCGATTGACATGTTCCGTACGCCTCGTTAAAAGAAAAAATTTTCCATAATTAATGTCGGATTCAAATACCAGCGTAATATAACAGTATTTTCCATTTGTCTAATTCAACATCTGTGCATGATGGCAGCCGTGTTCGTGTTAGGCGGTAAAACCAATCGACGAAGTGCGCTAATGGCGACGCCAGCGGACGCATTTAATCCTTTTATCGCCTTTACGCGCAAGGCACTAAACTGACCTGCTTTCGTTTCATCACGCAGCCTGCAATTATTGGATTTTTAATAACCCGCTGACCTATCGTTTCACTGGCGGGAAGTCTGCAGCAGTTGCCACGGCAGTTTCCCATGCTTTACATTTCGTACGCTTATCCGGTTCCCACGTACCGAAGGGGCCGCGGTGGCGTAGTGGTCAGACTACTCGCCTCCCACCTAGACGAACCGGGTTAGATTCCCGGCGGGGTCGCCTCCCGGGTTTTTCGCACCCGGGAATCGTGCCGGACGATGAGGCGGGTTTTCTCGGGGATCTCCCGTTTCCCTCCGCCCTCGCATTTCGACGCTGCTCCGTGCTCACCTGAACTCTCTCCAATCCAAGTACAGAATTCGGAACAGGCCTTTTAAGCCGTGTCGAATGGCTCAGAAATATGTTTCCAGTCTAATCATGGTGTTATAATGTTTTCTTAATGGAAGCTATGGAAAATCACACAATGTGTTGATTTTTTGTGGTTCCTTTAATAAATCATAAAACATGAGCCTGTGTCTAATTTGTTAACATTAAATAACTTATTTTATCTAAATTTAATTTTCCCCTATATTTTCCTTGTAAATTATCTCTAATCTCTAAATAGTATAAATGTTTCAGCGAATAGGCGCAGACAGACACATAAGCGAATCATGAAGATAACTACTTGATGGATTTTGATGCGACTTTCAACATCATCATTTGGAGAATTTCTCGCGGAAGGTTTTAGTGTATAATTCATTTATATTTAACGTAAAGATAGTACAGAAATGTCAAACCGTTTGTAATCAAGTCGTAAAATTGTTACAGGGCGAAGCCGGGCCGGTTCGCTAGTAATATATATTTCAATGTCAATATCAACTAAAACATAAAAAATGGACATGTGGTCGCTGTTGTCATTGGCCGTGCGCGAGGCCGTGCTCTCTTGCTCTAGCATTGACCAATTTTCCATACATTTTTGCCGAATATTTAAATTGATCAAAGTTTCTAATTTCCTTTAACAATGCAGTATTACTTGGTTATGGCTAAATTGTGTTGCCAGGGGTAGTTACTTGCAGGTTTTCAGCCTCGCGCGCACACGCCTCAGTGTGCTCTGCCCTGGCCGAGCCGCGAAGAAACACGGGAATCTCGCCCTTATCTGCGCCTCCTCCTTGCTCCTCCCGCTTCTGCCCGGAGCGGACAGGAAACTCGACAACGCCGCGTGCTCGCCTCACGCCACAAGGGGAAACCTTCAAACTAAACTCGTCGTCACTCGAAAACTATCCACTCATGTAATTTCCAAAATTGTACCGGAAAATCACTGATATTTTCTAACCACGACGCAACCATAAGATTTTCTTTACTCGATACGTTTTCAACGTTAAAAATTNAAAATCACTGATATTTTCTAACCACGACGCAACCATAAGATTTTCTTTACTCGATACGTTTTCAACGTTAAAAATTTCCAAAGCAATCGCCGGTTTCGATCATATTTCTGGACGTGCACAGGAAAGATGGTAGCAAGCGAGAATCGTTTTTTGGTTTTAAGA
Organism: Clitarchus hookeri; assembly: GCA_002778355.1. Classification (NCBI taxonomy): domain Eukaryota; kingdom Metazoa; phylum Arthropoda; class Insecta; order Phasmatodea; family Phasmatidae; genus Clitarchus; species Clitarchus hookeri. The sequence goes on along the minus strand of NQII01000291.1, from coordinate 864,671 downwards.
GATGTGCGCATAACATGAAAAATAAACACTAAAGTTTATTTACATTAACCATCACCTCTCGTGATTTCCTTGTTGCGGTGTGTGAAACTGCGAAAATATTTCAACCGTATATGAGATCGGCGGCTACGAACTATCTGCTTTCTGTTATCTTCGTTACACTACCCTAATACTGTATCTGTTTGGTGTTAAAATAATATTGCTAATTATAGGTAACAGCTATTTACTCTGTAGCAAATATTATTATTATAAGCAAGAATCGCAAAGAAGACAGAGTAAACAAGTATATTTCGTTAACGGCTATACACAAGTTACTTTCGATCCCAAATTACACTTGCCTCACCCAATCATATTAATAATCCACAGTTTAATATTTTTGGGATATGTCGTTGTTTGCGATAATTGTTGTCATTTTTTTTACAAACGGTCATACTATGCATGCGCTTATTCCTCATTAATTCTTGCAAATAAGATATAGTTAGGGCCAGTGACATTTCGCGTAAAAATCGGAGCACACAGTAGACTTCAATACTATATACACGCCTCAGCTGTTGTTATACCCCCATTGGCTGCTGGCGCCGTGTCCGTCTTTGACCAAGCCACTCAGGACTGAGTACCTCAGACACTGAACCTTCGTGATTCGTGCGCAAGCTGTTAACACGGATGAGAACATTTCTTTAGCCAATCAAAGAAGCTGGACTACCCTACAGTGCTTTGGACTGTATTTTTTCTCGAAATCTGTTCGCGAAATATTGATGCCCCTAGATATAGTTAACAGAGATGTTTTCTAGATTATAAATATTTTGCATAACTCATTATAACAACAAAGTGATCCGTTTGTGTTTGACGAGTGATGAAATAAATACGTGCACTATGTTTTTGCGTCTGTCCATGACTGGGTCAAACCCGATCAGGCATCTACAATTGCTTGCATGACGAACAGGAAAGTTATTTTTGGCCACCGCTGTACACTGACGAGGCTCAGTACCCAAGGTGCGTCTGTGCGCCTAAATGATTCGTAAACCGTGTGGCGTCTACGTTATAATGTTTTATACTGCTATAACCGAACACGAAGCCTACACTTCATTGGTTAACTAAATAAGTGCCTTGTAGACTACAGCAGTCATTAGGTACTTTTCTTTTGTAACACCCGAACCCGTGAATTTATGTGGGTTTCAAAAATTTCCATTTCTGTTACATAAACTGAAAAAAATCTTCTCAGTTTTCTTGTACAACCCTAACTATTCCAGCATGTATTGATATCGCTACTAAGGTTCATAAATATCAAACTTAATCCATAGCTTATAATCCTTAATGAAACGAATGTCTAAAATTAGTGGAGTTCTTTCTCAGTATGTAATTATCGGTACAGTGCTTGTAGTTTTATATTATTTACTTTTACGTTACATGGCTACTGCACTTTGTAAGAACATTCAATGGAATTTAGCTTTTACAAAATGTTAAACCGCCATGTTTACTCGTAGAATAGTAGTAGTATAAATTTAATAACCCTAAAATATACAGATTATAATTAACAAATCAATGTAATTACATAATTACCAGCAAATTAATTATTCATTGATTACTGCTGCTACTTGCCTTGATAAAAGGCGGCATGGTATTTCAAAGGTTACAAAATTTTTTTTTTTCTATAGCTCTTAGTAAAATTAATTAAAATTAATGCTCGAATTCTGGTTTGCTTTTAAATCCGCTTATCTTCATTGCATATAAATTAATGAACTTCTATCATCCTGCATGCTCTTATATATTTGGAAGAAAAACAGTGAAGCGTCATTTCTGATAATTTTCAGTTCTTCTAAATCTTCGTTGTGTAAACGAGTATTGAATTTGTCGGCAGAGTACGAAAACTGCTCTTAACAGTGCTGGCATCTGACATGTACATACTGTTACAAATACGTTTTCCAGTTTCTCATAAACCAGTCGGTTTTTAAAATAACACCGGACTTTATCCCTATGACTACAATGCCAGTTTTACTGATCTCAGCGAAATAAAGGATGAATGTTGTAACATGTTATGGGCAAAAAATGTGTCGCAAGGAATTTTTTTTAAATAGTAAATTGGAATAGTAGAGCATTTGCAAAATGAAACCGTATATATGATTAGACATTCAATCGAAAAATATCGGTTTTTGTAAATGTAAAACTATCGGACGCACCTTAAAGTTTACGCTATTAATTTGGGGTTGATAAGTGTAGTTTTACTAAGAAACCAGCTGGACGTGAAACATTTTTCAAAGATACGTCGATGACTATATTGTAGCCCACTAAATCTCATGTTTTGGAGGAAGAGGGAGGGGGGGTGAACTGATCTCTACTGACTCACACGCTGGAAAAAAACGGGGGTTAAGCTGACTACATCAATAGCACGGGGCTTGTTTTAACTGCCGGACACTACTGGTTGTTTTTGTTGGGTAATGTTAGGTTAGTTTTCTTTAGTTTCAACGAGTCAGGGCAGTTTTTATTCAATAATCGGATCGCAAGGGATGGTATTGTTTAATGGTTTGTAGAGTTTAATAAACGGTGTTACAAGTTGGTAACGTTAGGTTAGGTATCCGTAGTGTTAATGGATGTTTCCCAGTTGTAAACATGTGTATGCTGGTAATGGCTGGTACGAAATAATCCTTATGTAAAATAGTGTTGTTATTAAACCGACCTAGACTCTATTATTTCCGATTATAAAACGGTAATACGCCAGATTCGCCAGTAGAGCTGATTTTCTCGTTGACCGCTACCACAATCAGAACCCAGTCGCCTGCTCGACTTCGCCAAACGAAATGAACCACGACGTGTGCTGCAGATTTACTACTGGCGCAGAGTCGTGAAGAACATGTCTGATGAGCGGAGGTCAAATGACGGACATAAAGTTAACATATACGTTTGTGAGTGAGTGAGTGAGGAGAATTGCTCGGCTCTTAAAATCGAGGTCTTGAGAGTTGACGAGGGTGAAGCGTGGTGAGTATGGAGCGGCGCCGGAATGCAAGGGGGGGATAAACGGGAGATCCCCGAGAAAACCCGCCGCATCGTCGGATACTATTCCCGCGTGCGAAAATCCGCGGGAGACACCGCCGGGAATCGAACCCGGTTCTCCGTGGTGGGAGGAGAACAGTCTAACCACTATACCACCACGGCTCCTCATATTCTTTTGTGACGCCTAGGTTACAACAGTATAACGCGAAATGGCATCGAGTATTTTTTTTTACGCTATTTGTGGTGTAAACGTTTCTGTAGGTCATATTCAGCTTTTCAGGAATGCAGTGTTGGAAATATTGTATAAAAATGCTTATTTTGAATTGTGTACCTGGCGCACAAATACTGCGCGTTGGTCTCTCCGTATCGTTTCCTTCCAGACTTCAAGCTTTATTCAACAGGATTTCGCGTGCAATACAAGCAGAATATTGCTATAAATATCACGTTGTAATTAATTATTTTCTTACTTTTTAACACTTTCAGACCGACTTTACTTTACAGTTTCTGGTGTTGGAAACAAAAAAAATTATGATGCGTGCTGTACTTAAGTCGACGCGTCAATTGTTTCGTTGTCACAGCAAATGAGCTGTAGGCTGTGCGTTCGGCCACAGTAAAATGAACCTTATGACCTAAACCAGTAGGACGATTTCCGAATCATTTACCCACAGGTTAGATCATTGGCCATTGAGCTTCGCAGTGTGCAGTACAGACCAAAAATTGCCTACACATGCGTAATGTACACAACTGCGTACAGTGGTTCTAAATGGTTAATATGTTAAATTACGATTATAGTTTAATTTTGCTTAAAACTGTTCGTTTACATCGGATAATTCTGTTCTTATGTAGAGGGAAATTGTAGAACTTGTGCCCCTTGTTTGTGTAACTGGTGTGGTTGTATTAGCAGCATATTTAAAATGGCAACAGGTTGGTTACAACGTTTCAGCAAAGCCTTTTTGGCGCTGCTATTGACCGATGCAGGGGAGGTGGTCGTTGACACCGACACTGTTGTAATATTACGTGGGAAAGCAAGGGCGTTGGTGCGAAAAGACGCGGCAACCATGCCCGGTGTTACGTCGCAAGGAACTGAAGCCAACCTGGGTGAGTCTACCACGGTTATTAAAGCTGTCAAAAATTTGCCGAAAGGATTCCTATAGTATATTCGCGGTTTCTTAGCACTTTTTGCATCAAACCTTTGAAAAATCACCCCATGAATGACATGCTTCGCTGTTTTCCTAAATGCGCCATGTATCATAAGTGTTTAATATATTTTTTTTAACATAAATTTGCCTTATTTTTTGTTTGATTGCATTTTTACTTACATTTTATATATTAATTATATTATTGAATGTATAGTTAATATGAATAAACACCGGGAGACGATAGGAGCGCTGGTAATGCCTAGTAAGAAATAGTCCGTACGCGAAATTTTATTCCACTGAGTGCGCACTGGTGTGGTGTCTCTGTGGTGCAATTTTCTAGACTGGGTTAAGCTTTATTTGCTTGAGGCGGAGGAATATCCTGGTACTATAACGACAGCAGGGCTTCAGAAAAGAGTGAAGTAACCGTTAATGGCCTATAAAAAGGATGCCTGTGTTGAAATCAACTTCAGGCGCGATATCATAAATTTCTTTGCGGCATTAAATATATTGTTAGCCTGGCAGTTATGTGATCGGCAGAGTTGCGCTGAGATGCTTGGCGCCCTCTGGCGGATTACGTCGTCACATACATCTTGCTCAAAATGCCAGGATACCACTACCAACCCCAACAACTTACAGTTGGCCAATAATTTCCCTTAGACGTTACCTGAATGCGCAGAAAAATTTAAATAATTCGTTTAGGGTTATGACAACTTCTAAGGAGCAAACACATTCAAAAATACGTTTGATGAAAGCTTTTATCTTAAATTGTAAATCGTTTCTTTGCAGGAGTTACAAAATAGGAGAAAATCCCAATAAAATATTTATAAAAATATTAAAAATATAATTTCTATTTACATTTGCAAATACTAAAATGTACGTTTCTACTAAGAGGTGATTGCCGAAACCCATTCAATACAATGACTCTAGGAAAACGTTCCCCCATCCATGTTCTAGTCTCTGCAGAAAATAATTTCTTTCAAAGGCCTCTAACCATTCCGTTAATTTGTACTGTGGCTCAAGTAAGTAACGTTTTAAATCATCACTCATGCAATAGTTCTCTTTCACTTTAAAAAGACATCTACCTTTCCTACGGACTTTACAAATGTGATAGAAATTTCATGCATCGTTACATTTGAAATGCTATGTCTCTACAATTTAAGGCTGAAGGCCACTACCAAACGTGTCATTTTGATACCATACTTATCTTCGGCAACCACAACTGAAACTGACGATCCCTGGGAGAGGCAAGCATCTTTCTCCTCCTACCCAGGCATGGTCAACTCTATATATACAAAAGAAACATACAACACGAACCCTGGCGACAGAGTAAAATACTAACCAAACTGATTTATTTTACATGTGCGGTCACGCCGGCCAATGACAATATTTCTCGTCACAGTATAAAGTGCGCCGATGCGCTAAAGTTCGTTTTCAGGGAGTTCCACAGCGCTGCGCGGCGTCGTCGTTGGGAAACGCAATTGTCTTGCGACGTCATGAGCACAGTAGCGTTCTGAGGAACTACGGCCACCCTAGCGGGCCGAAACGGAAGTCAGTTGTCGATGTACGTCAGGTTGAGAGCAGAGCGGGCCGGGCTTCCGCATCTAACGTGAGAGCATACTACCTCGTCATTTCAGTTGCTGTGTAGATTTCCAGCATGGTGAAGGTCGTCACAAGGTAAGGTGTAGGCGGCTTCATGTTTTACATGTCCCAAACGTAAATTAAACGGTGATGTCGGGCAGAATAAGTGGACGACACATCTATAAAGTCAGTTAAAATGCGGGCGAAAAATGTTGCATGAGACAAACGTGTCTCAATACAAATATAAACAGTCGAATGACATTATTATAACCACCTGCTGGTATCCAGAGTAACCGCCCTTCGCAGCACGGACAGCAGTTAGACAAACTGGCAGTGACTGAGTCAGGCGCTGATATGTCTTCACGGGTACCTCGGACCATGCTGTCTGCAGTGCGTCCACAACTGTTGAAGGCTGCGTGGTGGTGGAGGAGACAGATGGTGAAAACTGTGATCGAGGTGGTCCCACAGATGTTCAATTGGATTGATATTGGGGCTGTTTGGAGGCCAGGGAAGAACTGTGAANGGTGATCGAGGTGGTCCCACAGATGTTCAATTGGATTGATATTGGGGCTGTTTGGAGGCCAGGGAAGAACTGTTAAGTCTTGATCGTGATCTTCCAGCCACGTGCGGACACTTCTAGCCGTGTGGCATGGTACATTATAATGCTGGAAGATCCCATCCTCCCGAGAAAAGACTATCATCATATACGGGTGGACGTGATCGCCGAGGATGGATTCATAACCAAATCGATCAAGAGTGCCTTCCACATGGATGATGGGACCTAGAGAATACCACGAGAACATTCCCCAGACCATAACACTACCCCACCGCCTTGTGTTTGTCCAGCAATGGATGAAGGATGTCGGTTCTCCGACGTTTCTCGCCGGACACGCTGACGTCCATCCGTTCTATGCATCTGAAAACGTGACACGTCGGAGAAGGCTACCCGTCGCCAATCAGCAGCGGTCCAGTCGCCATACTGTCGAGAAAATTCNCACGTCGGAGAAGGCTACCCGTCGCCAATCAGCAGCGGTCCAGTCGCCATACTGTCGAGAAAATTCCAGTCGTTTTCGTCGATGCACCTGTATTAGCATGGGTGCAGCTACCACCCGTCTACTCCGGAGCCCCATTCGCAGAAGAGTTCGCTGAACTCTTGAGGGGGAAACACGTGTCTGGATGCCCTCCTGGTTCATTTGGACGGTGAGCTGTTCCACTGTAGCCTGTCGGTTGGCCTTCACGCACATCCGTAGTCGAAGTTCCCCTCGGACATCAATGGCGCGTAGAGCTCAGTAGTTTCCACCACGGTACACGATACACCTTTACCGCAGAGGCACGTGAACAGTTCACAAAGGTCACTGCTTCCGAAATGCTGCCCTCCTTGGCCCGAAAGCCGATGATCATCCCTTTTCGCAACTCGGTTAAATCGCTTCCCTTCCCCTTGACAGTAATGTGTACAGCCAGCCTGTAGATCGCAGCATATGCCCGATCCACCAGCCCACGTCACGGGCCATACGTCATGGGCTACGCGCAGCAGATGGCAATTCTAGCAGGTGGTCATAATAATCTGATTCGACTGTGTATGTTTTTCCTGACAATTATAAATTATGCAGATGTTTTGGTAAGTTACCCCTTTGTACTGCAATACTCTTACCACATATTTTTTTATGTTCAAAGCTAAGAAAAAAAAGCACTAAATAACTCCGTATATGAATTAATGCGTCAAAAGGAATTTCTTTGTTCGTCTTTTCGATGTGGTGTACTGTAATCCTCTTAATGTTTGCTTTCGATGTTAATTACACCTAGTGCCGGTAGCGTGTTGACACTGGCTGCAGTGATGACAGTGTCACGTAATTAGGTTGGCACCATTTCCGATCCGTCATGACGTCAATCTGTAATGCGAAGCCAAGTGGCATACAAAAAGTTGTAATAACTTTGTGGAGCAGAGAAACATAGTCGGCCACAAAGCGAGCCGTCAAATCCAGCCAACCACATAATCCTCTACTTCCCACACAGGCGCGCCGTTAAATCCCTTCGTTTATGATACCGTTACGATGTTTCACTGTTGGCAGGGCAGTGGAAACGCAGTGGACTCGAATTCGCGAGGACTGGGCTTCGATTACCGGTACGGCCATCTTGGTTTTAGTTTTGCATGGTTTTCTGAAGGGGCCTCCTGACTAAAGAATTTTAAAAGCCTCAAGGTCAATTNCATCTTGGTTTTAGTTTTGCATGGTTTTCTGAAGGGGCCTCCTGACTAAAGAATTTTAAAAGCCTCAAGGTCAATTTGAATAAAGCAATATGTTCATAAAAGACACAGCATTGACGCTATAGTTTTAAACACTGTCTTGCAGAAGAATATATATCATAAACAGAGGGGTTCATATAGCGATTTTTACTGACATTTGGCACTTTTCAAACCCCCACATTTATGATANGATATCATAAACAGAGGGGTTCATATAGCGATTTTTACTGACATTTGGCACTTTTCAAACCCCCACATTTATGATATAATGAATGACAAAATTAATTAATATGCAACATAATATCACTTTTATTAATTGTAATGAAAAGTTTTGCATGGAAATATTCCATAATTTACGTTAAACAACTAATTAATATAATGTTCAGTTAGTCTAAAAGTTGAAANGTTTTGCATGGAAATATTCCATAATTTACGTTAAACAACTAATTAATATAATGTTCAGTTAGTCTAAAAGTTGAAATCGTGATTTGCTGGACGGTGCTCTAAGCACAGTCAGATGTATGAGATCAAAGCTTGACAGTTTCGCGTTCAGATCTCAGTCAATACCGATGTTTGTTTTCTGAACGATCACACGTTGACATATGTGTTCATTTTTCGTGTAAATGACATCCTAAGGTTTTGATTTCATAATCGTACTTTGTACGTATGTTAGAAAGACGCGAGAATACCTCCAAGCTCTCTCGCAGAAACGCGCGAGATGGCCATAATTTATTTCTGTCAGTGTTTTCGTTATAGCACTGGAAATTGTAGGTAATGTATCAGCAGGTGTTATTTTTAACTATTTTTTTAACGCTTTTACTAAGAGTGCTTGCAGCACTTGTGCAAAATTACCAAATTAGTGGACTTGGTATAACTGGTTATTATTATTATTATTATTATTATGTAAATATAGTAAGGCACTGCAAGCTACAGTTTCATGAAATTATCGCACACAGATGCGTACAAACATTTATCACGTAGTGCGTTCAGAGTAATCATTCAATCCGGGTTGAACCTGGAGTGGACTGAAAAATCCCGATTGAAACGTTGGTATAAAGAGATCCGGACTGGACTGAAGTAGGAGTGGAGTGAGATAGTCCAGTCCAGTTGCCAAGGTGGACTGGAGTGTAGAATCCGGATTTAAAAGTTTACTCTAAACACCCATCGGAGTGAAATGAAAACGGTGATCGCCATAATGAATCGTTAGTTGGTTCATAAGAGGTTAGACTCGTTCTGGAAGTAATGCGAGGCGAAAAAGAAATGACTAGGAAGGAACAAATAAATATTCTGTCGGAGGCGGAACTTGAGTTTTTCTTAGATGTGATGTAGGAAACACATTTTTTGGACGCTTTGTTTTTCGAGTTATTACTTCGCGGTGTTGCGGAAAGATGTCTCTAAAATATTTTCAGTCCAGGTTCGCTCTAACTTCGCAAAATCTTTATACGTAAATCCGGATTGGAAATTTTACTATAAACATGTTTTCGGTCTCGGGTCGCTTCATGTTCGTTCCGTGTCAACTCCAGCTCGAGTTCTGCCCAGTCCGACATTTTACTCTGAANCTCTAACTTCGCAAAATCTTTATACGTAAATCCGGATTGGAAATTTTACTATAAACATGTTTTCGGTCTCGGGTCGCTTCATGTTCGTTCCGTGTCAACTCCAGCTCGAGTTCTGTCCAGTCCGGACTAACAGTCTTTTTCGGTATGACTAGGGGCAGTGATATTTCGCGAAAATATTTCGAGACAAGATACAGTCCAAAGCACTATAGGGTCATTCAGCTTCTTTGATTGGTTGAAAAAATTTCTGGCCCGTGTTTACCGTTTGCGCACGAATCACGAAGGTTCAGTGTCGGAGTTAGTTAGTCCTGAGTGGCTTGGTCAAAGACGGACATGGCACCAGCAGCCAATGGAGGTGTAACAACAGCTGAGGTGTGTATATAGTATGATTTTTACGAGAAAAGTCACTGGCGCTAGGTATAGTTACAAAGTTATAATGGAGGGATTGTACAGTCATGCGCAGAGACAGTCAACTGATCTTGTAACTTCCAAGTTACATTTAAATAATTTCAATTTGCAAACACTTTTACTATCTGTGCATGCATAAATTGTGCGAAATTACCGAATAAGGAGACTGATATAACAGACTATTATTATTACTGATATGAAAGCGCCTTCTCAAGCAGACAGCAACCAATGGCAATAGACAAACTGCTGTTAGGGGCAGCGGTGGCGTAGTGGCCAGGGCGCTCGCCTCCCACCACGGCGATCCGGGCTCGATCCCCGGCGGGTTCACTCCAGGATTTTCTCATGTGGGAATCGTGCTGGACGATGCCGCTTGCCGGCGGGCTTTCTCGGGGTACTCCCGTTCCCCCNCCGCCCCATTCTAGGGCTTCATTTCTGTCATGCCCGGGGATGACGGTCACCTACGGGTCCCGGCTGGAAATACCGTCACTCGGAGGGTGTTGCCTTGTCCTGGGTGCACTCCCCACACGCCATTATTATTATTATTACAAACTGCTGTTTGGTGCTTATATTATTGAAGTCTACCGTGTACTCTAGTTTTTTTCGCGACAAATCACTAGCTATAATTATTATGAAAAGATGGCTAGTTCTAGAGCACTTTACGTCTCCATAAAATTATTGCACATATGTTGACACAAAATCTATAGATTACCACCACGCTCACGCCCTGAGAAGTTTGCTCTTTCAGAGCTTTACAAATACAGAATATGTGCTTTTACGAAAGACTGCGTCGCGTTTAACGCCACCGGCATCATATGCGTANCCATTATTATTATTATTACAAACTGCTGTTTGGTGCTTATATTATTGAAGTCTACCGTGTACTCTAGTTTTTTTCGTGACAAATCACTAGCTATAATTATTATGAAAAGATGGCTAGTTCTAGAGCACTTTACGTCTCCATAAAATTATTGCACATATGTTGACACAAAATCTATAGATTACCACCACGCTCACGCCCTGAGAAGTTTGCTCTTTCGGAGCTTTACAAATACAGAATATGTGCTTTTACGAAAGACTGCGTCGCGTTTAACGCCACCGGCATCATATGCGTANGGAGCTTTACAAATACAGAATATGTGCTTTTACGAAAGACTGCGTCGCGTTTAACGCCACCGGCATCATATGCGTACAAAACGAAAGTTACAATCTATCCGTTACAGTTAGGGCCGCCTGTTTTCCACGAAAATATTCCAACAACTAGTTCTACTACAAAATACGTTAGTTTAGATACAGTATCTTGGTTGGATAATTTAAACTCCCTTGCGTGCCTTAGATGTCTGCCAGCCAATCACGGGCTTACAATGTTCGAGGTAGCTTTTTTTTTTCTGATTGGCTCAGTCGAGTATAAAATTTCTTCTCACACAGTAACGCAGCCAGCAGCCAAAGGAAACTTGCAAACCTGCTCTTTAAAAAGTTGAAATTTAATCTGTGCATAAATATTTTCGCGAAAAAACAAAGCTAGACAGAGTTATAGTCAAAAAGTTATTATAGGGGAGGTAGTTAGAGACATGCGTGCAGGCAGTCAACTGATCTCATTAAATCACGTGAAAAATAAACTTAAAAGAATATTTGGAAGTGACCTGGAATAGTCCTTGCTGCTAAGATGTCACGCTTATGAGGTGAGATGTCTAAGTGAGATGATAATTACAGTGGTTCGCAGTTGCCTTCCGCAGTATGGAGGTGACCCACTTTCCTCCGACTACACGATAAACTTCACGTGCCGGTACTGGGAATTGAGTTCGGGATTTCCCGGATCAGAGGCAACGGCGCTATTCATACTCCGCGCAGCTGTGAAACACTAAAACTGTTGCTAATGGATAGACACCTGAAAAATTCGCGAGTTCAATGACCTGCAGCCTAGACTCTATAGCGTTATGTACAAATATGCCGATATCAACTGCACATTGGTTCTCTGCTGACTCAGTGAAGGCGACGATTGGGTCAGCCTTTTCCTGGAGGCGTCAAACACCGTGTGGACCAATGATTAAAGTTATATATACGAAACTATTTTGAATTCTAGCTTGTCTCGAAATGAATCCGCGAATTCTTCAGGTCTCTACTAATGGATTGTTATTTCTTTTGATTTAGTATTATCAGATCACAATATGCAAGTACGGTTTGTTTGCAGTTGAACAAGCACTTCTGAAAACTCTGATTAAGCATATACTTGTCAACTCATTTCGTATACTTCCGCCATATGAAATGTTAAAATAGTCATGTTATTTCGCGTGTCAAACAAGTGAACGTGTGGAATTATCATAAAAGCAAAAATTTTACTCGAAATANAATAGTCATGTTATTTCGCGTGTCAAACAAGTGAACGTGTGGAATTATCATAAAAGCAAAAATTTTACTCGAAATATGAATCACTGAACTAATATTCATATGACAAAACAGAAATAGAATGGAATGTATTCAGTGCCAAAAAATGAAAATTTCTTACTTTAAGTAAGAAGTTAAAACGTGGAACCAATTTTCTTACACCGCTGCCAACCTTGCTAAGAATATGCCAGTCAGTGTGCATGTTAAATGCATACGTTAAGAACAGAAAGGATTTTTTTAAAAATTGATTTCAAAAATGTTTAATTAACTGCGATCAAAATAAACACGAATTTAAATTATTTATAACAGCAAGCCCNAATAGTCATGTTATTTCGCGTGTCAAACAAGTGAACGTGTGGAATTATCATAAAAGCAAAAATTTTACTCGAAATACGAATCACTGAACTAATATTCATATGACAAAACAGAAATAGAATGGAATGTATTCAGTGTNTATTCATATGACAAAACAGAAATAGAATGGAATGTATTCAGTGTCAAAAAATGAAAATTTCTTACTTTAAGTAAGAAGTTAAAACGTGGAACCAATTTTCTTACACCGCTGCCAACCTTGCTAAGAATATGCCAGTCAGTGTGCATGTTAAATGCATACGTTAACAACAGAAAGGATTTTTTTTTAAATTGATTTCAAAAATGTTTAATTAACTGCGATCAAAATAAACACGAATTTAAATTATTTATAACAGCAAGCCCNAAAATTGATTTCAAAAATGTTTAATTAACTGCGATCAAAATAAACACGAATTTAAATTATTTATAACAGCAAGCCCACCTTTCCCCCTCCCTCTAAATCACTTTATCACTGAAACTACAAGAATTAACACTCAACAATTACAGAAAATGGTGTGGCTAGCAAAATAGGGATACTTATATTATTAACTAGTTTACCCGACCACGCATTACTGTGGCATACAAGATTTTGGTTCTATTCATTTCTGTGAAATTGATTGAAAAAAGTATATGTATATATATATATAAGTATATGTATATATGTTAAAAAAAACATTGAGAACAACAAACTGAAATGTTCAAACAGACAGATGTTAACAAAGGCGCTTCCTAACGCGAAAGCATGGTAAAAATTAGCTTTTTGCAGATTTTAGTGCCTTTGCAGGTAATACAGATAAAAAATAAAAGGTGTAAAAACACTCGTGGGAACGAAAGGAAGGTTTATAAAAAAACAGAAAGAAAATCGGTTGATTATTTCGGGAGTTACACGCGTCCGAACAAACGGACACAACATTTATATATATATAAATTATTTATTTACATATTGCATCAAGCAAAACAAATATCTGCAATTCGGAAGACTCTTGGCCGCGTTATTTCACAAGACAATCTAAGCAAACTTTCAGCTACCGGGAAACGTGTGAACATATGGTGCTGACATCTGTTGCAACGCTCGTATCTGATAGTATCGTCACATAATACTTGAGAGTACAGAGGTCATACAGCCGCGCTTTACCGCGAAATCCATCCGCGCACGCCAGTAAGATAGCGTCGCTGGTGAGCGAGATGCCGGAACGCTCTTCGCCAATCAGCGCCTGGTAACTTACTTGCCAGCCGGCAAGACAGCCAATGGAGAATATCTCGCAGCACGTGGTAGCCAGTCAGACACGAGGCTAGTTTCTAGAGAACCGCGTAGCCAACCCGCGAATAGGAAGGCACGCATCAAAAAAAGCCTTGACATCGTTTCACTTCCGCGTAAGTAGCTATAGTTTACTCGCGGTATCTACACACTTTTTGAAACAAACCTTTGAAAAATCACCCGATTCGCGACGTGTTTGGTTGCTTCATAAATATGTCCTCTCACATAAGTGTTTTATTCTTAGTTTATATAAAAATATCTTAGATCTGGTTAAATTTAACTTATACTTTATCTATAAATTATATCTCATTTATAGAGACCTCAAAAATTCGCAGTGTCATTTTCGGGGCAAGCTAGAATTCAAAACCTCGTACATTCGTATTGCTAATGCTATTGGTCAACCTGTTAGTTAACACTTCCTGGACAACGATGAGCCAATAATAAACATGCAATAAAATGCAGACCAAATCACCGTCTCCCGATGTAAAAACAGGCAACCAACGAACAGTGATAGTTGCATGATTTTACACACGACAATGGAGTGTAGCCTGCAGATCATTAAACTTGCGGATTTTTCAGGTCTCTATTCAGTTACAATTAAAATGAATGCAAACAGAGGGAAAACAGGTGTGTTAGTAATGCCTAATAACAAATAGTTCTCACGCAAAATATCATTAAACTGCGTGCCTACGAATGCGGTACNGGTGTGTTAGTAATGCCTAATAACAAATAGTTCTCACGCAAAATATCATTAAACTGCGTGCCTACGAATGCGGTACGTTATGCCTTTGTAGGCTTAGTTAAGCTTTGTTTGCATGAAGCGGCTGAATAGCCTGGAAGTATAACTTTATCAGGGCTTCAGAAAAGTTGGAAGTAACTAAGAATGGATTACGTGGTGTTACCTAAATGCAGGGCGTACATACGCGCCACTTTCCAGGAGGTGTAACGTCCTTTGGGATTCGAATTACACAGCCCTTCAATGTTATTTCCCACGTGTTATTTACTTTTGGCGAGACTTACTTCGCACAGTTTTTTTTCTGTGAAATAACTAACCATTCCGTATAAGCAGTAAGGTAAATATAGGCTGTTGGCGATAAACTGAGCACTTTTGAAAACCCTACTTAACGTCTACTTGTATGCACGTTGTGTACTCTCCACCGTTTGTAAAATTAACATTACCATGGATCTCATCACTTCACACGAGCGTCGATCGATTGGAACTGTGAAATTACGAGAAAAGTAAATATTTTACCAATTTTCTGATTGTTACACTTACATGCATTAAGAAAAAAAGAAAGCAGTTACACTTACATGCATTAAGAAAAAAAGAAAGCAAAATAAATAATTTCCGCATGAACACATGTTTTATCAGTTTTAATTCTGTCTCAAACGTGGAACTGTTTTCCCTCCCTCCTTCCTTTTACAACCTATTTACTTCTTTCTTCTGTCCTTTTACTCCCCCTTCGTACTTATTTACTTTTGCTTACAGATACCCTTCACACCTATAAGTTTCAATAAGCTCTAGTTTATTTACATTAAAATTCTTTATCTTGTTAGAGAAAACAAATATTCAAAACTTATCCTAACAAGCTAGCCCTTTCAGAGACCTACTGCTGCTAATTTGTAATATGGACACTACATAACAAGCACAAACTTAAGTGCGTCTGAAATGGTTGACGCGTTGCATGGTTACCAAATAATAACCACAATCTAAAGTGGGTTTGAATGTGTTAAAAAAGTGTGTCTGAAAGGGTTTATATTTAAGATTTCCCTCAATATAATAATCATAAACTAAGGTGGGTCCAAAATGGTAATGTGTAATGTGATAACTACATAATAACCATAAACTAAAATCGGTCTGAAATGGTTAACAATGTTGACTCAACATGGTACAAAACCACAAAATAATAACCAGAAATTAAAGTGGGTTTAAAAGTTTAAAATGTAACCTTGCCGCCACATAATAACCAAGAACTATAAAGTTGGTCTGAAAGGTTTAACGTGTAACATGGTTGCCAAATAATAATCGTCAACTAAAGTGTGTATGAAAAGGTTAACGTATGACGGGCCTCCAAATTAATAAATAAAAGTTTGCATGTGTCTACCTACCGATGTCTGTAGTGAGTGTATATGGTGTGGCGTGGTGTGGCAGGTTATGTGGTACCAGGACAGCCTCGCCCTGGACCCGAGCGAGCGGAGGTCGATGAGCAGTCGAGGCAACAAGCACACACTCACCATCCGCAACGTTCAGACCTCCGACTTCGGCAACTACAGTTGCGTCGGCGAGAACATCCNACGTTCAGACCTCCGACTTCGGCAACTACAGCTGCGTCGGCGAGAACATCCTGGGCAGAGCCAAGAAGTACATGGAGCTATCTGGTGAGTCCTTTTATTCCTCCTCGCACCACCTCCGAGTCCTTTGTCCTGACAGAGGATAGCTGCGTTGAGAAAACAAATATTTGGTTGTAGGAACCCAAGCNCCTGGGCAGAGCCAAGAAGTACATGGAGCTATCTGGTGAGTCCTTTTATTCCTCCTCGCACCACCTCCGAGTCCTTTTCCTAACAGAGGATAGCTGCGTTGAGAAAACAAATATTTGGTTGTAGGAACCAAGTTCCTGTACCTGTAACTCATCTACACTGTAAACACAGACAGCAGTATGATTGGGTGTACGTGCCATTCAAATATTATTAACACACGTAGTAACTGAAACAGAACTGTTTGCTGTCGTCTTGTCTGTGATTGTATGTGTAATTATGAGTAGAGTTCCTATTTGAGACCGTTCTGTAACAGAACTGTAATAAACTAACAGAACATACTGTTTTTGATACAGAAATTTTCTTGTTGTTAACCTGAGGCACGTTTACAGAACTGTTCTGTTGTCAATTCTCTTGTTCTTTTTTTCAGAGTAGTTATGGGTGGGAAATAATTTTGATCGCGTCGCGCCGCAGTAGAACTAGGGCATATGTGCGATGTGTGGCGAACCAGAACCACTCTACAAACACTACTCATATTCCCAAAAAAAAAATATGTATATGATGATACAGTTAATGCTAAAGACGGAATGAGTGCAGTAGAGTCGGTTTGTGTGGAATGTGCACCTGCGAGACTTTCGCGTGAAGTCGACGAACTTCAAAATATACTGTCGTCGGCTCTTAATACTGATGAGCGTGCAACTCCTGCTACAAAGAAAAGTAAATTTTTAATATAATGCAGAACAGGCTATGAAGATGACCATGAAGAGAATGAGAATTATATTACTGCGGCACTGAACGTCTGTGATTCCTGAGCTGGCTCCAAAGACGCTTAGCAACTGAAACAGTCCAATCGCGAAAGTTGAGATGAGCCAACTGGTTTGACAAAATAAATTACACCGGAAAAATCTTTTCGCGAAAATTCGGTGTCACTTCTAGTAAACACACAAAAGTGACATGGCGCGGCGGTTTCTTCAATGTCTGCGTACTCATTCGCTATTGGCTGCGCGAGTGGCAGGAAATAGGGCTTTTGTGTGATTGGCTATAGCCTGCAGCGAAATATTCTTTTTTTGTTTGGGCTACCACCTGGCAAGTAAGTTGTCAGTCGTTGATTGCCGAACGACCGCCCGCCATGTTCCTGGACAGTGACGTCATTTTGGTGACATGTGCGGTTGGATTTCACGGTATTACTGGTTGTTTAGCTTCTATATTTCTATCGATTCTGTAATCTGTCCGTTACAAAATTGCATCTGCAAAACCGAATTTATAAGGGATGATTATCCTTAAACGGGTTTTGTACCCCTCATTCCCGGAAACCGCTGAAGCACTTCTTTCTTCCGAAATGTCTCCTTCTTTACCAGTTGTATTTGCCCTTTAACAAGTTATCCCTAATAAACTTGTAGTATCGCGGTTGATGCTATGCTATGCAATACCAGAAAATAGCTTCAATACAAAGAGCATCTTCTACTAGGTAGGCTTCAGCTGCCATTCTGACACTTATAGCCATTTGTTGCATGTGCTATAAACCAACAGAAATGTTTTTCCATAGGTCCCATTGTGAGAGTTATTTTAAAGGAATTTTTTTGTCTTGCCGAAAATATCTTCTATTACGATATCTGCCACGAAATGCTAGCGTGAAAGTTTAAGAATTAAAATACTGCCATGACCACATTGCATAATAGGAAATGAAGATGGTTGTTTATTTTTCCTTGTAAATTTCCCACGTCTCTGCCACTGCAGCAAGATATCCTTATAACATGGCATCGTTCTTTGACGCTGGACTATGCTTTACTGGGCACGAGTTCTGGATAAGCTATCTTATTGCGTTCGTTTTTTAAATACGAGTTTAGGTTATTTAACTATGTAAAGTGCGTCTTCTGCGTTTTGGCCTCTTTGACATTTTGAAAGGAAAATAAAACGCAGAAATTAACATACATTGCTGGTACACACAAACTGCAAAATTTGACACTTGCCTAATCAAAGCAAATGCGGAAAATACCAACACTGAAATACATACACCCAGAAACGCTCGTGCTCGGTAACATCGTTCATAAGTTGATTACATCATTTTATAATGCATGCCAGATAATCAGTTTCACGCTCTGAAACCTTTGTAATAATTATGGAACTAATTACACAGTTGACAATTATGGATATTACGTAGATGTGATTGAATGTGTCCCGTCTATTAATTCGGCGCTGTAATTTGAAGTCGCGAGTACACGGGAGTTTCCATGCACTCAACACTTTTAAAAGATTTTTTTAAAATTTAAATCAATGTCAAGAAAGCTTCGTAAAGATACACTCTACCTTTTACGAGCTGTAATGTCAATGTAAATATTTTATAAGGAATTTTCTGTAATTTGACTTCGTTTCTGCTGTGAAACAAAAATCAACGTTAGAATCACAAGGGTGAATTCAAATAGGGAAGGAAATTTACTAGTCTTAAAGTAAACAATATTTACTTAAAATACTTAACAACATTTCATAAAAATTTTAACATGTATTATAATTAGGATTTAAATGCATTTACTACCAAACAGCATCAGATCATATATCAATTTGCACATATAAAAAAAAAGTTTTCAGCTTGTGTAAAAATTTACGATAATTTTTATTGTTTTCACTGGAGTATTTTGTTCCTATTTAAAAATTAACATTTTAACATAACAAATGCTTTTCCAAAGAAAAATATTAGACTAGTCAAATAATTTTTGCCATGTGCTATTTAACTGGTTCTCTGCGGGTTTTAAGTTTCACTGATTGAGTAACTTCTGTTTTACGCTAGTGCACAAAACGTCAAAAACGAATTACAGACACAATAATATCCGGAACCAGAATTTGACGCGTTATTAAAACACATGGTGAGGCACATGTTCAGAAAGAATATTTACAAAAAAATATATAAGACTTTCTTTGGATACCTGTTATTAAATGTAGTTAGATCTTTGCGAAGATGGATTCCGTGCTGCCGTGTTAACCCTTATTCTTGCTGCTCGCTCTCGGAGTTTGGGAGCTCTTAAACCTTTGTTGCGTGTTAAAAATGGCTCGCAGTTCATCTACAGAATGGAAAATGTTCGATGTTTTATTTTTACACACTAAAACTAAGGTTAGAAATGTACAAACAAAGTTAGATTGTTTTTTGGCAGGATAACTGTTGTTGTGATTTCTTGAAGAGTTTTCCACACTGATGTATTATGAACTGTGTATCAGTGTAGATAAATTTCATGTTAAGAAATTCTTGTTTATCGCTGAGGATAGTAATCAATAGTACTACTAATTTACAGTAGAGCTATTAAACTAAATTTGTTGTAAAATTTTCTGATCGCTACGTAAATGCTCTCATATTGCGGATTACTTTCGGTGGAAATAATTTAGATTTATTATTTGTCAGGAAGGACATAGTTCATACATTATATTATAACAAGTTTGATAGCTTTTCTCAGAGTATTTATTCTGCCTGTTAGTGTCCTAACAAATGTAAATGGTAATATCCCACTAGACCAATAATTTATTTCCATGTGTCGATCTGATGACGCGCCGAAATTGTTTTAAGTGTAAATATGTCATTTAATAACTAATTCTTCCTTTCATGTGTTTCGAAACAATACGCAACAAATTTATGTGTCCGTACATTTAAAGAGAGCAGTTTTTTTAAATAATACTTTGACACACAGAAATATTTACCTATATTTACTGCCAAAATCGCTTCGTAATATTCTGTTTCATATCAAAGTATGTGAGAAAGGGGGGCAGGAATCTGTTTATCCAGATGTTCATTTCAGACATTTAAGTTAATAATTAGACAGGTATTTCATAGGAAGGCTTATTTACTGCTGAGTAAACACAATCCTTTAAGTGAGACAGGTGTTTGTAGTGGAAGTTTCTGTGTTTCCAGGTCGCCCCAGCCCTGCAGAGTTCCGCAGCGCTCCATTCAGCCGTTTCAAGGACAGCTATAACCTCACCTGGGTCATAGAGAGCTACCCGCCCCTTGAAGAGGTCAGACTTCTCTACAGGAAACTTCACGTGAGTCCATTTGTCCCTCTTTAAACAATTACAAGATTTATTTATTAGAAGATTTCTATAAAGAAGTTCACGTGGTATAAAATATAATTTTTTTATGGTTTATATGATTTTTTATTGTTATTTTAAGTCATTGACCACATGCAATTTTAATATTTTATTTTATGCACTTACTTTATGTATAGGGGCAGTGATAATTCAGCGAAAATATTTCGAGACAAGATACAGTCCAAAGCACTGTAGGGTCGTCCAGCTTCTCTGATTGGCTAAAAAATGTTCTGACCCATGTTAACCGTTTGCGCGCGAATCACGAAGGTTCACTGTCGGAGTTACTTAGTCCTGAGTGGCTTGATCAAAGACGGACACGGCACCAGCAACCAATGGAGGTATAATAACAGCTGAGGTGTGTATATAGTATTGACGTCTACTGAGTGCTCCGATTTTTACGCGAAAAGTCACTGGCCCTTTTTATGTATGATAACATAGGGAGTTGTCAATTTAAGACCATCGTAGTTAAGCAAATGTGTTCAGTTTTCTAATAGGAACAGTGTTATACTGTTTTGCTGTGGATATTTCTGGCTTTGACGCAGGGATGTATAAAGATATCAAGATGTGTAAATATAATGATTCCGGTTTGCATCGTAGAACCGAGAAGGGTTTTAAACAGGTGTCAAACATTATCACAAATAGCACGTGTTTGTAGGTAAAAGTAATTAATATGGAAAGATATTATTTATTTGTTAGTATTTAGCTACAGTTAATAGCAAATGTGGAATTATTTCAAAATTTTGTAAGTTACATTCAAAATAAATGAGATATACTTCCGAAGTAGCAAAGGCTGAAAGAGTAACTTAATATGCAACTCATAATGGTCCATAACCCTATCAAACCGTAATTTGATTTCCTGCAAACATTCAAACATTTGAACAGAAGAAGGTTATAAATTTGTAATATTTATATATATATATATATATATATATATATACAATGAAGAGCCAAAAAACTGGTACACCTGCCTAATATCGTGTAGGGCCCCCGCGAGCACGCAGAAGTGCTGCAAGACNCGGCCGCAGCGATGTCGAAGATGTGATGTTTTACCGGATTCCCGATATTCACGATACACTCGTGAAATGGTCGTACTCGAAAATCCAAATTATATCGCTATCTCGGAGATGCTATGTCCCATCTCCCGACTATAACACCACGTTCAAACTCACTTAAATCTTAATAACCTGCTATTGCAGCAGCAGTAACCGATCTAGCAACTTTGCCAGACGCTTGTTGTCTTATATAGGCGCTGCCAACCGCATCGCGTTACTCTGATTGGTTCCATACCTCTGTTATTTGCATACGCACACCTATACCAGTTTTTTTTTTCTTTCCAGTGTATATATGTGGCATGAAATAGCGTACACAATTTTCAATAATTCATTCTTCTATCTCATAATTGTTATTTGGTCTCTCAAAAATTAGAAAAAAAAAGGGGGTTCCACAATTTTTACAAAATTTATTTTGGGGGATAAAATTTGACTGCATTGAGTAACGCAAGTAAGAAGTAAACAATTTCGAAAATATTACAAATTTGATTTAAATGAATTTATGTAATTACTTTAATACCGTAGTGGAGTGGTGGTGGAGGTGGAGAGGTTTGAGCGGTTCTTAACATCGAGTTATTAAGAGCCGACGAGGGTGAAGCGAGGCGAGCATGGAGCAGCGTCGGAATGCAAGGGCGGGGGAAACGGGAGATCCCCGAGAAAACCCGATGACCAGCCGAAATTACAGGAGTGGCCCCGCCGGGGATCTAACCCTGTTCGTCTTGTTGGAAGACGAGTGCTCTGGCCGCTACTACAACTGCTGCCCTTTACCGTTGCATTCATACGCGTTTAAATGCGTACGTTACACCAAACCCACCAATATGTGTACGCACATGTGCACGCGTGTGCGTAGAAGTTTGTATGACTTGAAATATATACCCACAAGGAAGTTTTGTAAGACATGCGCTTGCAAGTTCAGTTTATTTAATTATCTATTTCGTTTTACAAAACTGTTTCACCGCACACGTAAGGAAATATTTACCGCGTCGTTAAACCGTGGCACCTTTTTTTATCGCCTTTGCCACAATTTTTTTTAAACGTGATCTACTTACTGACGAACGGTTTCCTACTAGGTAATGCATTTTATTTTACTGCATGCAGTGCTGTTCCGGAAGATAATGTTCTACGAAAACATGGAAACCATTAAAAAAAGAGTTATTAATCAAGTATTAACCCTTTATGACTTTTAAACAGATACGTAATATAAAATAATTTAAAATAATTTGAGAGAAGAAACGTTAATTTTCGTTGTAGTGATATTGCTTTGATTATCTTATATGACATATTTATTGTTGTAATTCTCCTCCAATATTGCACTACGATCGAGAATTTGTGGTAATTATTTCTTACTTTTCTATGTATGTTTTATTGATGGTGATATAAATGTTTGCATGGTTGTAATAGTGCTTATTATTTATTACGTTTTTTTTTTTATTTCGTCCAACATATGTCAGTTTTTGTCTGTTGTTTCAGCTAGGAACACTGTTTCTTACTAGTTTTTGTCGTCTTGTCTTGGCGTTGTTATATTTNGTTTTTGTCTGTTGTTTCAGCTAGGAACACTGTTTCTTACTAGTTTTTGTCGTCTTGTCTTGGCGTTGTTATATTTGCGTAGTGTAGAATTTCTGTTAATGTATTACTTCTGGCAATAACCAGTTAAATCTTATTTTAATGTGATCCATCTATAGTGGTGTCTTCAAATTTCAAGGAAAAAAGCAAATATTTCTGACGTTCGGTTGAGAGAATTTATCTTCTCTGTAGTACGAACAGAGTGGTTTTCTACGGGAATTGAATTAATAGTTACAAAAGCAATCAAAAACCGGTCAACGAGAGTTAGTTGTGTTCGTGGCATTACCCGAATTTCACAATTTNGTTTTTGTCTGTTGTTTCAGCTAGGAACACTGTTTCTTACTAGTTTTTGTCGTCTTGTCTTGGCGTTGTTATATTTTCGTAGTGTAGAATTTCTGTTAATTTATTACTTCTCGCAATAACCAGTTAAATCTTATTTTAATGTGATCCATCTATAGTGGTGTCTTCAAATTTCAAGGAAAAAAGCAAATATTTCTGACGTTCGGTTGAGAGAATTTATCTTCTCTGTAGTACGAACAGAGTGGTTTTCTACGGGAATTGAATTTNCAAATTTCAAGGAAAAAAGCAAATATTTCTGACGTTCGGTTGAGAGAATTTATCTTCTCTGTAGTACGAACAGAGTGGTTTTCTACGGGAATTGAATTTATAGTTACAAAAGCAATCAAAAACCGGTCAACGAGAGTTAGTTGTGTTCGTGGCATTACCCGAATTTCACAATTTTAGAGGTTAACAACCATACACTGAATACGAGGAAACCTACATTTCATTTCTGCGCATACCCGCAACATTGGCTAACAATTGACGTAAACAAATGCCACAATCACGTAAAATATAGTTTGCGTCTAGTTTACTGTCGTATTTAAAAATTTAAAAATGAAGGATACTTAGATTTAAATTAATATATAATATTTTAATTTTTAACTTGTTCTAGTCAAGTGCATAATAATTACGTAAACAATGTGCCAGGCTTACTCCAAACACGTGGTTTCGACAGAAGTTGAGGCAAAAATAGTTCGTCACCGCGTATCAGGCATGCGTACGTTAGACCATATTGAATTTGCTACATCTTTATTAAAATAGGGTTGGTNGCATACCCGCAACATTGGCTAACAATTGACGTAAACAAATGCCACAATCACGTAAAATATAGTTTGCGTCTAGTTTTCTGTCGTATTTAAAAATTTAAAAATGAAGGATACTTAGATTTCAATTAATATATAATATTTTAATTTTTAACTTGTTCTAGTCAAGTGCATAATAATTACGTAAACAATGTGCCAGGCTTACTCCAAACACGTGGTTTCTACAGAAGTTGAAGAAAAAATAATTCGTCACCGCGTATCAGGCATGCGTACGTTAGACCATATTGAATTTGCTACATCTTTATTAAAATAGGGTTGGTNATTCGTCACCGCGTATCAGGCATGCGTACGTTAGACCATATTGAATTTGCTACATCTTTATTAAAATAGGGTTGGTTTTTAATTAAAAAAAATAATTACTCAGAGAACTGTGACTTGGTGGTAGTGAGATTTTTCACAATATGTTTGTCTCGAATTAAAGCAAGTGGGAGGTGAAATGATGGTAAGTGTTTTCGTGTCGATCAAGTTGCAAGTGAGACAGACGAGTGTGTGGGCTGGTGCAGATGAACGAGACGTTCCAGAACGCGGGCAAGTGGCACGACGTGATCCTGCGGCCGAGCAGCGGCCAGACCTTCACGCACACCATGTCCTACAACATCCGCGGCCTGGACCGCGGCTCGGCCTTCGAGGCCATCGTGCAGGCGCGCAACCACTACGGCTGGAACGAGGTGTCGGACCTGTACCAGTTCTACACGCGCGGAGCNACATCCGCGGCCTGGACCGCGGCTCGGCCTTCGAGGCCATCGTGCAGGCGCGCAACCACTACGGCTGGAACGAGGTGTCGGACCTGTACCAGTTCTACACGCGCGGAGCGGGCGAGAGCCAGGCCAGCCAGGGCATCATGTGGCCCAGCTCCAAGTCGCAAGGTGAGAGTCGCTTTCGTCTCCCTGCTCCGCGAGGCTTATGTGGCACCTGGTAGTAGTACACGTGCTCCTCGAGGCTTATACTCTTCATCTCCAAGTCACGAGGTGAGTGGTTGTGGTCACCGTACGCCTGGAGACTTATACTGGACGCGATATTATTCTGCGTGAGTGGTAAAGGTCTCCATGCTTGTGAAGCCTTAAAGTTATACGCAGGGCCGTCTGTTTTTCGCGAAAAGATTCACGCGATGGCTAGACCCTAATGTCCCATTGCATAGTGCAGTTTACCTTTGCTTATTGGCCACGTCTCTTCGTCGGGAGGAGGTCCTTATCTGTCTGGGACAATCAGAATTAGGTAACTCCGACCTTAGCGCCCGTGATTAGCGGNTCGTCGGGAGGAGGTCCTTATCTGTCTGGGACAATCAGAATTAGGTAACTCCGACCTTAGCGCCCGTGATTAGCGGGCAGACACATGCAATGCTTGACAGTTAAAGTCATCCCATCACCAAGGCGGATATGAGCTCTAGTGTTTTGGAATGCAAGTTGCCCTGGAATCTTTTCGCGAAAAACAAGTGGCCTTATTTATGCGTGATTATAGTGTGCTTGCTCCCGGAGATTTACAGGATTCATCTATAATTCCCAGGGTGATTAACTGCTGTTTCTCACAACTGGTGGGATGGCACTGTACATGTATGTAATCTCCGTACTCCTAGACGCTTAAATAACCCCTCCAGCACCTGCATGTTGTTTCCAAGCTCTAGATCACAAAGTGGTAGAGTGGGGACTCCATGTTCCCGGGGACTTCACCTCATTTGATTGTAGTCTCCTGAGTCCACTCTAATTATCTTCAACAGAAGCAAAGAAAAACGCTTAGCAAAATTGCGGTACATTTTCGCCTGCCTTCTTTCCTCCTACCGTGTTGGTTTTTTTTGGCAGTATTGTCTCAATGTGCTCGTATAGCTGCAGATAGGTTCAGTCTAAACTTGTGGAATCCACCATTAGACATGCGAGGATGGAAATAGAAACTTAAGTTAGAAAATGCGTTGAGAATTAAATAATTATATACATATTGAAAAACATTTCGTTATACATAAAATTTAAAATTTAAAAGCTGAATGCTTATATACATATCAAACCCATTTTAAAAAGATAACATACAATTCATTATCAGCTAACTAACGTATGCTGAACAAAAATTGGTAAACTGTGAGTATACTAAATATTATAAGAAATATTACTTTAAAGTTTAATGAAACTGCTTAATCATTATTTAGTACCAGATAATGAAAGTAAAACTGCACCAGTGGCTCCCGTCTCAGGCAGTGTCACGTATGAATACGACGAGGTTGGTGGTAATCTGTGCCAGCTGAACGACTCGAAGGACAGACTTGTACCATTACCTAGTAATAAATAATAGGGTCTATAATAATTTTCTACCACGATTCCAGATAAATCTAGAACTTTTGAATAAAACCACACTCTAAGTTCGAATGAGTAAAAAGCCACTCATTCGCAGACAGATTCAACAACTCGAAATAGTGAAAATGGTTCCACTTAGAATCGGTGGAAAAATCACTGGTTGTTTTAGTGAAACAATTTTCACAGCTTGAATAAGTGAGAACCAACTGCACTCGGCGAATGAAATATTAATTTTATTGAATTTAGACTAACCATTAAGAAACATTAACACATTTCCGATAGTCACTGTTTATATTGTGCAAACGCTATTTTAAAAAAAAAAGTACATAAACGTTCGCGGTGCCCGGGTTTGAACCCGCATCATTACATTTCCAGCGCGTTACCTTAATAATTAAACTAACAAGCCACCGTTTGTTGAAATTGATAAAAATGCATGTATAAGACTTATTTATCTAATATCTGTGGCTTTAAGTTATGTGCTCCTTATTTTCGTTTTTATTTTAATTGGTAACATTAGNTCGTCGGGAGGAGGTCCTTATCTGTCTGGGACAATCAGAATTAGGTAACTCCGACCTTAGCGCCCGTGATTAGCGGACAGACACATGCAATGCTTGACAGTTAAAGTAATCCCATCACCAAGGCGGATATGAGCTCTAGTGTTTTGGAATGCAAGTTGCCCTGGAATCTAAAAACAAGTGGCCTTATTTGTACGTGATTATAGTGTGCTTGCTCCCGGAGATTTACAGGATTCATCTATAAGTCCCAGGGTGATGAACTGCTGTTTCTCACAACTGGTGGGATGGTAATGTATATATGTGTGTAATCTCCGTACCCCTAGACTCGTAAATAACGCCTCCAGCACCTGCATGTTGTTTCGAAGCTCTTTATCACAAAGTGGTAGAGTGGGGACTCCGTGCTCCTGGGGACTTCACTGCATGTAATTGTACTCTCCTGAGTCCACTCTAACTATCTGCAACAGAAGCAAAGAAAAACGCTTAGCAAAATTGCGGGACATTTTCGCCTGCCTTCTTTCCTCCTACGGTGTTGGTTTTTTTTGGCAGTATTGTCTCAATGTGCTCGTATAGCTGCAGATAGGTTCAGTCTAAATTTGTGGAATCCACCATTAGACATGCGAGGATGGAAATAGAAACTTAAGTTAGAAAATGCGTTGAGAATTAAATAATTATATACATATTGAAAAACATTTCGTTATACATAAAATTTAAAATTTAAAAGCTGAATGCTTATATACATATCAAACCCATTTTAAAAAGATAACATACAATTCATTATCAGCTAACTAACGTATGCTGAACAAAAATTGGTAAACTGTGAGTATACTAAATATTATAAGAAATATTACTTTAAAGTTTAATGAAACTGCTTAATCATTATTTAGTACCAGATAATGAAAGTAAAACTGCACCAGTGGCTCCCGTCTCAGGCAGTGTCACGTATGAATACGACGAGGTTGGTGGTAATCTGTGCCAGCTGAACGACTCGAAGGACAGACTTGTACCATTACCTAGTAATAAATAATAGGGTCTATAATAATTTTCTTCCACGATTCCAGATAAATCTAGAACTTTTGAATAAAACCACACTCTAAGTTCGAATGAGTAAAAAGCCACTCATTCGCAGACAGATTCAACAACTCGAAATAGTGAAAATGGTTCCACTTAGAATCGGTGGAAAAATCACTGGTTGTTTCAGTGAAAACAATTTTCACAGATTGAATAAGTGAGAACCAACTGCACTCGGCGAATGAAATATTGTTTTTATTGAATTTAGCCTAATCATTAAGAAACATTAACACATTTCCGGTAGTCACTGTTTATATTGTGCAAACGCTATTAAAAAAAAAAAATACATCAACGTTCGCAATGCCCGGGGTTTGAACCCACAGCATCACATTTCCAGCGCGTTACCTTAATAATTAAACTAACAAACCAACGTTGGTTGAAAGTGATAAAAAAAATGCCTGTATTATACTTATTTATCTAATATCTGTGGCTTTAAGTTATGTGCTCCTTATTTTCGTTTTTATTTTAATTGGTAACATTAGGATTGCTAATACAAACAGTACGTACGAATTCACTAACTTCGCCGCATTCACTGCAGGTTAGACCTTCAAGTAGAGCGTTATGGGGATTACGTGAGAACGAAATGAAAGACGTAGAAACGAAATAAAANTGCAGGTTAGACCTTCAAGTAGAGCGTTATGGGGATTACGTGAGAACGAAATGAAAGACGTAGAAACGAAATAAAAGACTGAATATTCATGTTGCTTCGTAAAACGATATAAAAGACGAAACCCACATTTCAAAATATATATTTCACNAAAAAGACTGAATATTCATGTTGCTTCGTAAAACGATATAAAAGACGAAACCCACATTTCAAAATATATATTTCACGGGTTTTATTAGTTCGTGTTGTTATTTCGTTTAATACACCTCGTTTAACTGATCCGTCAGTCAAAAAACAAATCACTTAAAAACAGCGAATCACTGGAAAAATTCACTGAAACAATAAGCCGATGGAAAATTGACATTTTGCACTATTTCACCAGTTAAATAGCTTGAAGTGACTGTTTAATAAGTAAGGTGCTGTTAATTCATTTAAACAGTGAAATGCCCACTGATTCAGACTTAGAGTGGATGTTGATAACGAAAACAAAGGAACGTGGTGCCGGGTCGCCAATGTACACTGTTGGTGAACGCAGCATTAACCTACAACCACCGCGGAAACGGAGTTAAGTAAACCTATTTGTTTTTCTCTTTGGAAAGCTGCAACGTAAGCGTTACAAACGCGTTGTGGCGTGAGTTGCAGAAATATTACTTAGAGGCCGTCATAAAAATCAGGAAGTGATTGTATCAGGAAACACCAGCATACTTGCGGCATACTCTCGTCAACCACCACTGCGTGTGAAAATACCTCTATGGGTGACTTCATACATTTTACCGTGGACACGAAAACGAGTACCAGTTTTAATGTTGCATTCGAGCGCATGTCCTATAATAGTGAAAACATAAAATATTTTATTTGTTATGCACATAGGCGCGTCAAATGGAATAATAGGAAATCGCGTCATTTTATGGTGACTTAAAATCAGTGGGGTGTCTTGAGATATTCCATAGANTCAAATGGAATAATAGGAAATCGCGTCATTTTATGGTGACTTAAAATCAGTGGGGTGTCTTGAGATATTCCATAGACATTTCGTGTGTACATGCAACATTCCCGAGTAACAAAAAAATTAATAACAAAAAATTACAAATGAGAATTTACCGACAACGACCAAATGTAATAAACTACATTTTTTACATCCATGGTTGTAACACATACAAACGAAATTCTTATAAGATGCTGCAAATAAATAAAATTGGCGGTATAATCACTAAATCCCTAGAAGTTTCGCCATGTCGTTAGATGGCAAGTAACACGCCTAGCACACTCAGAAAAAATATGGCTGTAGGAACAATTTTAACTGTCAAAATAGGGAAAGCCGTATTGATACTGTTAACATAGATAGTAACGCCAAAACAACCTTTTGTTGTATTCCTGTCTGTGATTGTATGTGGTACTGAACATAGAGTATGGCTACTACAGCAGAGCACTCTATTACTAATGAAAAACAGATAGTGCCTCCAACAGAAAAACTTCAATAATATTTGGATTGTTCCCACGACAACAATCTGAATTGATATTACATAACAGAATGTTCTGTTATTTGTATTGGATAGTATTGTAATCGGGTTTTAATATTAGGTTATTACAATCCCTGTTGTTGTAGAAACAATCCAAATATTATTGAAGTTGTTTTGTTGAAGGTACTATTTGTTTTGTAGTAGGACCTTAGCGATGATATATATACTGTAGCAACCACAAACACAGACAGGAATACATCAAATATCTATGTTAACATTGTTTAGGTGGAACCTACAACCAATCGAATGGCTTTCTCTAAAGTAACATTCTAGATCAGTGATTCTCAAAGTTCTATGAACCGTGACCCATTAAAAAAAATACCATAGTTCAGGACCCACTTTAATGCCTTATGCGAGAAACGTTCCATCGTGTTCACATTGTATTTCTTANTAGTTCAGGACCCACTTTAATGCCTTATGCGAGAAACGTTCCATCGTGTTCACATTGTATTTCTTACGTAGCGTAAGGAAGTGAAGGGTAGTAGGATTAATAAAATAGTTTAAAAAGTTGAAGAACTAAAGAACCATTTCAATTAAAAAGATACATAATCAAACAGCATTACACAATATCTTATATTACTAATTAAGTTTAAAAATTATTTTGGCCGCGTCAGTGGCCGCGGGGGTGGCGGGGGTCGCATTCACTGCGTACTCCGCGTAATATTTTACGTCTGGTTAACAGTTGCATTGCATGTGTGTAGGTCCTAAATTATAACATTTATAACTCATGCATATGTTTATGTATGAAATTATATCTTTCGTGGCCCACCAAATTTTAGTCTGCGACCCATATTTTGGAAATACTGTTCTAGATGGTTCCTACAAACATATTTTTTCTGCCTAGTGAACTTAATCTTTAATTGTACTTTTGTGAATGCACAGCATTTCTTATAGACACGCTCTGTGTGACTGCGGGTCATAACTAAACAGGACTGAATAGCGTGACCGAGTCATGAACCAATCAGTTCAAAGACTGCGCATTACGGCGGCAGCCTGTAAACAAATGACAGTGGCTCAAGTGTCCATAAGCCTGCAGAGACTAGCCCGTTACAAAAACAGTTGACGAAGTATACTCTCCGAGCTCTAGCAAACACATTTATAACTATTTCGCTACTCAGAATGGTTGATGTTTTAACTTCCNGAAGTATACTCTCCGAGCTCTAGCAAACACATTTATAACTATTTCGCTACTCAGAATGGTTGATGTTTTAACTTCCAACTGTACCTTTATCGCGTTACACGTGGAACGTCGGCAAAACATATTTAGTGCGCAAGTCAGGCCCTCTCACTTTTTGGCACCCATCCCTTGGTTGTGAATTGTGTATGGCTTGAATTTCCGGATAACCAGCTNGTCAGGCCCTCTCACTTTTTGGCACCCATCCCTTGGTTGTGAATTGTGTATGGCTTGAATTTCCGGATAACCAGCTATGATTTAATGAATTCTAATACTATATTTGGTCATGTTTCGGATATTTTCCGCCCGGAGTTAAACTAGATATTTTAACCAGTTTTCAACCATTGCGTAATATCATTATGGTCATGGAGCAAACTCTTTACACAGTGTGTATTATTAATTACAAGTTTTAATTGCCAGAACATAAAAGTAAAAATGTAGCCAAGTAAAGTATTTTGGCTTGATTTTCATCCTCTATCTACAGGTATACAAAACCTCAAAAACAAATATGTATAATTTTGTGTTTTTTATCACTATATGTGGTAGATTAGTTTTTGTTTATGAGTGCTTTAGTTATAAACCAGATACATATTTTAAAATTAAACTGCTGTAGTTCTACCTAAAAATATTAAATATTTTATATCATTATTTGTTTTCTTGTTTTGAAACTAAAAAAAAACTATATTTTAATTTGTTTGTTTTAGAACTCGACATGGATGATATGGAACTTGTGGCCAGTTCATGTTCCTTCCTGTCCAAAATGGCGACGCCATTGTTTGTGGAGCTCATACTTGTGATGACCGCCCTCTGCTAATAGGAGTTCGTCTGGTTGCCTAACCGTGCAGGTAGTTCTTCAATTTAAAATAGTGTGCCTAGTAGTTGGACACTTTGTTTTTTATATTTGACTTACATGCTGTGTGTTGCGGTTCGAA
Source organism: Clitarchus hookeri (assembly GCA_002778355.1). Lineage (NCBI taxonomy): Eukaryota > Metazoa > Arthropoda > Insecta > Phasmatodea > Phasmatidae > Clitarchus > Clitarchus hookeri. The sequence continues at coordinate 832,359 of NQII01000291.1, read as the reverse complement.
TGCCGACCGACTGCAGTTGAAGTGATTCCCCTCACGCGATTTCCTGAACGTGTTTGCAAAAAAAATCGTTTTGGCGCAGATATGTGAAGTGTAATACCCCGTTTCCCCCGGGGGCCGCGGTGTCTGCTGTGGCTAGA
>NQII01000291.1:802705-831925 GCA_002778355.1 Clitarchus hookeri | reverse complement strand
GGTGTCTGCTGTGGCTAGACCGCTCGCCTCCCACCAAGGCGAACCGGGCTCTGTTCCCGGCGGGGTCGCTCCCAGATTTCCGCACGTGGTGGCCGCACGAAGCAATCGCCCCAAACGATGCCGCTGTTGGGCGAATTGTCTCGGGGATCTCCCGTTTCCCCACCTTTTCATTCCGGTGCTGCTCCATAACCATCCCGCTTCACCCTCAACGGCTCTCAAGATCACTTTGTTAAGAGCCACCCAAACCTTCCCTCACTCCACCAACTGCTCTGTCTCTAACGACACTTTTCAGCTAGTCGGAATTCTTGAACTTTGTATAGCTAGTTCATAATAATAATTATAACAAATGTATGTTTTTTTTATATTAAGTAAATTAAAATTATACTAAGAAAATTATTTTAAATCTTAATCTTAAAATTCATATTTAAATTTGTTTACTTCAAAAAAAAATTTTAATTAAAGTAAAATTTTATACAGCAAGTTTGCTTCATTTAGTAGGGGAGAGTAGGTTATAGTGGCTAGGGTGTGAAAAGTGGTCATCAGCTGTTACTCCTCTGGAGAGTCCCAACTAGGCGAACCGGGTTCGATTCCTGGTGGAGTCGTTCCCGGATTTTCGCACGTGAGAATCGTGCCCGGACGATGCCGCTGGTTGGCGGGTTGTCTCGGGGGTCTCCCGTTTCACCCGCCCTTCCATTCCGGCGCTGCTCCATACTCACCCCGCTTCACCCTCGTCAGCTCTCAGCCTCTCAGTGTAAAGAGCCGCCCAAATATCTACATTCTCTCCGTTGAGGAGTGGTGGCGAGCATTTGAAACAGTTAAAAAAAAAAGCTATTAGTGTTCTGAGAGAATTTGAACTGGCTGTTCTACGAGTTATTTGTTTTATTATATAGTTTATGTGGCGTTGTTCATGTCTGGTGTAATGTAAGCGATGTATAATATTGAAATTATCTCAGTACGTAGTGACCTTAGAATAATTTGTTACAATCTCGTTAAAAGAACTTGTTTCATGCTTTAAAACCACGTGTCATAAAATACAGTATATTTTGTAGTTTTTTTACACTAATAAAGATTTTTTTGTGGTGGTGTTCAGGAGGGCGAAGTTGCCAGCCACCTGGCAACTTTGCCCAACCGTATGGCCGCTTTGGCTGAACGGTTGAATTAGTTTTATTTCCATAAAACTAAAAATTATTTAAATACAAAATACACCACGTTAGAAGAACAATGCGATGTAACTTGGTGTAATCGTGCAGTTCCATGTTCTTCATGTCAAGTGAACACGTTTTATTTGAAGTTTTTATACCCTAAACAGCGTGCTTGTTTGTTTGACAAAGCGAATATACACGTCTTGCTTTTGTCTATTATATATCGTTTCAGAAGTGATGGTCGAAAATGTAGGGATGAGCCGCATAAATAGGGCCAGTGACTTTTCGCGTAAAAATCGGAGCACGCAGTAGACTTCAATACTATATACACACCTCAGCTGTTGTTATACCTCAATTGGCTGCTGGTGCCGTGTCCGTCTTTGACCAAGCCACTCAGGACTAAGTAACTCCGACACTGAACCTTCGTGATTCGTGCGCAAACGGTTAACACGGGCCAGAAAAATTTTTAGCCGATCAAAGAAGCTGGACGACCCTACTGTATCTTGTCTCGAAATCTTTTCGCGAAATATCACTGGCCCTACGTATAAATGAGGGGAAGCAAAAAAGGCCCATTAAACATAGGTACGGAAATTAACCGTTTTGGAGATATTGGAATTTGCGTGCCGGTTGGGCCGCCAGTGAACTCGGAGAGACTGGATAACGTAATGCGGCAACGTCGTGCGTACAGCGCTCAACGTCCATGCCTCGTTTACAATACAGCAGGCATTGCCACTCCTGAAGGATCGCAGCATCGGATTGTACAGTCTCTCCAGCAAATGAAGAACGACCCCGGGTTGCTCGAGCGCACACGCGCTAGACTAGACTGATGCATTCGAGTGCGTGGTAACTTTTTTTTTAAACGCCGACTGTAAACGTCTTCAGTTAACATGTTCATGCTGTACTGCACCATTTGTATCCAAGGACTTCGCTGTTGTTCAACCTAAACCGTTGCTTTTGTGTATGCTGAATAACATTTCCATGGTGCTGAAGCCTCAAGTACGTTTTGTACTGTCACGTGATTGGTACATTAAACCAAAGTGTCCGCTGTTTTTGTTGGCATACGTTCTTAGTATTCAGCGGGCCCTAGCCAGCAACAAAACCGACATTTTCTCGTTGACGTATAATTTTCGGACCCATGTTTACCAGAGCTTTTATTGCTTCTCTTCATTTGCACGTCTCATTCCTACATTTTTGACCACCTCTTCTGAAACAACCTATGCATTTTACATAAGTCGGGTAAAGTGGCAAGCCATCGGCCACTTTACTCGACGTGGTAGGGCAAAGTGGCCATTTGGTAAACAGATTTTTGAAATTCAATAAAAAAAAATAACATTTGTGCAATACTGTAAAAACTATGTTTTGTTTTGTTGTTTTTATAATAACTCTGTAGTATGGAGGGTAACTTAATGTTTTGGTTTCAATTTCATTAGACTATATACTTACAATTTTACCTAAGAGTGGTCCCTTTACCCTGCTCTCTCCTATTTGTAAAGTATATTAGATAATATAGTAAAATGTTTTATAATATGTATTGCTTTCAATAATTAATTTACTAATATGATGGAATTTCTCTTACAGGAGATCTGTATGGAAACCAAGATGAAGAGTCCCTGATACAGACAGTTTCGTGTGGAGTGTCGAGTGCAGCGATTCAAAATTCCTTGCTGAGTGTGTTTCCCTTGCATTTCCAAGCAATATTTTTTATTTCTCTCTCTACAAGACAAACACAAGATTTTTGCCAGTGACAAATCGCTCATTGTGCAAAGAAACCCCGTTTACCGGGACAGATCGTGGGTGTAAATGTTTCCTTTTTCGTTTTCAGTAAACTAAATTCTTCGGTGTTTAGCGTGAAAGAATTATCATTTTTAGGAACTGTGAAGTAAAAGGATCTCACAAAAATTTTGTATTTAAAGACTAAAGTGAATTGTGAATGCTTGTTCTTGGATTGCTAAACAGTGTTAACAGTTTTGCTAATGGCGTTTATATTGCACCGGATTCCGTGTGACTCACCACGCCAAAAAGAGTTAGGCGCAATTTTTGCTTCACTTGGTATACTTTTCGGAGTTATTCCCTTCAAAATAATTGCTACGTCAGAAACAACTCTAGTCTTCAGTACGTACTCTTAACTTTCAGGAAATTTGATCACATCGATAAAATGAGATGACCGATAAGCATTCACTCTGGTACTGATGACCCGAGGGTTGTCCACAACTCTGGGAGGATAAAAATGAACAATCTTGTATTGCAGAAATATTTTATAGTCCTCGTGGTGTGTTTCGGACTAAGTTTTCAGGGCAACATTATATAACAGTAAAGTAAATACGCACTTGAAGCTGCAACAACACAATTATACGCCTATAGAAGTAAGAAAATTAATTTGTTGTATATCTGTTTTACAAATCCGCTCACTATTATGTCTCACAACATTCAGTTCCTGAAAGGTATAGCATCTGGGTTCCATGTTAATACGTCTGCGTGTGTTGGATAAATAAATTATCTTGTTTTAATAGCTTTTACAGGATTTATCAACGGGAATTCGTAAATCCCATGAATTTTCTAACAATTTATCTTGACTGTGGCTCACCTAAAGTTTGTAGGTAATAAATATATCCCGGTGCAGTTCTCAAAGTAATACACCCTTTTTTTCTTCGTAAGAGTGGAAATACAGAGAGAGCAGAATAGTTTTTTTTTTGTTACTTCCATAATTCCATAGTCTAAGAAACTTTATAGCAGTAATTTCTTAGTAATCTCAAGGTCTTCATCATAGTAACAGGGTAACACTCCAAATCTCTTCAACGTCTGTGACACTCCTCCATGTTTTTGGGTTTTATTAATTACTGTGCTCATCTTCTACAGTGTATGAACTAAGCCAGTGTGACAGTATTTTAGTAATTAATCAATGTTTTACAGTGGTTTTACTACATAAATTCAAAATAAGGAATGTGGAAAATTGTTAATTTGTCCAAGAGCTGCATAATGTTGTCCTTTGATTTATGTGTACGTTTACGATAAGTACTTTTTGTGTCAACTGAACATATTTCAATTTAAAGTGTGAACAACAATTAAAACATAGCTGGCCGTGTGTCAGCGCACTTTTCCACACCTTTGTAACTATTTGTTACATTCTGAGAACAATGGAAAATTAAATTATTTAATACACTTTTAAACTCACTAATAAAATTACAATAATATTTTTAGCGTGTAATTTAAAGTAATGAATTCTGTACAGATTTTTTATTTTATTTAATTAAGTTTTTTTGAAAACATCCATTTTTCACCTATTCATAACAGTGTTTAGCAACGTATGTCCGTGTAAGAGCAGTAGGAGTTTAAGTATGAATGATNAATTTTTCACCTATTCATAACAGTGTTTAGCAACGTATGTCCGTGTAAGAGCAGTAGGAGTTTAAGTATGAATGATATGTAGTGTGTTCATTTTATAACATATGTGTGTCATTTTCCAATAATTAAATGTTTATTTTCGTAATATGGACAAGAGTTTCTTTGACTTTACTCCTAATCCTTATCCTGACTGGAACCAAAATATTGTTGCTTTTAAAACTTCATATTGTATACTTATACTTCTGGTAAATACATGTAAAAAACAAAAGTGAAAGAATTTAAGTATTAAGAAAAGAAATGTAAAGTTTCGTAGAAATAAATAAATTATATACAAGAAATATTTAAATAAAAATTTAAATATAAGCTTTTGTTTACATTCTATCAACCGCAGAAAGTATTGTACGAAGCATACACGGGACACATCGTTTCAGGCTGATTTTTGAATTGATATATATAAATTTTATATACATTCTGCATGTTACATTCAAAAAAACCTATAGGCAATTACATTCTTCCTATCTTCAATGTTATACACTGTAACAAAAAGCCACAGAGTTTTCAGTCTATCGCTTGTACACATACATATAAACTTACTTTTTTACAATACGACGTTGTGTAGGTTGGCCAAATAATTTACACAGAATTGAAGGTAAATACTAAATTTAATATTACTGTATTATTTAAAAAATATTCAAATACATTGTGAGGCCTTCATAGTCTTTCGACCTTGGCAAGGAAATCAGCGAAAAAAAAAATAGAACTCTCATTTGTTGCAGAGTGCAAGCATTGCGTAAAGATATACGCTAGAGTGGCCATGGGATAGGACAAGGTCTGACCAGTTTTTTGTGTTTCTGATGTCTGCCGAGTGTTCTGAAATGAAATGTAAAGTATTTCGTTCTGCGAAGCACCGTGAATCGAGAATATACAGTATAAAAGGTTGACTCGAGTATGCAGCTTCACGTGGTACCTCTCAATTCCAAATGTGTTAGGAAGCAAACTCTTTGGGACTAAAACATAAGAGCTGAAACAGCTTTAAAAAAAATGTGCTTATTAGAGCGAGACAGTTTATATGTGTGCACGTCTGCGTGTTCAAGATCGATGCTTAAATATTGCCTTATAATGACACCCAGGTATATATTTTTTTAATCAATAGAGAGATATCTTCATTCTTTATTAGTTACAGTTCCTCTTTCAATGCACATTCAAAAGTTCCCTGTTCTCAAAAACCATGCACCTGCATGTTATAGGCTGTTCATGGTAAAGTGAGCACTTTTGAGACCCTAGGTCCTTTATTTTTCAGCCATTTTTAAAATCCTTTAACCACATTTTAAAATAAATATTGCATGCAAGTAATAAGCACAGTGTGTATATTCCACTGCACTCGGAAGTTAACGTCCAAGACTAAAATAAAATATATTAATTGGCTATTACTGCAAATGAGAGGGCTTTCAAAAGTTCTCACGTTACCATGTATTGTAGTGTTTTATTGCCACACATGATCATGAAATTAACTACAAAGGTAAGGCAAGCGCGTAGTTTATGACAACCAACAAGTCTGTTCACATCAATGTTTAAACAAAGATGTAAATGATAGATATACGCCCATTCCAAGTAATATTGTAATCTCTGTGGCATAGTGGTACCACATGACTAGTTTAATTTCAAATAGTGAATACGAGATTCCCTGAAAACTACATTAATCTTTATAAAATATTTTGTAAACCGTCAAAGATCGGTCTCAAAGGCCAGGTATAATTCTCATTTATGTGCCACAATTTTATCGCAATGAAATAATTAAATACGTGACTATAGCACGTTCACATTTCGCAAATGCCTTAACATGTAGTCGCCAGTTTAAATCCACGCATTACCATGTAATTTTAAATTGGCAAGAATCTAATTGTACTGCCTGTCACAGTTCTACAAAAGTAACAACGTTAATCGAAACGTAGCAGGTGTCTGCCGCTCGCACGAAGTGTCTCCTGTAGTCTACTCATAGTTACTTGCAAATTTTGAAAAGCTCTATTAAGGATCTTAAGGGTTGCTTACTACGTATCCTTCCACTGCACGTTAACAAGCCTGGAAGAAAATACCAAGAAGGCGAGACTATCCGTGCACCGGACAGACCATCAAAATTATTAGCATTCTGGGATCCTGAACACGGCAGTAAGGATGCAAATAACGTGAAAAAGGAAACTCATTTTGATAATATCTTATATGGTAACTATTTCTTACAAGATATTACTAGCATATTTCTTTCTTGTCTGATTTTAGTTAATAACGACTATGAAATAAATATTAATCATTTGTAGACAAAATGTAAGTGAAATGAAAGTTTTATTTGTAAAACAAAAAGTAATTACGCTGACACAAGAAGTGATTTTACAGAATGGTTCTTTTTTTTCTCCTGAAGTGAGAAGATATCATGAACAAATTTTACCACTAGTAAAGACTGCTTACGGTAAAGTGAGTACTTTTGAAACCAACCTTCGTAAAATGTCACTGCCTGTACCTGCGTATATTTTATCGAGNCTTACGGTAAAGTGAGTACTTTTGAAACCAACCTTCGTAAAATGTCACTGCCTGTACCTGCGTATATTTTATCGAGCACGCAAAGTTGTCAACGTTTAATTAAAAGTATTAGGTAACATCTGTGAATATTAAAATGATTTATTTTACTTTCTGTCTTTTTATGTCATATTATGTGTAGGAATCAGCAGATTTGTAAACTATTTGCTTTGCCAATAATTTCAGTTTCACTTGACCGATGCTTGAATAATGTGATCAGGCACATGACAATATTAACTGCACGTACGGCGGAAGAATACACAATGTGCATGCAAGTAGGTCGTAAGCAGGGCTTTCAAAAGTATTCGCTACCGTGAACAGCCTTTACTCTGTAAACTCAAGTATGAAATGTCAGTGAAACACATACTAGCGTTGAATATAAGAAAAGTTATACGATGGAAACGGAACCGTCAGAGCTTTTCTCTGCAGGTCTGACACAAGGCAGGTCCATAAAGCACTCGACGCCACCGTACGCCTAGACACAAAAAAAAACTCACGTCAGCCAACGCTCATTATTTTCCAACCCTCACCCTGGCATAATGACGCTTATATCCTACTCTCTTAGAAAATATGAGTGATTATATATTGCGTCAAGTTACTTACTTGGCTGGTCGCACGAAGGCGCCACGTGCAGGCGGTATCTTGTCTCGAACAACTTAAATAAGAAACGCCTTCAGCGTCCAACCTATGAAATTAATGAAATTGTAATAATTATATGAAATACTCATACAGTAAGTAAGTAGCTGCATGAACCTTTTTTTATTTATGTATCAACGCCTGGCTGGTAGGCAGCCAGTTGCGTTGTGATGTCTAATCGACACGGGAAGGCCAGGCCGCTCAGCGCTTACGAAAAATTAAAAAAGTATTAGGAGCATATCAAATGCGTAGAGGTTTTCCGCTTGGCACAGAGTGTAAGTGTTATCTCTTCACAGACGGGGCATCTAATCTATGACATTACTTTCGCTCCTACAAAACGGGAAGGCCGCTCGGCACTTCCTAAAAATTAAAGAAGTATCAGGAGCATATAAAATGCGTGGAGGTTTTCCTGTTGGACACCGAGTGTAAGTATTATCTCCTCTCAGACGGGCATGATATTTTCGCTCCTATCGAGAAAGTCGCCCGGCACTGAGCACAAATATTATGTTTTCATAGACGAGCATCTAGGACTTATTATCAGTTTCGCTCACAAGGAAAATTGTAGCCTGTCGACGAACCATTGTATGTTATATCTCGAAAACTGCACTACCAATTTCCATCAAATTTGGCAAGTACGTAATATGGTAATCGGAGAAGTCAATATAAATAATTGAACATAATTAGGTACTTATTTCTAAAATGGCGTCCAATATAAACTTTTATGTTTATTTGGTATAAATAACATACCATTTTACCAATTTCAACCAAATTTTGTAAGTTGAGAGTATATATTCCAATACTCTTAAGATGCTAAGTAACAACCACTTTTTTCCGCCATTTTGGCAGATACTGCCACATGAAACAATAAAGCTTTTATGTTGTATCTCAAAAACTACTCAACCAATTTCCATCAAATTTGGCAAGTACGTAATATGGTAATAGGAGAAATCAATATAAATAATTGAATATAATTAGGCACTTATTTCTAAAATGGCGTCAAATACAAACATTTTAGGTTTATTTGGTATAACTACCATACCATTTAATCAATTTCAACCAAATTTTGTACACTGACAGTATATATTAGAAGCATTTTATAATGCCCAGTAACAACCACTTCTGTCTGCCATTTTGGAAGATAGTGCTGCATAAAATAATAAAGCTTTTAAGTTGTATCTCAAAAACTACTCAACCAATTTCCATCAAATTTGGCAAGTAAATAATACTATGATGGGAGAGGTCAATATCAATAATTGAACATTATTAGTTACTTATTTCTAAAATAGCGTTTAATACAAACATGTTAGGTTTTTTTGTTATAACTACCATACAATTTAATCAATTTCAACCAAATTGTGTACACTGACAGTATATATTACAAGCACTTTATAATACCAAGCAATAACCACTTTTCCCCGCCATTTTGTAAGAAAGCGCCGCATGAAATAATAAAGCTTTTATGTTGTATCTCGAAAACTACTCAACCAATTTGTGCCAAATTTGGCACGTAATAAATTCTATTATAGGGCAGGTATATATAAATAATTAAACTTAATAAGGCACTTGTTTTAAAAATGGCGGTCATACAAACATTTTAGGTTTATTTGGTATAACTACAATACCATTTGACCATCTTCAACCACACTTTGTATGCTGACAGTTCCTATTACAAGCATTATATAATGAAAAAAACGACCACTTTTTCCCTCTATTTTGTAAGACAGCTCAACATTAATGAATAAAGTTGTTGTGTAATATCTCGGGTAACAATTGACAGATTCCTACCAAATTTGGCAAACAAGTAGTACTGCCACAGTTGATATGTACAAACATATTTGAAGTATACCAGACACTTGTTTTCATAATGCAGGCCATCTGAATATTTTAGCATAATACGCTTTATCTTTAAAAGCATTTAATCAATTGCAACTTACCTTTGTGTACTGGGAGTAAATATTACAAAGATCAAATATGTCTACATGGTGCCTCTTTTGACCTCCATTTTGAAAGATTGTGCCCCACGAATAAATAAAGTTATTATGTCATATCTCGGGAAACAATTAAGCGATTCCTACCAAATATGGCAAACAAGTAGTACTGCAGTAGGTAATTTTTAATGACATCTTTTAAGTACGTCAGACACTTATTTTTAAAATGGCGGCCATGTAGCTATTTTTATTTTATAGGTTAAATCGTTGGAACCGTGCAATTAATTCCAATGAAACTTTCTATGCTGGATCCATATATTGCAACCAGCAAATGTGTTCACACATAAATTTCTGTCGGCCATTTTTTAAAGAAGTATCACATGAAAGATTAAAAATTATGTGATCTCTCTGAAAAGCAAGAAATTTATACCAAATTTGGCAAACAGGAAGTACTATAGCAGGTAATGTAAACTAATAGATTTTGAGAGAGCAAGAGACACATGTTTTCAAAATGGCGGCCATATAAACCTTTTAACTCATAACTTTTTTGTCTACGAAACTGCAAAACAAATTTCAACCTAACTTTATATGCTGACAGTATACGTTATATCCATAAATATTGTCTATGCAAATCCTTATTTCTCAGCCATTTTGTAAGGTAGCTAGCTCCAATTGAAATAATACAGTTTTTATGTCGTATCTCGGGAAACAAACATTTTAGCTCAGTGTTCTATCTACATCTATGAAACTATGTAACAAATTTGAGTCTAACTTCGTATAATATATCTATGAAAATAATCGAATGTGTTAATAAATAACATTTTTGTGCTTCATCTATGAAGATTTGTCATTTAAACAATGGAGGCTTTATGCCATATCACGTTTTGAGAGCTTGCTTGCGCAGCTTCCTTACAAAGTAGGAGACAAGTAGAACCATCGTCACCTGCTATAAAGTCCCACTGTTACAATTCTAGTTTGCATAATGCAGGCCACCGAAGGGAGCACTGCACGCCTTGCGCGTAAGGGCGATGAGTTGGCTAGGTGTGTGTATTAGTGTCGCCCTTATCGCTCCCTCGCTTTTGTGCCTTGAAGCTCCCATGCCCATGTACTCTTAAACCTTCAAACCACTTGTAAGAACAAACAATTATTACAATTATGAAACATGTAAATATTAGCATATATTAAAACAATGTATGCTTAATTATGTTAATCCTTCTGGATGTGAGTGTATGAGGATGTAAATTTAAAAAAAAACAGCTTTTCTTTGCAAATATCTTTAGCCTTAGCCTTCACCAATACATATGAAAACAAAAATAGAAAATGCCCATATATTTTAATAATTTAGACTTAATTAAACATTGAAACCGTTATATAGTAAGAATGAACTGTGTTATGATTTGATAATTAACTTGCGTGCTACAATATGAAATATTATACAGATCTAGACAATGTTTAAACCATCATGAGCAGAAATGACCGAATAGCGTGATTTGCACAACTGCTCAGTTAGTTGTGGAAANATATTAGCATATATTAAAACAATGTATGCTTAATTATGTTAATCCTTCTGGATGTGAGTGTATGAGGATGTAAATTAAAAAAAAAACAGCTTTTCTTTGCAAATATCTTTAGCCTTAGCCTTCACCAATACATATGAAAACAAAAATAGAAAATGCCCATATATTTTAATAATTTAGACTTAATTAAACATTGAAACCGTTATATAGTAAGAATGAATTGTGTTATGATTTGATAATTAACTTGCGTGCTACAATATGAAATATTATACAGATCTCGACAATGTTTAAACCATCATGAGCAGAAATGACCGAATAGCGTGATTTGCACAACTGCTCAGTTAGTTGTGGAAANAGACAATGTTTAAACCATCATGAGCAGAAATGACCGAATAGCGTGATTTGCACAACTGCTCAGTTAGTTGTGGAAAACCAGTATACACTCTGTCCGTGCTTGGTGTTGAGTTTCGGTCATGGACGTGTTTCCCCATGTGCCAAGCAAGTAACTTCGTCCGCTAAAGAACAGGCGTGCCTCGTACTCAGCCGCCGTGGGAAATATTTCCCCGTTCACTCTGGGCATAAATCCCTAGCGTCCGGGCTCTGAAGAATATTAGCCACGCTCCTCCATAAGTAAGATATATGTATATACGTAACATGTGATGGCATTGAACACAACCGCATTGTGCTGATGTAATGAAAAGGCCAAAACCCGGAATGAAGCTATTTTTTTCGACTTTCCAATTCAAACGCGGTTTTTTATATTGTTTCTGTGGAAAATATCAAGTTTCTAAACGATTTGGGTGTCAATTTTTATTCACCCTTAACCTTTTGAGGTGCATGCACGTGTATACTCGGGGCTACTTTTGTGTGGCATTTGCGTTGCTTTTATTGTTTCACTATTTCGCTGGACATTATCGAAACCTAGAAAAAAATTGCAACTAGTCAAAATTTCAATTCGTAAGAATAACATTGTTCTCTTAAATAATTCCTGAGATTAAACGTATGGATTGTAAAACCTGTTACATCCGTCTCGACACATTAATTGGTGCACAGTAAATGCGCGACTCCATTGGTCGGCAGCCAGCCAATAATGTTGCAGAGTACAGTAAACGTGTCCGGCTCAGCCAGGAACAGTAGGACGATGGTAATTAGAAATGCAAATATCAACAACTAATATTTCTTTAGTTTAGAATATAAGCAGCTAACTCCAACCTTGTCTTCTGTGCCAGTAAATTTGTGCCGTCTTCAAAGGTTTAATTACATCAATTTTTAATCATACCTTAATTTTACGTTTTAATATCGGTCCCGGATTATTAAGGCCTACAGTAAATTACTAAGAACCGCAAAATATGGTTTTGGCAACACTTATGCTGAAGACGGCATCAAAAAAGAAAAAGTAAACCGTAGATATAACTCAATAATTTTTTTTGGTGGATTCTAGTTTACATTTAAAAAACGAACTAGCACATTTAAGTGAATAAAGATTCAGTTTGCTGGAATTCAATATGTTTTGTTTCGGACCTACTTCGGTGCACACTTATCTAAATTAGCGAGTGAGTGAGTGACTGAAGATATTTGGAAGGCTCTTAGCATCGAGGTCTAAATTCGTGAATATGTGATATGTTGTGCAAAGAAACCTGTCCATTAGAAAATAAGTTGCTGACTTTAAATATAAAAATTACTTTCAAATCCATTGGATAAAGGGAATATAACCATAATAAAATATTCGCATCGTTTAACTTAATTTTACTAAACCAGTGTGTTTTAGAATCATTATTTCGTAAGACAATGATATTTAGGAATATCCAATTGGTTTGAAAAGAGTAAGAAAATTACGTTTTCTTTGAAGGAAAAGTCGCAGGAAGAATGAGTTCTAAGCATCTCCTGTGATTATTTCCCTAGAAAAATGTTTTAGCTCATGGTTTTCGCATACAAACATGTCAGAAATCACAGTTTTACTGTTTTATAAATGTGCAAATAATGAAAAATTGCCTACGGACAGAAGTGAGATAATTCACACTAAAAGAAGAAGCCAATAACTACTACCAAACGTGCAAGGAAATGTTTTTTGCAATTTCAAAAACTTACATAAAATAAGGAAATCCTTAAATATGTTTGATTTTTAGCTGCCCATCAATTTTTGCAAAAAAAAAAAACTTTTAGCTAAGTATAACTTAACATTAATTAATACAAGACCTTCCTGTCGTTCTTGTTTAATTTTCTTCAAATAAATTGGTTTGTTTTATTAGTACATTACACCACCAATGTTGACATCGACGTGCAAATTTGCAAGAAATCCGTGCGATCTAAAAAAAAAAAAATACCTGGGGACAAAATAGTCACAGATAATGCCTACAAGTTAAACAGTATGTGGCACAAATGTAAAACAACCAAAGTTTCTGTGGCCAATGCCCTTGAGTGTAAATACCTGGCGACAAAGCAGTCACTGATAATGCCTACAAATTAAACAGTACGTGGCACAAATGTAAAATAACCAAAGTTTCTGTGGCCAATGCCCTTGAGTGTAAATACCTGGCGACAAAGCAGTCACTGATAATGCCTACAAATTAAACAGTACGTGGCACAAATGTAAAATAACCAAAGTTTCTGTGGCCAATTCCCTTGAGTGTAAATACCTGGGGACAAAGTAGTCACTGATAATGCCTACAAATTAAACAGTATGTGGCACAAATGTAAAATAACCAAAGTTTCTGTGGCCAATTCCCTTGAGTGTAAATACCTGGGGACAAAGTAGTCACTGATAATGCCTACAAATTAAACAGTATGTGGCATAAATGTAAAATAACCAAAGTTTCTGTGGCCAATGCCCTTGAGTGTAAATACCTGGGGACAAAGTAGTCACTGATAATGCCTACAAATTAAACAGTATGTGGCACAAATGTAAAATAACCAAAGTTTCTGTGGCCAATGCCCCTGAGTGTAAATATCTGAGGACATAGTAGTCACTGATAATGCCTACAAATTAAACAGTATGTGGCACAAATGTAAAATAAACAAAGTTTCTGTGGCCAATGCCCTTGAGTGTAAATACCTGGGGACAAAGTAGTCACCCATAATGCCTACAAATTAAACAGTATATTCCACAAATGTAAAATAACCAAAGTTTCTGTGGCCAATGCCCTTGAGTGTAAATATCTGAGGACATAGTAGTCACTCATAATGTCTACAAATTAAACAGTATGTGGCACAAATGTAAAATAAACAAAGTTTCTGTGGCCAATGCCCTTGAGTGTAAATACCTGGGGACAAAGTAGTCACCCATAATGCCTACAAATTAAACAGTATATTCCACAAATGTAAAATAACCAAAGTTTCTGTGGCCAATGCCCTTGAGTGTAAATATCTGAGGACATAGTAGTCACTCATAATGCCTACAAATTAAACAGTATGTGGCACAAATGTAAAATAACCAAGGTTTCCTTGGCCAATGCCCTTGAGCGTAAATCATCCCTTAATGAGTCGTGTAACACGTATTAGTCTGCGCTCTTAAAGCCGAAGACACATAATTGTAAAAATACTTTAAATTTAAGCTTTTCAAATTTAAAATTTTACTTTATTTTAAAGAGAGGCCTTCAGTTTTAGTAATTTCGGTAAGAAAATTTGCCATTGGTATTTCCCAAATAAAACCTTGAGGTACGTCACTGTTTAGCATTATTGTCATTGCGCCAGCGACCCTTTATGATGGCTGTCTTTGTTATAAGAATATTAACGTATGTTGAGGTACAGTGTTTCCTGTCAACATCAGCAGGGATGTCGTGAAGCCGGAACTCGTCGGAATACCACCACAGCTCTGCTTTTTGAGAACTTTTTTATATTGCTCACACATAATGTGTTTCCCGTTAATATTGTTTTGCAAATAGAACCATAACTACCGACAATTTGTGATGTTTGAACAGTCGTGCACGCTTTGTTTGGAAATATGGGGATTCTGAACTTCACCCCTCGTGTTGTTCCAGATCCTGTATGCCTACAAGGTCAAACTGGCTTTGTTAGTTTGTTGTTTAGTTCAGTTACTTGATTATTGAAGTAAAATAAAAAAATATTAAATGTTTTATATTAAATGTACGTACAAGATTAAAATGTCAACAATATTTTTATCACGCCATTTTAGTTTATCAACTATAAATACGAAATAAGTACAGATGTTTATAAACACCCCCCCCCCTTTTTTACACCAACAGTCAGTCATTTTCAGCTTTTCCAAACTAACTCCAAGGTCAAAGCGTTCCAAGACTGTTAAATTTACGACTACATACCTAATCTCCATATTAATTTTTCTCAACGATGTTAGCTGTTTGAAGATGATACACCGAGAGAAAGGTTTTGTTGAATCAAACCAAGTTTGATTGTCGCAACCAAATTAACTGTTTTCGTAAGGACAATGAAATATTTTGTTGTTGAAACCAAATTATTTCGTTGTTCTTATTGGATTGCCCCAAGCCAAGATTTTGTTGGCGATACTAAAGATTTGTTTGGCTCTTCGTAAAATAAACAGATTCTGTTAATATAACGAAATTCGGATAACCCAGTCGAGATTCTAACCTACGTCGTTTACGTATGAGCGTTACGTGCTAGCGAACTCATCTCAAGTGACTACTAATGACATGCGAATATTTTTAAATATAAACATATCAAATATTGGACAATGTGCGCAAAATATATATTAATGTAGATTTACTTTTTAGTTTCCTGTTTAAATTGTTTTATCAGGATTTTTATACTATTGTTAAGCACTCAACCACTGTTTCTACCCTTGTCACAAAAAATACACATAAACTGTCGAATTGTATTTTCTAATAACGACAATCAAATGAGCGGAAAAACAAATACATACAGTTGAGTCAACTAAATATTTTGTTAACAATTTCTTCTGGCCCGAAACAGAGGTTTTGTTATTTCAAGCGTGTATTTGGTTATATGGCCAAAAATAATTTTGTTGCCTTTTAAAGTTTTGTTTATTCAACAAAATATCGTGTTGGGACAACAAAATACGTGTTTCGCCCCATTCAAAAACAAATGTGTAGCCGGCTTTTCCCTCAATGTAGCAGAGGCGGGCAGGACAACACGCTTCTCGGTAAGTGGGCCGCCGTTGCCAAGGAGGGACTGTTCAGGTGCAAATCCCACTTGTTCACAAGGACCGCAATCGAGATTCAGCCTCAGTTAACTTCACCTGGGCGGGGGGGTCGGAAAAAAAGAGAAAAATATTTGAAATTTGGCGGTCCGCCAAGCGGGCGTCGATGGACCGTTCATCGCTGGAAAACGCCAGATAACATCTGCGTGTGGAGAAAGGCGATTCGTATTATTATTATTATTTTTTTTTTTGCGAACCCTCACCTTTCCTCCGATTTCATCGCCCGCTCTCCAACCGACCAGTCGGGCCTCACGCCACGGATTCTATTGACTGCGTCACTGATCGCGATAAGGGCGCTGGCTGCCCCCGGCGTGAACTCCGCCGTGTTCGCCCCGCAGATAGCGTATCTGTCGCACCGTCGAAACGCGAGTTCGCTTCGTTGGCCCCGGGGAGCTGGAGACGAAATTCACGGAACCAGGTTTAACAGTCGCGCAGCTCTTCGTTACTAGAGACCTGCAGAATTCGCGTTACTATTCAGCATCACGCTAGACGTCACAATCCTGTATATAATCGAGTCAGCTTTACAATGTTCTCATTGGCTGTTGCCTAAGTGTGAAGATGGGAAGAGTGAGTGAGCGAAAAGAGTGAAGAGATTTGGGCGGCTGTTAACAGCGAGGTCTTGAGAGCCGATGGGGGGTGATTGAGGTGAGTATGGAGCAATGTCGGAATGAAAGGGCGGCGGAAACGGGAGATCCCCGAGAAAACCCGTCAACCAGCGGCATCGTCCGGCACGATTCCCACATGCTAAAATCCGGGAGCGACCCGGCCGGGGTTTGAACACGGTTCGCCTTGGTGGGAGGCGAGCAGGCTAACCGCTAAGATCACTGCGGTCCCAAGAGTGAAGATGTTTCACTTCGGACGGGATTATAAAGACCTTAACCTACAAATGTGCCGATAGCTGCACATTGGTTGTCTGCTGTCTCTGTGGAAGGCGACGATTGGGCCAGCGTTTTCCGAGAGGTGTCGAACACCGCTTGGACGAATGGCTAAAGTTTTATAAACGCACGTGTTTTGAATTATAGCTTGTGAAATGAATCCGCGAATTTGTCAGGTCTCTATACTTAGGGCCAGTGACTTTTCGCGTAAAAATCGGAGCGCACAGTAGACTTCAATACTATATACACACCTCAGCTGTTGTTATACCTCCATTGGCTGCTGATGCCGTGTCCGTCTTTGACCGAGCCACCTAGGACTAAGTAACTCCGACACTGAACCTTCGTGATTCGAGCGCAAACNTGCCGTGTCCGTCTTTGACCGAGCCACCTAGGACTAAGTAACTCCGACACTGAACCTTCGTGATTCGAGCGCAAACTGTTAACACGGGAAGGAACATTTTTTAGCCAATCAAAGAAGCTGGACGACCCTACAGTGCTTTGGACTGTGTCTTGTCTCGAAATAGTTTCGCGGAATATCACTGCCCCTGTCTATACTTCTACGTGAGGCCGCGGTCGATGCAGCGGGTAGAGCGTTCACCTCCCACCTGAGACGAACCTGGTTCGGTTAACAGCGGGGTAGACCCCGGGTTTTCGCACGTAGGATTCGTGCCGGACGGTGCCGGTGGTCGGCGGGTTTTCTCGGGGTTGTCTCGTTTCCCCGGTCCCCTTGAATTCCGTCGCTACTTTATATCCACCTTGTTTCAACGCCATCGCCTCTTGAGACCCCGTCGTTAAAAGCCGCCCAAATCTGTTCACTCATTATTACTACGTACACTATAAAAAAATAAATGTAAACTTACACGTACACATTTTTGGTGTGTAATTTTTAAAAGCAACTACGATACTTGTAATTTTACACAAGTGTTGTTCAGAAACCAGAGAGCAATATAATTCTTTGGTGAAAATACATGANCTACGATACTTGTAATTTTACACAAGTGTTGTTCAGAAACCAGAGAGCAATATAATTCTTTGGTGAAAATACATGACTGTAGACTATGGCTTGGTAAACATAATATTTGTGTTCATTTACACATGGTGGAATATGTGTAAAAACTCCCCCACTCCCTGTAACAAAGTGTTTAATCTTGCACTTTCACTGCTACAAGGTCGTTGTATAAACACTCAATGAGAGTTTGGTTGTACATCTCCCATTGCGTAATTTTGCAAAAACCATGTACGAGTACCTGGAGTATCTGTGAGCTTACAGTTACACATACACATTTTCGGTAATTTTACATTTTTATGTGTAATTTGCTGAAACCACGACGACATTTGTAATATTACTATAAAGTTCATAGGAGTCCAAATATAACATGTTTTCCGGAACATGTCCGGCTCTCCGCACCTCCTCCCCTCCTCCCCTCCTGTACCTGATCCTCCAAGGTATCACAGGCAACAACTTTCAGAGCCTATGTCTTATGGACAGTCCAGTATTACTACCTTGAGCCTCTACGAAAACATGCCCCTCCACTTGATTGCCACAACAGTCAAGCTTCATAGGTTTGAACGACTTCCACTCTAACATGGAAGACGGTTGACCTTACAGTGATATCAGTCTCATTTGTTACCAAGTCCCGTCAGTCTCGAGTGATTCGCCGAACAGAGTCTTGTAGCTACATGCGTGTGCTCACTACGTGGCCACACACATAACCCGGCTCTCCCCCTAGGATTGCTCCTAAGTGGCAGCTTACAGAGTTTACTCCCGGGCGCAATTCAAATATAACAACAAGATTATGTTTAAAATATGAGATCTAGCGGTAGCGAGTAGAACTACTTCGATTTGCAATTGTGTTTTCAAAACCGGAATCCCGCTGATGGACGTGCTCCCTGTTTGCATTTGTCTGCGTATTGAAATTTTTTTACTACTCTGTTTAACTACAAAGTTACATAAAGGAGTGAAATATAAAATGACAAAACTACACATACACAGTATGTGAATTAACACGATACTGACGGTAAAATTACTTGATAAAACCGTGGGAAATGTACAGAAATAACACACGATAACGGTTTATTTCCTGCTGATAAGTTACTGTAATTTTACGCCACTCTACGTAAAATCGGTGGTAAAATGTACGCATTATTTTATTAATTTGTATGNCTAAGTTACTGTAATTTTACGCCACTCTACGTAAAATCGGTGGTAAAATGTACGCATTATTTTATTAATTTGTATGACAAATTTACTTGAACGAAGAGTAAAATAACATTGGCATACGTTGGAAAAAAATTATACCGTCTTCAGGAGGGAGGGGGAGGCAATGTTTCCTCAAACATTTGTGTAATATTACACAATTTTTTACAGTGTATTTACAAATGTTTAGGCGAAATTTCGTGTATTTCTGTTATTGAGGCAGTCGCCAAACTGTGGTAATTTTTGCTTTAGAGGCTCAAAATGGAGGGAATCATAAGGGCTACACTGACACGCGCATCAAGTGCTCTTATCGCCTTTACGCGTAAAGCTCCGAACTGGCGTG
The DNA here is from genome assembly GCA_002778355.1 of Clitarchus hookeri. Classification (NCBI taxonomy): domain Eukaryota; kingdom Metazoa; phylum Arthropoda; class Insecta; order Phasmatodea; family Phasmatidae; genus Clitarchus; species Clitarchus hookeri. The sequence goes on along the minus strand of NQII01000291.1, from coordinate 812,225 downwards.
AAGTGTTCTCGTCGTGCTACGTGTTCCTGTGGGGCTTTATACTGTAAACATATAGTTTTATTAATTGCAAGTTCGTAGCAAAATGCAATACAGACTCCCGTCGCATTTTCGCCCGTGTTCGTACAGTGGGTATTAAAATACAAAATACTAAATAAGTAGTTTTAACAATATTGCAGGGCTCAAAATAACTATTTGTAGCTTGCGCTATATCTCGAAATTACCATTACGTCCTTGTCTGGAATACAAATTTTTTCCCGTAGATAAATTATGTTGCAGACATGTTTAATATTATCATNACCATTACGTCCTTGTCTGGAATACAAATTTTTTCCCGTAGATAAATTATGTTGCAGACATGTTTAATATTATCATCAAAAAAAATTTCAAAAATGCTGTAATACCGTTTAAGTGCCGGGTGGGCGAACGTTTTAAGATAGCGTCGGATATTAAATGAATTTGGAAGACAATCCCAGAAACCCAAGTAAGGGAATTGCTAGATAGTGTTTTTTTTTTCAGCTTAGTGAGCTAATAAGTTATTTGGCCAGACAGCACACTGTAGTTAACGTAATATATGTGTGCCCTTCATTGCGGCTTGTGATATTATGCTAAATGATTTGTAGCAGTAAAGAACTGTTCAGACGAAAAAGTAAGTGTAGAAGTGTACTTCAACGATATGTCTCGCTAAAATACCCTAAAAGTCTTTCTGTCAACGCTAGCTGCGTTAAAATAAGTCCCTTGATGTCTTGAATTCGTCGGTAGACCATGGAATGCATTTTTGTGTACTTGTGACAAATTTGTTTTTGCTCAGATGTCTAGGAGTTTCACTTCCACCATCTCAGTTTTCATGTTTCTTGATCACCTGTTGTAAATATCTATTTGAGAGCAAGCGAGTGAAATCTTGGATTATCGCAACTCTTTGAAAATAACTTTGTCGGTATGTTTTTTGTTTGACATGAAAACTGTGTGATTCTGTGTGTTGCATTATAGTCTCAACTAATTATTGAAAAAAAATTATATTGTGGTTCAAAACAAAAAATCTTGTAAATGCAAGAGTGCAAAAATATTTAGTTACATAAATTCCAATAAGTAATATAATTTTTTTTGCATTGGTTATACTTAGCCAAGTTACGTTAAATCACGACCCTTTCAATCTGGCTTGTTTGACACATTTGTGCCAATAATTAAAGTACAAAATATTCTACATAAATGTCTGGGAATTTTATAACGAAAATTAGAATATCAGTCTGAAATTGCAGTAAGTCTTTCACTTTTTCCTACAGCCATTAACCTACTAAAATATTTACTTTTGATCAAAGAAAACAAAATTATTATAATAAACAAATATATTATTTTTTCATATTTTTAATGTGTAGTATTTCTCAAAGTATTTTTAAAATAAAACGAAAATAATGAGAAGTAACTGACTTGCTAAAGTTAAATTATTCAATAAAAAATAAAAATAATGTTTTATGAGTTATCCTAACACATGAACACAATATATCAGTTAAACAAGTCTNTATTCAATAAAAAATAAAAATAATGTTTTATGAGTTATCCTAACACATGAACACAATATATCAGTTAAACAAGTCTTTTACCCATTATTTTAAGTTGTTGAGTGTGTGTATATATATATATATACACACACACACTTGTAGGTGTGTCTGAATTTTTCCAGAATGATGTTATGGTCTTAATATTGATGTATAAAATTCCTTTCAGCTTTACTTGTTCAGCAATTTTTGTAAGTGAATTGTTTCAAACACTTTTCTATGATATGAAAACAGTAATATTTTGAGTTGACAATGGGATTGTGCAGAAATTATTGTTCATGAGATTCCATAGTTAAACATTTACCTCATCTAAAACTAAATTAAAATATGTTCAATTGATAAATTAAGAAAAATCATATTAAACGTATTTTGCTTACGACTACTCCACTCCAGATATTCTTCAAATACAAGGTAAAACGTACTAGGGCGAGTCAAGTGAAAACCTTAATATTGTAATTAAAAATGAACATTGTGCTACACTGTAATGTAAGTTATCAGAGTTGTTAGAAATTCTTCAAGGAGCATCATATAGGTGGCAGGACAGTACATACAAGCATGTGCCATCACAGAGACAGTTTAACGATGGCTACCTCACTTCAGACATGCACGAAACAAGAACAGCGTTATGTTATTCGGTATTTGAGTAGCGAAGGTGTGATGCTATTGAAATTCAGGGACGAATAACGATTCAGTGTGATGAAGCGTGTTTGACACAGCAGTAAGTTAAGGCGCCCGTCTACCTGGAACTTTTTCCCACGTTTATGCCGAGAAGCGCGGGAGCAATGAGGGCGACACTGCCACTAGCATCAAGTACGCCAACGCCGCTAAGCGCAAGGCTCTGGACTGGCGTGCAGTTTTCTCGTGCTGCGTGTACCTATGGGACTTTCAGCGGTGACCATATATTTTTATTAGTGGGAAGTCTTTAGGAAGGTTCAATGCAGGCCCCTATAATAGTTTTGTATGTATCTGATGCGTGCATTTTGAGCTACAGCGCCTTGGAAAGGCCGTTTTTAGCGGTTTTGGAGTACTCTGAATTGATGTTTCTAACGTACGTGATATTTTGAAAGTACTTAACAGCTCTCGTCTGAAGTGTGTGTTCTTTTCGTATATCAGCACGTTGGACGCACGCTTAATAGTTTCGTTGAAAAACGTGTATTTGGAACACTCTACAACGCAGTTCAAGCGCCAGGTAGACGGGCGCCTTAACGAACGAGTAGGGAGGTAGGAGATGACGTGACTTTGGTAACAGACGCTCCTCGCCCGGGTCAAGGCACGAAGAGTTGTGACGCCAGCGAATACTGAAGCAGTCGAAGCCTTGGTGACGGAAAATCGCCGAGTGACGGTGGATGAAATTGCAGGAATTCTGAACATTAGTCTCGGCTCAGGACACCACATCATTCATGATGTGCTTCAGAAATGTGGTTGCCACGGCGGTTGACTCTACAATTGAAACAACGATGTGTTGACGCCTTTTAAGGACCTCTGCGGTGCTTTGAGGCAGATGGTTATGGCTTCCTTTGAGAATCATTACTGGAGAAGAAGCACAGATCCACTACCGCCAACCGAAAACGACGAGATCACGGAATGACGCCGTTCCCAATCACCAGAACCCAAGAAGTTTCGGACACAGTCATCTGCAGGGAGGATTATGCTGGCCCTCATTCGGGAGGAGCAAGGCTTAGTCTTGGAGCACCACGTGTTTCCAGGAGGACCACACTCGCCAGTGCCGCATATTCAGATATCCTCAGGAATCATCTGTGAACTGCAATCAAGTCGAAGCGACGCGAATTGCTGTCCGTTGGCGCCATTCTGCAACGTGACGATTGTCGACCCCGCACTGCCCGTTCATCAGCTGCGGCCATCCAAGACCTGCGTTCTGAGTGTCTTCCACACCCGTCATAGCCACCATGTTACGAACTAGTAACAATGTAGTATGTCAATGTGAGAGTATGCTGGGGGCTGGTTGGCGTAACTCAAATAATGACTCATGATTCGGTAGAGCACAGCATTATAAGATAAGTTTTATTAACATTAAGCTTATACAGTTGCTATTTAAATGTCTATTGATCGGGGGAGCTTTACATTGAATTTAAGATGATTCCTTAGTACTTTTAATTGATGCCGTTTTATTTAAACCTAACTGGAAAGTCATCACCTTGTTGTAGCCGGAGGCTTATACTGCGAGACGGTTAACGCCGGCTGGACACACCCAGCTTCCTGGTCTGCTTCGCTGGTCGGGTCGTCCAAAGGACTAAAGACGAAAGACGAAAGACGACAGACGACAGACGACAGACGACAGACACTCGTTCCGGGTGTTACGCCGGCCTATATCAAGCGCGCGGTTCTGCGGCCCCGCTCAGTGACCGGTGGAGGGAATTTCCGCAACTGTCTTATTTCGCAAGGATCGACGACCAAATGGTGGCGTTGCAATCCCGCTCGTTTCCAGGTTTAATGTTTGAAGGTGTGATCAGGCAAGCCGTTTAGCTAAGGCCTGATCATACCATAACAACCAGATCTCGCTTCTAGTGATTAACGCGTGTTTGGGCCACTCAAGGAGGGAATGACAGGCAAGAAGTTCCGTTTGGATGAAGATATACACCAGGCAGTGCAAGACTGGCTGCGCAGACAACCAAAACAATAATTTCCTAAATAAAAAAAATCCATTCTCCTTGTAAGTGCTGGAGGACGTACATTGAACATATCTGTGACTACGTATAAAAAAATACAGTCGTGTACCTTGCTCAATAAATAAGACAAAAAAGGTTTTAATTTGACTCGCCTTCATTGTTTGTCATGAATTGACTGTCAAACAAAATAATTTACCAGCGTAAGATAAAATAATACCCCTTAACAGTTCCTCATCCCCTTAAATGTTTGCTAGATACGCTACTGTTCCAGTCATACATAAAAACACAATATTATAGTGAAACAAAAAGACATAACCAATCTGTCAATTTCCCGCGGCTCACAAGCATAATTTCCGCATCTAATCACTACAGCAATCAAATTCCTGCATTCTTCAACTTCTAGTTAAATACAATGTTAGTAATAATTTCCCGCGATGGGTCTGTAGGCCTTGATATAAAAATAGCCGTTGTACCTGCCCGAAGCGGAGAAATACTGGCTGATTTGCAACAACTTCTGACGGTAATATCTATCACAAAAGAAATCATTAGTTCATACCATAAGGTAAGAAGTGTTATATTCCTATTACACAGACACGAACAAATATTTTGTGTGTGAATGATACATTTTCTTTTAAATGAATTTTTTTTAANATATTCCTATTACACAGACACGAACAAATATTTTGTGTGTGAATGATACATTTTCTTTTAAATGAATTTTTTTTAAAGACATTTTTATTCCCTGTTATGAAAACCTCACGCAACGAGGCAATAAAGCTACGCGAAAATTATAAAATTTTATGTAGCTGAATAACTAAATGTGCACGGAAGAATCAAGAATAATATTTAATAACATTATAANATATTCCTATTACACAGACACGAACAAATATTTTGTGTGTGAATGATACATTTTCTTTTAAATGAATTTTTTTTAAGACATTTTTATTCCCTGTTATGAAAACCTCACGCAACGAGGCAATAAAGCTACGCGACAATTATAAAATTTTATGTAGCTGAATAACTAAATGTGCACGGAAGAATCAAGAATAATATTTAATAACATTATAAATGCACACAAATTAAATAAAATTCTTCCTGTTTGTATTCGTAATACGAGAATATTCGGAGCAGTTCCAAACATCGGATTGTCACCTCACAGTGGCAAAGCTTTGCCGAGTCGTCTGCATGAAATCCATTCTGGCCGGTGGCGTAGATTTCGGGCTTCTGTCATGAAACGTGTAACTCGAGCTCGTATTTCCAGCCGGCAGCCTGATTTCCCTTTATGCTCCTTGCCGCACCGGTCGTTTTACTTTCCCACACGTCCCTTGTGCCCGTCAGAGGGGGTAGGGGGTATAAAAATNTACTTTAGGTTAAATACATCTACATTTATAAATAATTTCTCGTAGTTTAATAATTGCGATTATTATATTGTCTTGAGATTAATCTCGATAAATCTTCGAGTCAACAACGACTAGCTTATTTGTTGGTAAAAGATAATAAATTAATATGCTTATGATTTCTATAATTTATTGCTTTTAATGAATATATATCAAAATCTTCATGAAAAGAGTAAACATTTATTGGAAAGTAAAGTTTATTTTAGAATTTAGATATATGATAGATTTGCAAAGCATTTTCATAATTTTCTAAATTTTTTATAAATTTCTACAATATTTTTTATATTAAGAAATTATTTGTAAATTTTATTTACTATGTATTATATAATCAATTGTTTGAATAAATCAAGCATATTAAGTTATTATTTTTTATGTTCATAATACTTTTCATATTTTAATTTACATGATAATTCAACACGTATATGATGTAATATTTAATGAATTATTTATATTATTATTTACTAAATAATTTACGGAATACAAAGACCAACCAAAGGCTTGTGCTTCAAATTCAGTTATTTTAATTTATAAAATTTTATGGAATAGATTATGTACNACAAAGACCAACCAAAGGCTTGTGCTTCAAATTCAGTTATTTTAATTTATAAAATTTTATGGAATAGATTATGTACAACTTTATCAAAATTAGTTGATTTATAAATAACTCTATTCAAATTTCTAAAATAAATTTTNCGAATAGATTATGTACAACTTTATCAAAATTAGTTGATTTATAAATAACTCTATTCAAATTTCTAAAATAAATTTTTGTATATTTTTTAGACAATTTTTAAATAAGGCTTCTAGTATTATATTTATTCTTATTTCATTATTTAATTTTAATTTATTTGTTATTTTGAAATGATTTATTATGTTGTTGATTGTTAAAATTCGTGAAGGACTTACATAATTGTCTGGATTTTCAATTATGTATGTTTGTAGTCTTTATTCAAAAGCGGCATATTCATTTTATTTTATTCATTTTTGGTGGTTTGGTGCGGAGTGGAGATATTTGGGTAGCTCTTAACATCGAGGTCTTGAGAGCCGATGAGCGTGAAGTGAGGTGAATATGGATAAGAGTCGGAATGCCAGGGTGGGAGAAACGGGATATCCCCGAGAAAACCCGCCGTAAATCGAACCCTGTTGGCCTAGTTAAAGGCGAGTAGTATGACCACTAAACCGCCACAGGCCCCACCATTTTGTGCATTCATTTTTAAATTATATATTAATAGTTTTCGAAAATGAATTAGTAAATATTTCATCTTTTTCAATTAAAATATCAAACTTTCTTTAATAATTTAAAAAATTTAATATTAATTTTTGTGGTAGTAAAATTATCTTAAAAATTGAAAAACCTTTTTTTAAAATCAAATTACTAAGCTGTCAATTATCTAATTATTCTCCATATTCAGTAATTACTTCCTCACCTTTCTCTTTTCCAATTATTTAAGTGATTTTTTTCTACCCCTCTTACCTGTATTTNATTCAGTAATTACTTCCTCACCTTTCTCTTTTCCAATTATTTAAGTGATTTTTTTCTACCCCTCTTACCTGTATTTATTTGTCAGTTAAATATTAGAGCCTTTTGTTCTTGTCATTTAGAAAAAATATTTTTCATTATATTTTTAAAATGAAGATAATTCTTTATGAGCACAGTTTAGCTTTTATTTATAACAAATATGACTCTTTCACATTTATTTTTAAAATAAACGTATTTAATTAAAAAGAATATACTTTTATTTAAGCAATTAAGCTTTTTCTTATCAATATTTTTAGCATATTCACTAGAACACAGTTCACATTCATAGANATTCAGTAATTACTTCCTCACCTTTCTCTTTTCCAATTATTTAAGTGATTTTTTTCTACCCCTCTTACCTGTATTTTTTTGTCAGTTAAATATTAGAGCCTTTTGTTCTTGTCATTTAGAAAAAATATTTTTCATCATATTTTTAAAATGAAGATAATTCTTTATGAGCACAGTTTAGCTTTTATTTATAACAAATATGACTCTTTCACATTTATTTTTAAAATAAACGTATTTAATTAAAAAGAATATATTTTTATTTAAGCAATTAAGCTTTTTCTTATCAATATTTTTAGCATATTCACTAGAACACAGTTCACATTCATAGAAATAATCATTTATTTTTAAAGTTGATGAAAATATAAATTAAAGTATTTCATTTATTTAAATTATTAATATTTATTAATATCTTTTTCTATTTTATTGTATGATTTATAAATTTTTCTTCTGAAAATTTTAAGTATATGTCTTTTACAATCACAAAGTAGTTTTATAGTTAATTATATAATAGTCTCTTCTATATTCATTTACGCATGATTTAAATTATTAATGTTTTTTATGCTTTTATTTAAGAAAAACCTATTTATATATTTTCCTTTATTGCACTTTTTGCATTTCTTGATTAGGTTCTTCATTTATTTGTTACCTAAGTATTAATTAAAATTATTATGAAAAGTATATACTTTACGCATCCAATGTTAACAAATTAGGTCATTCATTTCAGTATTATATTAAAAAAATATAAAACCCTTAATGTTAATTTAAATTGTAGACACTGTGTACGGTAAAAAAATTTTAGTTTTTGTTGATAACAATTTTTTAAATTATTTTTATTGATAGGCGTGTAAAGTTAATTGAACATAAAGATTTAAAAACAAATGATGGAGAAAGGTTATTATCTGACTTATAACGAATTAGAAAGTAACGAGAATGATTAATCAGTTCGTGATATTAAATTTACATTTTAATTTAATTTTAGAACTAAATAAAATAATTTCGTGATTATTTTTTATATTTGGGACGTAATAATTGTTTTAAGGTATAAGCTTTTAAGCATATTAACATGATTTAAAATTTTAATATAAAAAAATCGTACTGGTAGTTTATGTTTGGAAAATAAAAACGCTCAATTATATGTTGTATATTTAATTTGTATTTCACAGTTTTATATTTTGTATTTAATAATTTGAGAAGTGTGGTAGGATCCAAAAATACTATCTACTATCACGCTACACATTTTAATGCGCTTTCGAAAATATAAATTGTGGTGCAAAAACCAGAAAGTGTGATGTATCAGCACAGAACAGGTAAGTCAACAGAAGCTGAAACACCTGGCGGTTCCTTTGACGTAAGCGAACCAGGTCGCTGATTGGTCACGCGAAGCTGTGGAAGCGGGCCTTGTGCCTCATTTGACTATTGCGCGTCACAGAACATTTCTCACTGGTCAGGTTGCTGACGCCGTATGGCAAGTGAGACTCCAGGAAATAATTGTTGAAAGACGTTCCGCCATATTGCTGTCTGGTGAGGTCATTTTGCAGGTGTGTGTGGCTGGAGTTACCAGTGCAGTCCACCCCTGCATTAGCAAGTACTCTGTGGTAAAGTCTGTTCACGATAAAGCGAGCACTTTTGAAATCAACTTCTGAAAATTTCCACTGCGTCCGCCTGCGTGTAGTTTAAATGGTAACACTGATTTGCATGCGTTCAGTGAGGTTGGTAACGCCGGAGGGAAAAGTAGTTACATGTCTTGCCGTTGAATTAAAAGTGTCAATTAAACGTTTGTGAGTACTAAAACTTTTTCATTTGTTTCCTGTTTTTTTAAGCTTAAAAATATAACGATAAGTAAATTTGGAAAAATGCTTACTTCTTTTAATTATTTCGTAGGTACAATGGACCAACGCATGAATAAAGTGACGAGGCACATGGCAACGTTAATTTCACTTGCAAGGTGGAATAATACACAATGTGCCTACAAGTAGATCTTAAAGAGTGCTCAGGTTATCGTGAACCACTTATAACAGTCCTCACCACGCGAAGACGCACGGGTGAGTTACGTCACACTTCGATAGGCGCCACCTGTAGCGTGGTAGCGCCTTTATCACCCATCTACCCCCTCCCCTTCTTTTTTTTCTCGCG
>NQII01000291.1:772601-786342 GCA_002778355.1 Clitarchus hookeri | reverse complement strand
GTTTCTACAAGGAATTCACCGCTCGGGAAACGCGAAGTAGTCGTCGCGCATCAACGCCGCTAGCCAATCAGGAGACGCGGTGGCGATGCGAGTTGGCGACTGGACGTATTGCGCCAGGCTAGGTGGACATGAGACCTCCGTTGTTTCTGTGTTTCCGTCAAGTGGATGAGCTAACTGGATGTTACCAGGATTGGAAGGTATTTCATTTCGACCCCACGCAACTCTCAAGTCGTGTAAACCACCTCCCTCCCCCACATCCTTCTGCCACCTTTCTCCATGACGCAATTCAAAAACTGCAGAGGACAGGAAGGAAGAAAGTCGTATCCAAAAAANTCCTTCTGCCACCTTTCTCCATGACGCAATTCAAAAACTGCAGAGGACAGGAAGGAAGAAAGTCGTATCCAAAAAAAGAGATTGGAGAACCTGAGACAAATTAACAAGGTGATGTTACCAAAATCTGGACCGGATCAGAAGATTTAGACCGTGCAAGAATACGTAGACACTGGCCATAATTCTACTACTTTTCTAGAAAATATTTCTAAACGTATTAGCGAGCAACTCTGCGTATGAGGTTGCTACTGTGCAATTTTTTTCCCTGGATCACGATATGTTATTATAAAAAAGTCAACCGTTTTTACATAAAAACTACAATTTTATAGACTATTACTGCGTGTGATGGCTTTGTTAATTCAAACTTATTTAGTCAATAAGGGTAACCCCATCGAAATAAGTACTGCAAATCCAGTTTTCGGCTTAATATTTCGGGATTTCACGTACGAGAATTTCTCATGGCCCTTAACCGCAAATTACATAAATATTTGTGTTAATTGACGAAGGAATAAATCCAAAAATACGGCGTGGCTTTTCAGGACCAAAGGAAGAGCCCCCTCCGCTTCATGCGACACGGTTACATTCACCTGTTCTGTGACTCTACCTACTGTTATAAAGCGAGAGTAATTTTTGTGGCTATCGTTTGATTTGTGATCGTTCGAGGCACGCAAGCGACGCTTCGGGATTTTATATGTCATCAGAATCAAAAATAATTCTTTGTTCTTTGTCGTCTCCCCGTGGAGCATCGTCAAGCAGGTTTGACTAACCGAACCGTCCTGTCTGAATTTGTTTGCGTTTCGCAACGTTGTGCCCACGGGTAAATATCCGTCGTCATGTTTTAATTATCTGCCGTACGTCCCGAATGTTTTCGCGCGACCAGTTAACGGCACGTGGAAATCATCTCATTTAGTGACAGCACTCAGATTGCGTTTCTGCACGACACGTTTTGTTTGACAACGCGTCGGATGTCAACATGATATGTGGCATTTTACATTACGTTGCTCTTGTTCAGGTAAACCAATTTCATGTCATTAATTTCATTTTGTGAAGACACGCGCGTCTCTCGGGGAAAAAAATCCCCATTTCGTTTCATCATCTGCATTTTTGGAAAGGGTAGAATAATTTATATGTTAGTTTTTAGAGACAATGTTTTTCGCATCTTTATTTAGCTTGTAGATTAGGAGTCCGAAATATTTTACAGGACAATTTTCCAGCTTTTTTTTCATTGACTCCTGTTCCAGGAAATGACAGTCTATTCCGGTAACTTCCAACTTTTCAGAAGCCTTCCAAAAGTTCTATTCCCACGATATTCCTCCGCCTCATACAAACAAAACTTAACGTAGTCTAGAAAATTACACCAAATGGACAACGCACCGCATTCTTGCGCACTCAGTTTGATAATATTATGAATTAAGAACTATTTATTACTAGTCCTTACCAACTCACCTATCGTATCATTCTTTTTTATTTATAATAATTATAAAATAAAAAATTGTTATTTATACATAAAATACAAAAAAAAACTTGCAATTCAATAAACTGCACATATTTTATCATTGTTTTTTCATTTATATTAATTATTAAAGAAATAATTACAATTTATAGTTAAAATACAATTAGGCATCCAATTCAATAAGTTATAAAGTACTTTTATGTTAACACAAATATCAAATCGTTGTGATACACGGCATATTTATCAAACAGCCAAGCACGTCATGCATGGGGTGATTTTTCAAAAGTTTGATTTAAAAAGCGTGAAAACAACCGCGAATAGAATATACCAGGTTTNTTAAAAAGCGTGAAAACAACCGCGAATAGAATATACCAGGTTTACCCAAGACCACGTGGCATATGATACGACCCTGGCTTCGTATAGGTTTGTTACTGAGATACAAGTCTTGTACGCTCTACACCTGTATCAGTGATATCAGTTAGTGAAGTAACAATCACTGAAAGCCAGTTAAACGGCCGTNTAGAAAATTACACCAAATGGACAACGCACCGCATTCTTGCGCACTCAGTTTGATAATATTATGAATTAAGAACTATTTATTACTAGTCCTTACCAACTCACCTATCGTATCATTCTTTTTTATTTATAATAATTATAAAATAAAAATTTTTTATTTATACATAAAATACAAAAAAAACTTGCAATTCAATAAACTGCACATATTTTATCATTGTTTTTTCATTTATATTAATTATTAAAGAAATAATTACAATTTATAGTTAAAATACAATTAAATATCCAATTCAATAAGTTATGAGGTAATTTTATGTTAACACAAATATCAAATCGTTGTGATACACGGCATATTTATCAAACAGCCAAGCACGTCATGCATGGGGTGATTTTTCAAAAGTTTGATTTAAAAAGCGTGAAAACAACCGCGAATAGAATATACCAGGTTTACCCAAGACCACGTGGCATATGATACGACCCTGGCTTCGTATAGGTTTGTTACTGAGATACAAGTCTTGTACGCTCTACACCTGTATCAGTGATATCAGTTAGTGAAGTAACAATCACTGAAAGCCAGTTAAACGGCCGTAACATACTGCCCAGTAGTTCCAACGAACGGTATCGTTGTCATGCCCGTAGATACGACGTAATACGTGCTGTTATTGTTTTCNCTTTTATGTTAACACAAATATCAAATCGTTGTGATACACGGCATATTTATCAAACAGCCAAGCACGTCATGCATGGGGTGATTTTTCAAAAGTTTGATTCAAAAAGCGTGAAAACAACCGCGAATAGAATATACCAGGTTTACCCAAGACCACGTGGCATAGGATACGGCCCTGGTTTCGTATAGGTTTGTTAGTGAGATACAAGTCTTGTACGCTCTACACCTGTATCAGTGATATCAGTTAGTGAAGTAACAATCACTGAAAGCCAGTTAAACGGCCGTAACATACTGCCCAGTAGNCCTGTACGCTCTACACCTGTATCAGTGATATCAGTTAGTGAAGTAACAATCACTGAAAGCCAGTTAAACGGCCGTTACATACAGCCCAGTAGTTCCAACGAACGGTATCGTTGTCATGCCCGTAGATACGACGTAATACGTGCTGTTATTGTTTTCTTTAACTCGTGCTTGAGATGGATACTTTGATATCTTGTACACGATAAATTATTTGAGAAGTGCATAATAGATATCAAAACAAATGTAGGCATGGTGGTATCACACCATGGTGCAAAACATACATCACTTGACGCGTTCGCAAGGCGATAACTATATTCACTTCCTCGCGCGCCCACTTAACGTTAAGGGAAAATATACACTTTAAACAAACATATATCTTCTCGCCAAATAAAAAAATATTTCTACATTCGTTAGTAAATGCATATTGTACCTTTAAACCGGTTTGCAAAATTTTTAATTTAACCTGTTTACGGGAATTCGTCACGTTACCACACCAAGAAGCGACATTTGAATCAGTTAAATTCACTTACCGTAATAATTAGTAATTTTAAGATGAGCCATTTTCATTGGTTTCAACTAATTTATCTTAATTTTCACTATGTCATTTTAAGAGTGTAAGGCATTTTTAATAAATTACGAAAAAAAAATTGCATAACAAAATTAAAACAGCGTGCGTGTAAGGTATACCTTTCTTGAGTTAAATAAGAAACATTTTCCTATCCGTTACAGCTATACACTTAAATTTCTCAACCTAGGTAATTTTTTTTAATATTAGCATTTATTTAACGCAGAAATAACAGTAGATATGTTTGGTATGTCCAAGAACGAGGGCTGAGGGCCGTGGCGCCGTGGCACTGCAGCCATCTTGGACTCCGCCATCTTTTCCTAAACTTGTTTCATCCCAAAAATCACTTTAGAAATAAATTATTTTACCCGAAATTTACTTCTTGCTCCTCAAAATTTTTCTTTTTTTCCTCCAAACCCTCCTAAATTTCCAAAAATTTGTGAAAAAAAAGTGCTTGCTCCTTAAAGCGACTGACTGATTCCTTAATGTGGCTGACGTATCCCTAAACTCAGCCGCAATGAGGAATCCGAGGAGCCGATAAAATAAAAATTTAATTAAAATTATTTTCTAAAATGAAATATATTTTTATAATAAAAAGATTTGAAGGCGTAAGTATTGAGGGTTATATACCATCGGAATCGTCTTTTCAAGGCGCATATGTTCGTGGCGACATATAGATTATGTAACCCTATGTCAGGGCAACCATATTGGATTTAAGAGGTATGCCCTTACCCCCCTTCCATTTCAAAACTCAGAACCTTCNTCCAATCCACTCTTTTAATCCAATATTTTCTGTAAAAGTATCTAACAGTTAAAGCGATTTATATCACTGACCCAAAACATTTAAAACAAATAAAACTCCATCAGCTCACAAGAATTATTGCACCTTTGAGAACATACGTCTTTAATTATTTTCTTGGGGTTATTTTCGTACATGCAGTTCAAGTTTATTTTCTCTACAATTTAAACTTTTAAGAAATGACAAGTCTTGTGCTTAAAAGAGATATACGACCTTATTTCTCCAACTAAATAAATACTTTTGACCTCCATCCAAGCATTCCTTGCTTAGCAATTTTGAACCAACAATTTCATACTACAGATACATAAATGACACTATATTTGCCGATGTCAGATCGCAGAAATCCAAGTACTGTTTTCCAATTTTCCAATAACTCTTGTAACCCTTCAATTGTACTAACCCTTTTACGCATAAGGACTATACGTCACTTTGTTCCTGACGTTTCGAAACATATGAGATATGAGGCTATACTCGATTCTTGCTTCGTAACTTTTGCACTTCCAGGTTCATGCAAATCATTTAATGCAAAATCTAACAACCGTGGTTTATTTTTCCGTTATGAAGTTTTCCATTAAGAATCACTTAAGTACTTCTCTTACGAAAAAAAAAAAAAAAACGTCACCGACAAATAAAACTGAACGCTTCAGGTTATGTATCAACAATCTATATTGTGCGCACAAAAATTTAAGAAGGTGCATAAACATTTCCTACAAAGTAAGTTATAAATGCCTTGCATGCATCCTAAACCGTGACGAATAAAACGAGAACTACTTTGCTCGTATCCCTTCTACATCATTTTTTTTTCTGTGGTACGCAGTAATAAATATGACATAATTCATTGTCTTCTACCGTCACAAAATACTACCGCTGTCGTAAGTTTTGTTACTGAGCATCTGCAATGCATAATTCACTGTAATTGTATAGCATCATAAATAGACAATTATTAAAAAAATCCTCTCTGATCTCTACATTCTAACTAAAAGTTATTTAACTCTTGCAGAACACTTTGGAACTAGTGTTGTAAACCACAATGTGTTCCAATAGTTCACAGAAGGCAGATAAATAGGCCAATGCAAGTGTGTTTTTCCCTTTTATCACTAACCATGAACTGAATGAGAAAACGTCTGGAGTAGGCCCGCTGGTTCACTGAAGTGTGAACCTTCTAAAATCAGCCTTGTTTCATCCTCCTTCAAAACGCGTCTTCAACTTACCAATCAAAAGTTTTTGCTGTGCAGCAGAATGCGAAAGTGGCACGGTGTGACTAGTCAAATCTGTCTTGACTGTACCTGATATATTATTGAGATAACTAAGAACAGAATCTGCATGTTATATTACAAAACAGACTTATTTTAATCAAATAGTCACAACAGATTACTTACTGAACATATCATAAGATATTTTATACGATCTTATACGATGTTTGTCACCATAGTTGAGTTTTGCACATCAACAGTGGCTATGGCCTATAAACATAATAAGAAAAAGTGCATGCAAGTATTTTCCTAAACAAATTCAACATATCACTATACTGTAACTTGGCATCTCGTATACAAACATCCTAACTAATATTATAAATGCGAAAGTGTGTTTGTTTGTTTGATTGTTTGTCCTTATTTCACGTCGCAACGGAGCAACGGATCGACGTGATTTTTTTTCACAGAGAAAGTTGGAGGGCCGGGAAGTGACATAGGCTACTTTTTATCCCGAAAAAATATCTTATTCCCTTAGGAAAAAAGTTTTAGTAAAAATAGCGCTCGGGATACAATGCTACGTCAATGTAAGTTGTTAGTGTGGGACGAAAGCACAATGTCACACAAAAAAGCGATAGAGGCCCTAAACCGAACTCTACAGGATATACGAAACAATACAGACATTATGGGAGGAATGGTTGTATTACTGGCTGGTGACTTCCGCCAAACTCTACCGGTGATTCAGAGGAGACGGGTGGTTAGAAGCAGATGCCGAGCGCTGTGTGTCACTTACAGGAGGGGCGCGGGGATTTTAGTAATTTGGTGCAGAATGATGCGGAAATGATTGCTAGCGTTTACCCAGATCTACAAAGAAATTTAAATGACGAGCAGTGGCTATGTAAAAGAGCGATTCTAGCACCAAAAAATTACATCGTTAGTGTTCTGTTCTGTGTTTATGATCAGTGTCTGTCTACTAACAAATACTGTTATTTCTCCCTATAAGATCGTTACTATAACCACGCGAGCGAAGCTGCGGGTAAAATCTAGTAGGCTATATATTTGTGTGTGTACACTCATCGGCAAAAAATTGTTGCACCCACAATGAAGCAACCTGCATGAATGAAACGTGGTGGGTAAGTTCGACAAAATGAGAAATACAAATAATTCACGTTTCAAATTAATTACAGTAATCACTTTAAATTATTTGCAGTTTTTTTTCGTCGTCTTTCCTTAATTTGGTTAAAAAAAATTGTCAATTGTAGCAAAATAACTGTAAGCATTATTCTGCATGTTGAAACAAATAATTTAGTTTTAATGAACAATAACTGTACTTATGTTTTCAATGTACTACGCAAACATTCTTAATATAAAATTATCGTTTTTGTCTTGATGCCTTATTTCTTCATTTTCTCTTGCTAATCATTTCAGTAAAAACCATACTGAAAGAGTACTGCATAGTTAGTCCATTTCGAAAGTAATGACACTACCAATAAATTTATATATTTGAAAGTTACGCTAGTTCAGCAATATATTGGTTGGTATTTTGTCTTCAAAGAAAATTTTTTAATGTTGCTGCAACAAAAAAATTACTATTGAGGCATTTCATTAATCGTTTATGTTGTAGTAACATTGATAATGTTGTGACAAAGTTACTTAAAATTAACAATTTTCAAAGTCTTATATTCCTCTAATGCAAACATACTGTTGAAGTGTTAATATTAACAAAGCCTCCAAGTAATGTTGCAAAAACCATAAGTTGTATTACGTTAAAATTAACAGGAAGAACAAAACATTTTGTGTTAGTGCAACGTTAAAGAAATGTCCAACCAACACAAGATTACACTGACATGGCGTTGTAAGAACTGCGGATAGTAGTGAACAGCGATAACCTCGTAAAATGAAACCATTGTATTTAAATTTCAGAGCAGAGTATGAGAACTAAATGCATCTTAGACCAGCTCTCAAGCCTCGCAAAGCAGTTTACGTGCGCCAAATATGCATATATGTCTAGAGCATCAAGTATTTCCACACAACGAAAGAAACCTGCAGTTTGTTGTTTAAATTATATTCAATACCTACAAAATGAAACAAAATAATTCGTGTTATGGTAGGTCAGTTGGTACGGCGCCGGATTCTGTGAGGTGGAGTTCGTCAAGCACTCATGGCATGGGTTTGATTCCCCTCCCTGCTGTCAATTTTTTTTTCGTTATTAGTATTTATTTTTTGTGACAAAATAATTAAACTGAATTTATTTTATACTGCAATGTTTAATTAAAACAAAAAAGTTCAAGAAAATTTTTAACACAAATGTTAACGTCAATGGAACATAAAATTTGTTTTGCCATAACACAAAATTTGTCTTGCGCAACACAGAAGTTTTCTTGTCGCAACACAAAATTTATTTTGCAGCAACATAAACACCACCTTACTGTTGCCAGTGCAGTAAGGAGGTAATGTCACAAAAGTACTTAATGTTACAGTAACATTAATAGCGTGACATTATATTAAATTAAAAGCAAAATTAGTTCCTGACGGCTCATAGATAACAAGAAATTAATGTTGCAGTAACGTTAATACTGTTGCCACAACATTAGAATTTTTTTTCTGTGTTCTTTTACTCAAACTCCAGCTCTATTGTTCATTGGCTATTGCCAAACTAATTACCAGTTTTCCTTAAGCATCGGAGACTGTGGTTCTTGTTCTTGTTTTCTGTGAGGTACTGTTATTCTTATTACGGCATATCTGACAAAGGGCGATACAATCATAAAGTTAATGGTGAAATTTGCACAATTCAGAAGTCCGGATCGTTTTTAAAAAAAAATAGCGAATTTTTTCTCTACCAAAGTAATTTAAATAACAAAAACCTTATTTTCACAAAAGCCTTTAAAAAAGAGTCATGTCTAAACAGCTAACTTGCATCTGTTGAACTTTGAAAAAGTAATTTCATTTTACGTCGCCACGCACAGAAATTGTCTTCATCCGCACTGATCGCAACGCTATGGAAATTAAGACAGCCGAAATTTTCCACGCGGATCCTCTAAGCGAACGCTGGTTCTTTTTCTTCAAATTCCCATTGTTCCCTTCTCGGAGGCCTTTCTTGTCCAGTTGCAAATCGAATGTCATTTCCTGAGCCTCCTTTCTTTATAGAAAAGTTTTCACACAACTTTTGCAGTGGGAAGCGGCGCCAATGCCTCGCAAGAGAAGGAAAAAAACGAACTGCCTAAGAAAAACTATTAATGGGAGAAGCAGTCCCAGATTGTACGGATGGTGGAGCACTGATGTAAATAAAAGAACTGCGTGACCCGACAATTCACGTTTACTGCTATGCATACCTATACAACCACCACCCATTGATAACTGATACATACACATAAGTATCAGAAATTAAAAAAAAAAAATGCACTGTTTCATTAGCTTAGGCGTTAAAGTAAACAAAATTATATATACATCCGTAAATTTATAAGGCTACGTATTTTCCTATAGATAGTAAATAAATAATATTATAACGCTTATGCTAATATATTACAATGAAAATCTGAATCTCAATTATTACACATAAATTTATTTCTACCGACGAAATAAGATTAACAAACATTTGGTTCTCTCAGCAAAATATATTTCCAAATATTTAGTTGCAACTTGATACCATCTAAGTGCGTTATAATTTTGATGAAGTGTAACTTGAGGAAAATGATAGTACGCAATAATGCGCTTTTATATGGGCGTTAAAGATTGATATGATACTTTGGAACCATTTACATAAAGAAATGCTTTGATATGCTAATCCACTACATTTGACAAAGTGGTAACGTAAAAAACTATATAATCAAGTTGTTACTAACATGTTTCCAGTTGATAATGTGTTGGCAAGATGTGGTATCGCATGGCTTTATGACAACCAGTAAACAGCATTATGGCAACGTTGGTTACCAGTGTTTTAAATCGATTTTACCCGCAACTGAAATATAAAGATATTGCATTTACCCTATTATTAAACTCCAATTTTACCTTCATATATATGACCTGATAACTTTCTGGGTGGATGTTGGATTCGAACACATCCTTCAGGTCTATGTTTCATCCAATACACTACTGTTAATTTATATTATAGACAAAACAATTAGTACGAATCATAGTAATGCAGTTAAGTTTACTGTATAAATATTTTAATTTGTTTAAGTCGGATTTTACTACTTTGAAACTGTATTTAACACGTACCAGTTAAAACAGTATACTTTCCAACTGGTAAGCAATACACAAACAACAACAGAATGTTTATTTTTTAAATATTCTCTGTGCTAGAAAAACCTGACCCATTAAGCAAATAAAATTAACTATGTGTTATTTAGAAAATAATAATAATAATATCCTATCTTAGCATAATGTCTGCAGCGGAATATTGGTCCAACATAACAAAAGTATCCATCACTAACTGCTATGTTCACAACATTGTCTCAAAACATGAGGAACAAAATACAGCATGAAGAAAAATTTCTGTTGGTAAGTCGTTATGTGCTGTAAAAATCAATGTTTTTTTATTTTAAACGATAATTTTCTATAAACAAATTTATGTTGGTTGTAAAATGTTAGCCAAACGAAGGTTTACATATCAAATTCCAAAGTATGTTTTCCACCAAGTAACCAACATATCACCAAAGAATGTAATTTTAAATAAGACATGGTTTGTCTGTTAAAAACTTAGCTTTTAAACAATTATACAAAATTATGGTTTCTTTTAATCAGAAATATGTTAATTACCTTTTTTGGCACAATGTTGTATACACAATTTTGGCACATTAGAAGCTTACAATCCAAGTGGTGACAGCATGTTTTCCAACAAGTAACCAAAGTATGAACAAAAAGTCAGTTATAGATAACTCATCATTTTTGTGTTTAACGTTGTTTCTAAACAATAGTACAAAATTATAGTGTTATTTAATCAGATGGTAATTATCATTGTTAACATAAAGTTGGTTACGCAATATTTGCCCAACTTAATAATTAGTACCAATTACCAACTGTTGGGTTCCCAACATGACACAACATATAGCCAACTAAACATATTTCAAAGAGAAATATCTCAGATCATGCAGAACCTCCAAAATATATAAAATACAAGAAAATGGCATTGTTTTCATTCAGAAAGGTGGTTCTGCTGTCCAACGTTGGCCAAACAGAAAACTGCACCCCTACTGCCAACAGCATTTTATCAACTTATAGCTAACCATCAACCAACTGAAGCGTTTGAATTTACTTTACACATTAAATTAAAATAGTTTGTATTCGCCATGAATCTATATCACGGTGAGACATCTACAATATGTATATATTTTAATGCGTGATTTTTATTCCTCGGCTTATAACAATTATAGTTATATATATACTTTACATATTAACTCGGAATTATGTTAATTACATGGTAATTCCCATATAACTCTAGGCGTACACAATCACGTGAAATGTAACGTGACGATAAAAAATTCTTTAAACATCGCTCATCAGTTGAACTGGAATGGTTCGGATTGGTTCAGGTATCTGAAATATATAAATGGTAAGGGAAAATTGATTGCGTCGCATACTGTGTAATAGTTATACCAAATGGCATGAATTTCAGGCAGATTTATCGGAAACTAAGAAGTACAAAATTGAAATCCGAAAATTAGGTGCGGTATTATGTTGTTCATGGGGAGTGCCACGTGCGTATTGCCGTTGCCCCTTCGTCTGCAAGTAGAAGATGACCTCTTAACGCCTCAGAGAAAAAGTGATAACGAGTAATGAGTGATTGCCTTGTTGAAATCACTCTCCCCATTTCCGGAAGAAAGTTTTATGCAAACTTTCTTCCAACGATTGGAGTGAATTTCGTTTGAGAAATATATTTCTATTTGAGTATGTCAGAGTTTGTGACAGGGTTTGTTTGTGCATGTGTGAGTGTCTACAGTTAACAACTTTTAAACCATTATATCCGTTTCAAATGAAAAAGAAATCCTTTCCATTTTATTTCAATCACATTTTTCAACTTTGCAATTTTCAGTAAAATTTGTTTTTCCATAATTACATATTAAATCATTATTTAGATCAAAAACGTACAGAAACAAATTAAATTACTTTTCAAATATTTATGTAAAGGAGATAAAATACACAAGAAATACGCGGATGAATATATGAGCTCAGTTTTTTTTGTTAGGAAAGAGTACTCACTGATAATGACTAAAAATTGAGAAATATGTGGTACTAACATAAAATAACGCATTTTCTCGTAGCCAACACCCGTAATACCCAAAATTGGTTTACGATGTAACCTTAGAACTCTCTTGTAACAGTACTTCATTTGATGGCTGAATTAGTTATGTCGAGCTTTAGGGTACACGCAAGACCATTAGTCAGACATTTTTATTCGTGCCAGAATCTCTTCAACTCGTAAATATTATGTGTCATTCATGTTTTGGAAATGTAAGATTTCAGATTTCATTATTTTTGAAAAATCTAATTTCAAAATCATGATTAAAATTTTATTAGATCATTGAGATGATAAAACACTAAAACTCTACTAGAAATTAGGTAAACTGCGCTTATTAAGAAATGTCATTAGGATCTTAAAATCACATTTCCAGCGTCAAAAGTTTTATAGTAGTTATCGTTTAGAGTTACAAAATTTTTGCACTTCAGATTTTTCGATTTTGTAATTTCCCTAGATTTCCGTAAAATATACTTTTTAACATCCATTAAAATGAATGAGGTATCACTTTACACATACATTTTATTATTTTGTTGATATTGCCCTAAACACTATATTTTGTCGTTTGATAAGTAATTATACAATGTTTATTGTCAGGTGTTATTAAAATTACGTGTAACACTTAGAAGCCCAACTGTATTTCAGAAATGATTCTATAATTTAAAGACTTTATGTCGGGCACATTTTTATTTTACTGAATAATAAGCTTTTGAACAATTGTCTATTACCTATTAAATATTTTCACATAGAGGATTTACTGATGGTTATAAAAATTGGTCATAGTTGTGAAGTTATAAATAATAATCTTCACACGTCCGCCACATTATATAGTTCGTAATATTATGTCCACAAAGAAAAGAAGAATCATGAATTCGCTTTCTTATCGCTGCAACGGGTTATCGACAGAAAAACGTTAAAAGAAAGAGTAATTTACAGACATCGCATAAATTGGTCATTAGATTTAAAATAATGGTATAGTCCTCATTTTTATTCCTGGCAGTTAAATCGCAACGAATTTACTACTTTGTTATATCAAACTACAAATTCATTTGCACAATTTGTTAATGAGGAAAAAAATATTCTTTCATAGTGATTTCAATAGTGAGACTGAATATTATAAATATTCGTATGAACGATGTACGTGAGGGAAGTTCATACTGGGGTTAATTCTGAAAAAGGCACGCCCCACAAACGTCTCCTATTAATTAACTGCAAAAGAAACTGTTATCCAACGTAATTAAAAGCACAAATCATCACTCAAATTAAATGGGGGAAAAGTCATCGATCATACGTCATTTTTAAATTGGCATTCCATGTTATAATTTTTATTTTTTTATTTTTTACCTGTTGAATGGCTTCAAGTAGAATTTTGCCCGCTTCAGTATTCCGGTGTAAGCGCAACATGTGCCTGAAGCCACTCTCTTTTATTCTCTCTTCGTTCTCTCTCTCTCTCTATCTCTCTCTCTCCTCCTCCTGTTTCTCTACAACCCACTCTTCGCCTGTATCCAGTATCTCTGGCAGCGAGATTCAATACTGACGTTTCAGTAGGGGAGAGGGGTAACAAGTTTGCCCTGGTTGAAATTAAACTCAAAATTCAATCCGTCGCTTGTGTGTGCACAATAGGCTGGAAACTAATTTGCCTTTTCCTCCAATTAGGCTGTTCCTTCTGAAATCGGCGAAGTCCCCCCC
>NQII01000291.1:733136-772594 GCA_002778355.1 Clitarchus hookeri | reverse complement strand
AGCCGGTATAAAAGGCTTAAGGACAGCAACGTACACAGATTTGATATGTGCGCTTGGGAGCATTTGTAAATACGAAGTAGATTCTGGACGCATTCTTCGATTTCTAAAAATTACGAATTTATGGAAAGGAACAAAGAACAATATTTTTTTCGCATGTTCGCACACACACGTGTGAAACGTTTGCGGGTAGCTGCTGTTGTTTTGCGGCATCTATTATATATATAAATTGTATAAACAGGATGTTCGGAAATTAATCGCCCAAACTGCGGGAGGTTACACCTTATGAAAGATAAAGTTGAAAATATAGGGCACCATATACCTAAACAGAATAATAAAAAAGATATGAGCCTGTGAAAATTGGGTTTTGAAAAAGTATTTTCTCTGAATGCCTTGTATTTTATGCCAGTGGTAGGGATGGTGGCAGTAGGGGTAGCATGTATGTTCTGGCATGCTAAGGAGTCATTAGTGGCATAAGGTACATTCTTTTAACCTGAAAATGGGTGTCGGGACGGTGAACACTACTTTAAGGTATCTTTCAACGTGGCAAACTGATAATCCCTCCTCCCCCCACGCTCAAGGAGGTATTTTCTGGTTGGCTGACGGGTTCTCCCACTCCTTCTGAGGTGTACTGTTATTGGCCTTTTGCATGTAGGGGTACACTTTCGGTGAACAAACCGCCCAAGCGACATTTGCGGGACTTTGACATTTTCGAGGAAGTCTTGGAGGGCGAGATGCTAAGGGTGTGGTAAGAGGGGTGTAGGGTTGGACCAGGAGGGTTGAGGTGGTGGTCAGTCCTTGGATCGAGACCTATAGAGAATAATTAATTCATAATTACATGTAATTACATAATAATTAAATGCATAATGAGTAATTGCATAATGAGTATTTGCATAGTACAGAATTACGAGTACCGAGACTAATGCATATACCAAGATTAAGTACATGTACTGAAAGAGTAGTTATACACTAAGTAGACATGTTTACCCATCGGCTGCCGAAACACAACTGACGAGGGTGGCAAATTGCGCCTAAGTTCGAGCCCCATCAAAGTTAATTAGATGTAATTAGGGTAAATAATGCATGATGAACAATTACGTAATGAGTAATTGCATAATGAGTAATTGCATATCGAGTAATTGCATAATGAAAAAGTACACACACTGAGAGTAATTACATACCAAGAGTAACTACATGGCAATTATAAACTAAGTATATTTCCTACCCCGACCACTCCTCAAATGCAACTGAGCTGTGAATCGCTAATATGTTTGTGTTATTTGTACGCCATCTTGGTTGGTTTCGATTATCGCCAAGGGTAGGTGAAGTATAATAGCATTTATTTGGTCTACTACCTGATTCGATTCCCGTCGAGGATAATTCAAATGCAAATACATTTGTACTGGACCCGTCCTCGGTTCGAATCCCATCGAGGGTAAGGAAAACATAAATATTTTTGTACTAACGTAAACCTCAATTATATTCCCATCGAGGGTAATTAATGTATAAGTAAGTTTGTATTGGGTTAGTCCTTGGTTCGATTCCTGTTGAGGGTAAGTAAATAAGAATAAATTTATACACACACCATGGAAGGTAATTAGAGAATAATTGCAAAGGGTAATTACATTTTAGCAAGTACTTTTAATTACACATCCAACTTCTACGAGAGCCAGTATCATACTGAGCTCCAACATAAACTTATTAACCCCGAAAAAAAATAATTCTAAATAATTGCATACCATTAGTAAATACAGAGAGGCAAATAGGGAGGAAGTACACATCCCAACAGCTCGGAGACTGGGTGGAGAAGGTTAGGAATATGTCTAAACTTTTCGAAAGCGAACATGAAGCACAAGAACTATTTCGACCTTAGAAAAAAAAATTTGCCTGCCATTCTATTTACAATCTATTTAAAGGCTGTTTACGATCAAGTGAACACTTTTGAAGCCCTGGTTACTTTCTTCTTTCAGCCGATTTATATCCTAAATCCGCTCTTTAATATAAACACTGGTTTGCGAGGAATAAACACAGTGTATACATTTCACCATACTCAATACGAAAAAACCCAGGCTTCAGTGAAATCTATTTATTAGTTTTCATGTCTGATCAGACTGCCTCAATAAGTGCTCGCTTTACCGTGAGCAGACTATACACGTATTGTATCACATAGAGTGGTTTTCGAAGGAACGTGGCAAGTCGATTTATGTGTGATAGACGGAATCTAACTTTACCACCTCTGCACCAATCATACTCTGAAAAAAATTTAAATCTAGTTGCAGTTTACAGCGAAATTCGAACTAAATATACAATTAAATCCATATAATTGAAGGTAATGCCATTTGTAAATATTATAGAGAACAAAATGCCATATATAGCAAGTTTTACCATTTTTGAGTGTGTAATACTTCTGCCACTTATCACGTTAATTCCCTCCGAACCAAATCTCTTCACACCAATAAAATTTTTACGCAGAATATTTCCAGCTATTATTTTAAAACTTAATAACTCATATTTGTACTAACGGTTATAATTGAAATGTTTATAATTTTCAGTAGGGCTATATGCGTGCCAGTTGAAAAAGGTTTGATCATTATTTTTAATTTCTTGATGAAAGACAATCACGTATCTAAAAAAAATCTGGCAGATACGCAAAGATAGCAGTTATGAATGGCGGTGAATACTGCGCTCGTCATATTGGCGAGTTTCGTAATAAAGTAGACGATATCGGCGATGTGTTTTTCCCCACTTTCAAAAAATCAAGGCCGACGTACCACGCGCTGCGGGAACGTGACATCGACGACATGTTATCCGACGATAATCCGGAGTGGTAGAACAGATTAATCACGTCCTATCGAGTTCTGCTTTACTGGGTGCCTGCCTGCCTGCATTTCAATTAAATCTGATTGTTTCGTATCCCCCCTCCACCACGTTTACAAACCTGTAACAGGTTTGGATGTTTGCTTTGTTCATGAAAAGTAAAAAATAAAAAATGCACCACTCGACCACCCGCTTCTCTCCGATTTATTCACACCTCACTCATTTCCCCATGTGAATTTTAAAGTCCCGGAGACCATTAATTTTGAAAGAAGAAAATCGCTGCAAAGCCGAAAACCACTTAGAACATTCCAAATAAAACTAACATTAAAAAAAATAATAACTACGAAATTTATTAAATATAAGGGGCCGCGGTAGTGTAGTGGATAGAATACTCACATGCCACCATCGATTCCCCGGATTTTCGCACGTGGGTATCGCGCCGGACGATGCCGTTGGTCAGCGTGTTTTCTCGGGGATTTCCCGTTTTCTCCGCTCCTGCATTCCGGCGCTACTCCATGCTCAACTCTCTTCACCCACAACGGCTCTCAAGACCACGATGTTTAAAGCCGCCGAAATATTTCCACTCACCACTCATGAAATATAGTATAGAACATTTGCGTTAATGGCGGAGCTTTCACGGCAGAATACTATATGCGGTTCCCGGTAATGTGAGCACTCATAAAATCAACCTTTTGAAAAATGTTTCTGCCCCAGCCAGCGTACATTTTATTGCGCACACTGACTGGCATTGCACCCAGTAAAGTTGATGACGGAGTGAAAGTAGTTCCATGCTTTAACATTGCATTAAAAACGGTTACATAAACATTTGCGAATACTGAAATTATTTATTGGATTGCGGTTTTATTATTGCATGTAAGTGTAAGAATGATCAAATTTGAAAAAAAAAATATTTACTTTACCAATAATTATACAATTTTCTCTTGATCGACGCATGAATAAAGTGATCAGGCCAGTGGCAATGTTAAATGTACTTATGGTGGAAGAATACACAACGTGTATAAAAGTAGATCTTAAGCAGGGCTTTCAAAAGTGCTCAATTTTCAACGAACGATCTTTACTCGTCATAGGGTCAAAGCTAGGTACACCCGATTTTCTGAAAATATTTCCGGTCTAGTTCTATTTCAAAACACTTCACCTCAGATGCACTCTCGCGATTGGATGGTTTCGACTTCTACGCATCTTAGGTGCATGCCCGCCAATCACAGACGTTCGGAACTGGAGTAACCCGACGTTTATTGGCACAGTGAAGTACTGGATGTCTTCTCACAGAGACTCTCTGCCAATAACCACAAGTAAACTGCAGTCGTGAATGTAGGATATTGAAATATGGTTTGTTTAGAACTTTTTTTTCGTGAAAATGAGGTGTCCCTAGCGAAAACTACTGACTTTAACACATAACACATTTTTTTGCAGTAGAGAACTTTGATGACTGGTAAAAAAAATTCAAATCATAAAAATGTGTTTACACTAATGTGATCCAAACTATAACGATTAGGCTTATGGTTATACACATACATGAATGTGCGCGTGTATAGCATCATTGGCTTGAAAAGTTTCTAACACAAAAAAATTATTATTATTCTTTTTTAACTCATTCTCTGTTAACCGGATACATTTAAAATATTCCTTTGAAAAAAAAGCTGTCAACTACACTAACTTTGCAATTCTGTTGTCACATTCGATTAAAGTGACTGTTAATCCATTTTGATAAATTCAGTTTCCACAACAATATTTCGTAAGTTTTTTTTTCCACTCAAGTGCAAAGAACAAATTTTATTCTGTTTGTGTGATGCAGGAAGAGTAATCATACTACCAAAATATTTGTGTTCCGAAAACTTACACATTTACAATTGATGGGCGAATGAATAAATTCCTCGGTTACACGGAAATGTTAACACTTACAAAAACGCTCATGTTTTATCGAAGTTTTCAAACGTGCTCAATAACCGCGAGCAGCAGGGTACGGTGATTTTGCTAATAGCTCTTGTTCTTTTTTTGACGTGAGTGTACTGTGACATAATTTAATATCGGTGAAACGCACTCGTGTAATGCCGTGGCGGGAAGCCATCGACGCACGCTCTACAACCGAGAAACTGCGGATAATGTAGACCATTGTTGAGCGCTTTAATTGGATTATTCCATAAATATTGAGCCATCCATTGGGACTCGTCTTCACACAGTGCGAGAACGCCAGGTCCGAAAGCGCAGCGTGGACAAACAAAGGAGTGGCGAATGCAAATTTCAACAGGCCATAACTAGAGCAAACAATCACACAATGACTGTACTAGGCAGTATATGTCGTTTTCCCCAAGTGCTATTGTATACGAGAATAATTCCTAGTTATATTCCCGCCAGGAGATCAAGTTTTCCCTGAGCTGAGATAATTAATTTTTTTGGAAAATAGTTCTACGTGCTCAATGAAAAATTAACATAAATAATATTTAATCAAAATTTAATCTTGAATTTTTGTTCTTCTTTCAATCCCTATAAATTGTATCACATACATTATAAGTGTTGTAGTATTATTTTTAAGAAAAATTTTACTTTAGTAAACAAATTTTTATTTGTGGTAAAAAGATGATTGAAAATTTGTACTTGTTGGAATAAAAGAATTCATTTCTCCGATCAAAGACAAAAAATGGGGTCATATAAATGTATCCTCATACTTGTAAAAAAAAAAATTATGATAATTCAATGGTCTACGGTTTTTAGTTTGTTAATCTTTATGCAAATAAAACTGACTTGGTGAAAGCTGAAGCGAAACTAAATCAGGCGCTGTCCAATGGAACTTCGACAGTGAGTGGAGCAAGCTAAGTTCGGAAGTAGAACATACGCAACTGCCGATAAAATAGGGTTAATTTGCAAATAATTTAGTTTGCTTGGACTGGTAGTAAAAATAAATCAATTTTTAATTAAAGATACTTCGCGAATATGACCAAAGAACAAATTATTGACCACTGTTTCGTGTGCAACTGAATAGGCCGAGAGGCCGCGGTAATTTAGTGGTGGTTCTACTCGCCACCCACCTGGGCGAACCGGGTTCGAATCCCGGTGGGGTCGCTCCCGGATTTTCGCGTGTGGGAATTGTGCCGGACGATGCCGCTGGTCGGTGGGTTTTCTCGGTGATCTCCCATTTCCCCCCGACCTTTCATTCTGTCGCTGCTCCCTTCACCCTCATCGGCTTTTAAGACCTCGATGCTAAGAGTGGTCCATATCTCTTCGCTCACTCACGACAACACCCATGTGATATCCACATCAGTAACAGCAGAACATAGTGAGAAGTCAACCTATGTTTCGTAAAGTGGTCGATTGTTTCACCAACCACGTTATCCGTGTTTCGGCACACGTGACGTTGTATACCGTTCATTTGGCAGCTGTGACGTAGCACATGAAAACAGACCAACCTGCTTGCCGTAAAACGTACACAAACTTGTGGATAGGAAACTCTCGCGAGAAAAATACAAAGTTTTTGTTCCTACGCTTACACAACACGTTTCCATCACCTACACGCAAGAAACGTTTTCCCCGAGTTTTCAACTTACTTGGTTACATACTACAATCCCTCAGCATTTGAAATGCTGCCGAATGAATGCAATAACTGTCGGTTGTATGCACGGTCTCCGGACGAGTAATGTCATTGGCTGCTGACGACTCGCCATAGCAGCTGCTTGTGAAAAGTGGACTTGCAGAAACTATTATCGTGGTCTCTACTGTACAGGCTACTATTAGGTACTTACAAGCAGCTTTCAGAGAAATAAAATTGCCTCTGCCGCAACGTATAGAATTAAAAACTGAATATAATTATGCGACGAAAGAACCACCCTACATAGCTTTTCTTCCTTTTTATTTTGTGCGAGGTTTAGTGTAATCTGTAACAGATTTTCGCTTTGCAAAAAGAGAACCCAATCCCGTTTACTACCCTTTTTAAAAATGAGATTTTACCAATAAAATACAATACTAGCAATGTTTATCTACGTGGGTTGGCTTATCTATACAAATCAAATTGTCGGTGCTATGAAAATGTATTGCATACAAAATTGCCGTGTAAATTAAAAATGTGTACATCTACGTATGAGTTGGTATGGGGGAATATAATTGACATTTATATCTCATGTTAGGTCCTGTGTCCGTTTGTTCTCGTTTCGAACTCACGGGCACAATGACAATAAATTTGACTGGAATTCGGTAGAAAGAGTTCGATTCATGTTCCAGCACCATTCTCACGTCAGTTTTCCATGTTTTATCAAAATTGCCCCCGGCTAACGCCGAGTCCTGTTTCTGCTTCTCCGAGGAAGTGAATCGTCTTTAATTACCCATCCCGATTTCTTGCGTACACTGTAGAATGTTAGATGTAAAGTCGCATTTATTGTAGCGTAAACAAATTACACTTACACGAAAGGGAAAAATTACAGTACCAACATAAGGCGCAAACATGTGATGCACCTATGTAAACAAACACATGTGATTATGCATTTACTAAGGTTTAAAAAATTGTTTGCCTACGAAGATAATGAAGATCTTAACAGAGTCATTAATAATCTCACGTCTTGACTTTGCCTGACACAGTTTTCAGTGAACTGCATATAGATGTAGCTCAGACTCTTCAGTACATGCAGAACAACAGCGTACGTCTTATATTTAGTCTTAAAAATAAGGACCCGCGTCACTAAACATAGACACAGTCTTCCGTGGATCAATTTAAAATACCGACGTTCTTTGCACAAGATAAGCCTACTAAAGAAATAGTTCCTAACAGGGTGACATAACTATCTTTAGCATCGTTTCTTACTCTTGCATTAAAACTAGTTCGTTTGATCAACAGAAGTTGCTGCCGTCCAAACATAACTTTGTTTTTGCTTCATCTTACACGATGACAGCAACTAAGCTCTGGAAGTGTTTACCTCAGGTAGCGAGGGATACAGTTTTAATTTGTAAACGTGCCACAAAAACTGTTTACACAATTAAAAGTAGAGGATTTTTTGTGTTTTTTGTTTCTGTTTGTTAAATATAATCTTTGTATTCTTCGTTACTGGTTTATGAAGCTGTTGTTATTTTTCATATTGTATTGTTTATTTGTTAAATATACTATTGATATGTGTGCGCATGCGTGTGTGCGAGTAGACTTTATGATATAATATTCCTTTATTATTAGTATATGTAATATTAGATGTCAACAACGTTAAATGTTCCGTTTAATGTATATTTCTTTTTCTGAGATAATTGTTCATGTCTACATTTTAAGTCGTGTACATTTAATGACATAGTTATATATTCATTATTTTTACTTTTAATTCATGTTTTAATAACTTATGCAATTTTTTTCAAACTATTAAAATACGTCAGTGCAATCGAAGGACTTTCTAAATGATGATTCTTCATTCCATAGATTAATTTATTAATGGTAAAGTTGTAAACATATTTTTCACGTCATAGAGATTTTATGACATATCTTAGACATTAAATTTTTTTTTAATTCGTGTTTTAATACATACCGTAAGATTTTTTCCGTACCATTTAAAAATGCTATCGTTATTGAAATTACTTCTAAATTACGTTTTATTATTCTATAGTTTTAGTTAATAGTTGCAGAGTTAAGTTTCCGTATTGGCATGTACGTATTAAGGGAGAAATTATGTAAGTGTAGTAATTAGTTTACGATATTTTTTAAAATCTTACATAATGCTTTAAATTTAAAATGTGATTTTTAAAAATATTTGGTTACCTGTAAGAGAAAATAAAAACATTTGCTATTATTACTAGATCAGAAGTTCATGGCTTTTAATTGCTTCAGCTGCCAGGTAGAAAATTAATGAACTACCAGGCATTTAATTAAACTTTAAAGTGAAAAAAATGAATATCATAAGAAATTTTGCCCTTTTTATATTATTTCCTTAAAAATAATTGTTATTTATTTCTGCATACTATGAAACGCAATGTTTCTGCAAACTTTCTTTCGTAGCTACTGTTAGTGCATTTCAATCAATACTCTACCACACCTTGTAGTAACTCTGTTGACTGTAAATGTCTTGAAAGTAAAGTTAGGCGTATACATTTTTTTCTAACTAATCGGGAATTCAACATGCGAACAGAAAAGTTGAAACTTCAGGTGTTGCGATGCTGAGATATCGCTGACGAGCTACTTGACCTCACAGGATTTATTTGTAATTAATTATTACATTTTAGAGTATTAGTCAAAATGTATTATTTAGTTATTTGATGGAGCTTCCAAGTTTAACCGTTATATAATTGGAATTTCTTCCTCCTTAACATTAATTGATTCCACTTAGATTCGTGCCTCCCATATTGTATGTAGATCGTACAGTCTTTGAATTATGGAGTCTTATTTCGTTTGAAAACCTCCCAGAGACTGTAAATACAATTCTTTGTAGTCGCGCTCTGCGCATGTCGTATGGTAATTTTCTTATATATGCACACAGTATTTCTCTGTCATATACGTAAGTTTCCCTTCAGAGCGCGGAATTCTACCTTGCGTTTAAAGAGAGATATGTTCCCCATAAAAGGTTTGCGGATGTTAGCTTACAGTTTCCTGTCGAGGTCCCTACACGGTATAAATTATTTTTTACTTTTACAAGAAAAATACTTGGGAAACCCAGTTGCCAAGAAATTCCTTTGTTAGAATTACAGACAGATTTCTTTCGAAATCTACATAACGTATATTTGTGTTATTACAAAGATAGGCTTGTATCACAACTTGCATTGTTGAGAATTGGACGTAAAATTTTCATTTTCTTCTAGAAAACGAATATGATGGATTAATAACAGAAAATAGGGTGAAAATTATTTCAAAATCTATTTCACGGAAAAAATATTTACATCTTGCCAACATGGGAACTAGAACTCGCCTCACTTGCGCTGTTACCCCATACCCTTAACCGCAAAAACAACTTCCCTTACGAACTTTTCAATTACTTTTGTACTGAATATACCAGTAAATACATGTACAATATTAGTAAAGCTATTCGGTTAAGAAAAAAATATATATATTTTTCATTTTAAGAGTTTTGTGTATATATGAAACATTAACAGTTAATAAGCAATAGCGTCACGCGTATTAAAAATTGCAGTAGTTTTATTATGAGTGTATGAGTCGTTTTAAGTGTTTTACGTTATTTAAACTTGCAGTACATTTATTTTTGCACTTTACATCACCCATATTTTTTTTGCGCAAACAGATATATACGGTTTTAAGTTGTTGAGTGTCTGCCATTTCGTTTGGGATCGTGGATGTGGGTCAGTATATTGCAAACCTTTCTTAAGGTCTGTTAAAAACACGACTCTTGTTGTTTTTACAAACGAGTGCGTTTAAAATATTAGTTTTTGTACCGCTACAAAAAATTGTCAAATTCCAAGCAATTTCTCAGTAAAAATTATAGTTTTTTACTATTTAATCATATGATTTTTTTTTTTTTGCAATTCAGTTTAACGCAAAATTTAATAAAATAGTGACACTGTTGATTCATATGTTACCTGCGGAACGCATAGCTAATTCACTCAGAACTACATCGGAACACTGACATGTTGCAAGATGTAAATTGTGGAATTCCTATGCAAAACGACCGTCATTTTCTAACCTTTGTGGACTCTCAACTTACTCACGTGGTTGGCAGCACTGAGGCAACTCACGTGGTTGGCAGCACTGAGGCAGTTTAGCAATAGTTTACGGGGAAGTGTCAATCCGAAATTCGTTGTTGTTCAGTAAACTCAGAGGTATACGCCACGTGCATTGTAATACGTAGAGAGTTTGAAATGGCAGCATTGTAATAAATTAAGAACATTCTGCTGGAATATAAAAGCACGGTTTTTCCCAACTAACATAAAAGCACAGCTTCCAAAAAACGTGTTAAAATAAAAACACCCAACTTAATTAACAAGTTTGTGATCTCTAATTTTTTTTGCTAAAGGGAGGAATAGTGAGAAAGTATTTCTACTTTTCGAAACGCAAAATATTATAAATTTAGAAAAGTTATTAACTAAAAAGTTGCTTTAAAAAAAATTAAAATAAATTTCGATTTTTTTTTTATGTTATAAATTGTTTAGTCTAATAATTTCCGGTTTCTCTACATACTTACGGTAAGCGTTTATTTAATCGAGTAAGACTGAGCTTATTTCTGCTCTTCAATACTGACTAAATGTACGACTTTGACGTTTCAATTACTGACGCGAGAGTTCCCAGTATTATGTGTATGATATTCATATTCTTCTGTGATATTAATAAACGTGAACAGTCTTCCCTTAGTAAAGTAATAGTTACTTACTGTATATGTAACTACTCGACGCCAAAGTGCTTCAAAATCTATCAGAAAGGAAGCAAAGATTGATTTGCTACAAATAAAAAATGTTTAAATAAATTTAATTTAGTAATTTTTGACAAAGTCAATATACGATGTGATTTGAAATTTATACGAGAAACAAATGAATGGCGGTACAGTTAATGTTCCTGTTATTTAACATTTATATTCATATATGTAAATAAAAACTGTAAGCTTCATTGCTAAGAAATTTCTTACAAATATCTCAGTTCTTAAGCAGTTCATTTAGCTAGAAACAACACACTGTATTATAGAAACGTTATATTCGTAACATACGTAGATGCCTAGTTCTACTGAGGAGGCATATATTTATTCATGGCGTTTGCAATTTCATTACTTCAATAACAAAAACACTTAATTTATATCAAGATCTGTTTATTTACTGTTTATTAAATGGCATATTTTCCTTCAATACTTGTCTAAAAATAGCACATGAATTTATGCGCATATTTATTTAAACGTTCAACTATTGGAGCAGAGGAAGTTTGAAACCAATAGTGAGATTTTGGACATCATTCATGCGCGTATGTTCTGCATGCTCACACTCGAAACATTTTAATGGTATGAAAATTAACCAAATTACGGTAACTAGGGCGGAATCAACAGTCGTGTTAATTTCAGTATCGCCCTGCAATATCGGAATCTGGCCCGCGTATGTGACAACTAATTACTTTGCTGAAAAAAATAAAAAGAATCGATAGCGGTTTCGTATCGCGGAAAATTACATGACATTTAAAAGAACGCGTGGAATTTTTATTCAAATGCATCGTTTTCCATTTGTTTGTTTTTTGTCTGTAGTTGGTGTAAGGTCGCGAACTAATTAGTGATATCAACCTGACCTGTTACAACCTATTTTACTATGGCCAGTAATTATTTCGCTTTAAATTATTGATTTATTAGCGACCGTGTTTTATTGCGGGGTATGCACTTTCGTAACATACTAATGCAACTGTATGAAATAACCAAGTTAGTGATTCATTCTGCGCAGTTTTAATAACTGTTCCAGATCAATAAAAGCGTAATCAGTTCTGATTAAAATGGCAAAAAAAAAACTCTTCGTGTTGCCTTAAGAACGTTCATGCTCGACAAGAGAGAGGCTCCGCATTTACAAAATGCGCAGGTCAGTTCCGTATTTCGTTATGCGGAACGCGTTTCAGAGAAAGTAAAATATCCCTTCATCAACTATAGTTGTCTACACGGTACATCCTGGATAGTGATATATTTAAAATGTATTGAAGGATTTTGTATGAACGGAATGAACAAAATAGTTTATAGGGTTCTTGGTTGATGATATTTATAATTAAAACTTAAAATAAAAGTCGTGTTCGCAGCTGAGTGGAATTTTTACTGAAATGCTAACTAGACGGTAATTCCGACAGCTGATATAAAAAAATCAGTTCCATGCATTAACCTTTTATTTAAAAGTGCATCGTTTACATATGTGACAGAAAAAAATCTTTTTTTTTTTTTTGTTTATACGGCAGAATAATGTCTGGTGTAATTCTACAATGTTTACGTTTATAACAATTTCTTGAAGTGTTGTTGGCCGCGTGTGATCTTGTAACTAGGTCGTGACAGTATTAACTTTTGCACGCGGCGAATGATACAAAATCGACGGAAAACACGGTCGCCACTTCATGATGGGACGGAGTTGAGTGAAGAGATTTTGGTTTGGCTCTCGACATCGAGGTCTTGAGAGCCGACGAGTGTGAGGCGAGGTGAGTATGGAGGAGCGCCGGAATGCAAGAGTGGGATCAAACGGAAGATTCCCGAAAAAAAAAACCTGCCGACCAGCGGCATCGTCCGGCACGATCCCCACGTGCGGAAGTCCGGGACCGACTGTGTCCGAACACTACACCACAGCAGCCACCAACGAGATTGCGGAGGGTGGGAGGGAAAAGGGCGATTTCCTTCCCTGGGCGGCGTTCCAAAACATTACTCCGAGTGTAGAGTAAAGTAGAAAGCAGCAGCTGAGGAAAGTAAGAGAAAACTTAGTTTCGGAACGAGAATGATGTAAATAGCATGCTGTGTTTTAAAAATACATACAGATTAATCAGTCGACGTAAACTCCGAAAGATGCTTATCCCTTTTCCTAGTTATTTCTTTTCCAAAAAATTATTAATATACATAATATACGTTAACAGCTTTACACTCCATAAATTAATCACAAACATCACGTCTAAAATTGCAACATTTATAAAAGTTGACTTTTAAATAAAAATAAGAATCTTATCACTCGCCATTTGTGATTTTCCCGCGTGTGTCTGTAACCAGAATATTCACATTTCCTTTCAGTTTGTTTTGTTCTACTAAACTTCCTGCCATTTTCAGTTTACCCTTCGTGACTCGCTAAAAATAGTTGGTGTAAAAGTTTTACCCTGGCAGGATGCCCAGAGTAATTACTCATCAGTTTTGGGACAGGGCCAAGACTTTGGCTGTCCCAAAACACTCCAAGTGTTTTAGGACAGCCAAAGAGAAGAGTTTACTATCAGAGTAATGCTTTGGAGCGGTGGCCTGGTGGTGGTCAGAAGGAGCCAGGTTTAATACATAAATAAAATAATCTTAAAGATACTGAAAACTCCACCAAAAATATAATTTAATATGCTTGTATTCATTATTTTAAAATATTTTCCGTTACCTTATGAAACACAGAATAAATCATCTTCCACGTGTTGAGATAACAGTGATCAGTAGGGGTAGTGATATTTCGCTAAATAGGGGTAGTGATATTTCGCTAAAAGATTTCGAGACAAGATACAGTCCAAAGCACTGTCGGATCGTTCAGCTTCTTTGATTGGCTAAAAAATGCTCTTGCCCGTGTTAACAGTTTGCGCACGAAACACGGAGGTTCAGTGTCGGAGTTACTTACTCCTGAGTGGCTCGGTCGAAGACGGACACGGCACCAGCAGCCAATGGAGGTATAACAACAGCTGAGGTGTGTGTATATAGTATCGAAGTATACTGTGTGCTCCGATTTTTACGCGAAAAGTCACTGGCCCTAGTGATCAGGTATGAACGAGTACATATTTCAAGGAAACATTCTTCAGTAACTGAAGCTACACCAAGTTGTCTAGAGATTTCACGTTTAACAGATGACGGAGTGGTTCTTAGCTTTTGTTTACTGTTTATAAAAAAATTAAATTACTTGTATTTTCATGCTGACCACTTTGAAGTTTCGTAGAACCAATATTTTTAGGACATCATCCTATCACCACAAACAAAATAATTTTCGAAGAAATTTTTTATATTTTAAATGGTAAAAAATCAACACATAAAAAAGGTTAATTTTTTCTTATTTTTGCTATTATGATGACCCGACTAAGTGGTTGTCTCTGTTTGTTTTGCCCCCTCCCCTTTTCCCAACAAATTAAAAGATTGCAGTGATGCTGCAGCTGCGTGGAATAATTTCACAACGACGCCTGGCGTCTCAACGGAACGGGGCTTCTAAAGACATCCGTTCGCTGACAAAAGTTGTTCCTCATTACATTATCTATCACCCCTAGAAGCTTGTTGCAATGATCCTGTGACATTCTGTATATGGTGGTAGCCGGCCAGTAATGAACGTTGTGTAATGTCTGGTATGGCGTGAGCCAATGGGACGGTTACTAATTGGACTACACGGACCAATAGAACTGAATTTCATGTCAAAGTGGATATATATGACACACTTATAGCTACGGCCAGTGACTTTTCGCGTAAACATCGGAGCACACAGTAGACACTTCAATACTATACACACACCTCAGCTGTTGTTATATCTCCATTGGCTGCATCTTTGACCAAGCCACTCAGAACTAAGTAACTCCGACACTGAACCTTCATGATTCGGGCCAGAACATGGTTTAGCCAATCAAAGAAGCTGGACGACCCTACAGTGCATTGGACAGTATCTCGTCTCGAAATCTTTTCGCGAAATATCACTGCCCCTACTTATAGCTTCTCCTCAATGTCGGGAAATATGTTCAGTTCTCAAAGCGTAAACGTTCCCTTGATAACTAAAAAAAAATGGATCACTCCCGAAAAACAACTGCGACAGCAATGAAAAATAAATTAACGGTTAA
This sequence comes from Clitarchus hookeri, assembly GCA_002778355.1. NCBI lineage: Eukaryota > Metazoa > Arthropoda > Insecta > Phasmatodea > Phasmatidae > Clitarchus > Clitarchus hookeri. The sequence continues at coordinate 757,368 of NQII01000291.1, read as the reverse complement.
ATTTTTCTTTTATTTAAAATATATATAACTTCAAAGGAATTTGTTGCACATTTCTATAACAGCTAACTATACTAGTAAATATTTATCGTTCCTCTACTATGTAACTCACAGTTAACAAAATTACATCGTTAAGTAGTTCCATGCCTTCAAGTTTTCGTGGAGCGAGGCTAGAATTCTGATCCCGCAGTGACAGAAGGGAAAAAACACTAAGCCTGGATAACTCGTAAAGCTTGCTTATTTCTAGTCAGGTTGTTTTTTTTTCCACATTGTGCGTACACAGTACCTGCGGGGCAGACCCCATCGTCATAAACAACGTCGCGATAATCAATCGCAAGCGGGAACTGGTGGGTAACCCCCTTCCCCCCTTCACCCAGTAAACCCCGGAAGGGACAGTAAATTGCCATGTGTCCGTCAGTCACCGATGCTTTACGAGTACCGCGGTTGACCGGTCGAGAGCGACAGGATCAGGTGTGCAGCTGAAAAAACAATGTACATCATACCTACAGTGTTTTCATGTAGTTCAACACAGGCTGTGGTGTGTGAAAACGAATTGCTTAGTGTATAATTTGTAGCCTGGAGACAATAACGACAACGCTTAAAAAGGAAAAAAGTTTCTTAGGTGATGGTTGATGTTCTTTATCTCCTTCTAAACACTGGTAGCAATACAAATGCATAAATATGCTAACATGTCAGTTTAGAACAAAAATGTACTACTATTCTCCATTCCCGGTTTACTTGCAACTCTTCTGAAGTCCTGCTAAAGATCTACTTCCAGAATATTCCTCCACCTCATTCAAGCAAAGCTTATAAGATTACACCAGAGGGCCAACGCACCGCTTTCGTGCGCACTCGGCGCAATAATATTTTCATGATAACTATTTCTTACCAGGCATTACCAACACACGCACTTTCTCTCTGTATTTATTAATATTAGTTATAAATAAAATATCATAATTTTTTAATAAAACTTAAGAAAAATTTTAGTTTGACAAAAAATAAGATACTTTTATGTTAACGCAAGCTTCTGATATTTAGGAAACAAACAAACAAACACGTCAAACCTGTGAATTTTTGTTTTAAGTTTGATTCAAAAAGTGTCAAGAAACAGCTAATATACTACAGCTCACAGTTTTTTTTTTCAAATCAACTGTTGCATATTTTCACTATACACTTCTTAAAATATCCTTAAAAATACCTTTTAATCATGCGTTAATGACTGTGTAAATAAATATTGGACATTAAAGCTGAGTATGTCACACACGACTTTGTTTGAGCTTGAAGTATTACAGAAATATTTGTTCCCTGTTTAACAGAGTGAAAGTTAAAATGACAAACGTTGTAAAATGGGGGAAATTATTCCTGNGAGAAATATTTGTTCCCTGTTTAACAGAGTGAAAGTTAAAATGACAAACGTTGTAAAATGGGGGAAATTATTCCTGAATAACATAATCACAAAAATTAATAGATTCACTGGAAAATACCGTTCTCCTTCAGCTTGCAAACTAAATCTTATGAGATATGCATACACTTATAAGAACATGCATCTTTAAGCGTGTGTAAACACACACAGGTGTGCAAATTTTTGGATAAAGGGTTTTGGAATTTCGTAAGGGTGATATTCATATTTTAAGTCATAGCCGAGATAGTAATATATTGATAATGTTTGAGAGAGATACAGAGTGTTTGAATAATGTGCAGTATAACAAACATTTTTGACAACTGGAAAATAAGTATCTGAAATTTCTTTGGAATGATAAGGGTTGGCAGTTTTGTTTTTCATTATTTTTTTTGTCATGGAAGCGTATTTGGTTTACTAAACACGAGAACATATTTTTATATCACTATATTAAATAAACGCCTGTATTTCCAAATAGATTGCAAATATTTATTTCAGTTTATTTACAATGCTTGCAAATTGGCAGCAGAATCTAGGCGATATGGATCGGGGTAACATAATAATATTAGTAATACTGAAGGGACTTGGATTATAACGCATACGTCCCACTTTCATAAATAATATTTATTTAACAAATTTAAAGTAAATCCTGTTAAGAGCATACACAACATAAAAAAACTATGAGGCAAATTTTTGGCTCGGTTAATTTCTTTCGTAAATAAATTATGCTTCCGTGGCACAAATTTAAAATACAAATAAAAATTTCATTTTTTTTTTTTNTAATTTCTTTCGTAAATAAATTATGCTTCCGTGGCACAAATTTAAAATACAAATAAAAATTTCATTTTTTTTTTTTTGAGAATGTAGCATATTGCCGTAAATTTATTTATTTATAATCACGTAGTTTTTAAAACCACTTANTTTTTTTTTTTTTGAGAATGTAGCATATTGCCGTAAATTTATTTATTTATAATCACGTAGTTTTTAAAACCACTTATTTTAACTTCTCCTGTGAGATTTGCACTGTTTGGTTAGTCAGATAACTAATAAATACATAGTTCGGTTAACGACTTCCTTTAGATAAATTTCTTATTTAATTTACAACATATTTATTAGTCCACCTCTTTTGATGACTTATGCGTCACACTTAGAAACTTCAGTACTTCCTCATCATTGATATTAGGCCACAATAAATTAGACAATCATGCCGCTAAACAGGTATTCAATTAGCTTAGCTGGGCGCTTCTTCCAGAAATGAAGATTTTTCAACACTTCATTTAAAAAAATGGGGATAAAAACTGCTCAACCGCACTGTGTCGTTGATGTAATCAGTGTCGCTATGTGTTTAATGTGAAAGCACTGCACATAACTGAATGTATAGTCCCTGTGTGGTTATTTACAATTTTTTTGAAGCCCTGCTAAAGTTCTACTTTCACGCGGTTCATCTGACTCATGCAATCAAATCTTATAACTAAGTCTAGAAAATTACAGCAAAGGGACAACGCACCGCATTCGTGCGCAATCATTTTAAGATTTTTGCATGAGAATTATTTCTTACTACGCATTACCAACACACCTCTAATTTGATTTGTATTAATTCTAAATTAAATTATATAATTTAGAGATAAAATATAATTATAATTCCAATTTAACCAGGAAAAAAAATTATGTTGACAGAAGTGTAAAAAACTTGCGGTAAATTACGTATTTAGGAAACAACCAAACACGTCTTACATAGAATGATTTTTCAAATCTTTGATTCGAAAAGTATGAAGATATTGCGAATAGATTATATCTAGGGCCAGTGACTTTTCGCGTAAAAATCGGAGGACACAGTAGACTTCAATACTATATATGCACCTCAGCTGTTGTTATACATCCATTGGCTGCTGATGCCGTGTCCGTCTTTGACCAAGCCACTCAGGACTAAGTAACTCCGACACTGAACCTCCGTGATTCGTGCGCAAACTGTTGACACGGGCCAGAACGTATTTTAGTTATCAAAGAAGCTGGACGACCCTACAGTGCTTTGGACTGTATCTTGTCTTGAAATCTTTTCGCGAAATATCACTGCCCCTAATTATATCTGTATATCACATAAAAAACAATTAAAGATCAATAATTGCAGATAAATAGCACATCTCTCTAATACATTAGGAAAATTAAAGTGTTATGTAAGTAATTCTTTACCATAAAATGGGTCTGCAAGTTTCTCAGAAACCATAACAAGTATATATATATGTGTTAGTGTGTGTGTGTGTGTGCGCGTATTTTTATTCAGTATAGTTCAATATAAGAACGCGGTGTGAAATGTAAATATTCATAATTATAACAGAATAATAATAATTTCGAGGAATACTTATCTAATTCATATATCAATGACGAGAGTATAAAAAAAAGTCAGTTGTAACACTGTACCCCTTGTAAAATTTGTACAGGGCCTAAGTGAAATGTTAATTTATTTCAAGATAAAATTTTGTATTTTAAGGATTTCGCTTTAAAAATGACGTTATCGCACATTTTACGTCGACAAAACAAAATTTCAGTTTATAAAAAAAATACAAAAATATGAACAAATAGAAAAATGTTACCTATGTTCTATGATTCACAAAGTATGGGGATTTTTTTTTGTCATATGAAGGCTGATTCTAGTCTCCTTTTTAATTTTTATAAAACACGCAGTGTTACGCTATTGGGTCACGGGCCATCCAGGCTTGTATGTTCGGTAGTTTGCCTCCCCAACTACCTGCAGCGACAGTGTTGTCGGAAAATTTAATTAACATGCGTAACCCTCTGGTCTGCTGCAATTGGTCGCGCCGGGCTCGCACGTGGGCACTTTCCGCGCCCTCCCCCCTTATCGGCCGCCCGGGACGTAAATTTGTGTTGTTTCAGGCAGTGCCGCTATTCACCCGTGCAAATTGTTTCCATGAATGAACTGGCGGCCGAACGAGTAATTCCACGCCCGAGGTTGCACTGTACGTATGCGCTGCCACACCTGCCCGGTTACTCCATCAATAGCGTCTCCTACACTTTACGATTGCGAAGACTGTTGGTGGTATAGGAAAAACATGAGTGTGTGTATGGAGTCCAATGGTCGGGGAAAAAAAGGGGGATTGAGAATTACGAGCTGAGGACCACTCACCAAATTACACTCACTGACATAAAAATTTGCGAACGGAAGACCAATTGAATTTAAAAAAGAATTATTTTTTTTCAGCGTGATGTGATATTGCGCAACAGGAAAATGTTACGTTCACGTACAGCTGGGAGGAAGATAGCATTTAGCACCTCGCCAAATTGCTTCGATCCTGAATGCATACGTCGTCACGGTCGGGCACAGACGCCATGTGTTATCCCACACAAGGTCTATCCACAGTTGTAACAAATGATGCTCCAAATCACGAACAGTTCAACATGGAAGTCACCGGCGTTCCGTAAGGTCCCACAGACGTTCGACGGGAGACAAATCAAGTAACCAGGAAAGCCACGAGATTGTTGAAAAATGAAGTGAATATTCGCAGAAAACCAGAACTGTTTTTCGTACTAACGTCATATTGCTAAAATTTGGAAAATAGCTCTGGGCACACATCCAAGAAAGATATAGCACTAGGAAGCAATATTTTTTCAAGATGCCACTGTGTGCCAAATGATCATCGTTATAGCCACCAGTAATAAAGGCGAACATTTTCAAGGTCTCCTCAGATCAATGCGGCAGTATTAGAGGACGTGTGCTGTGGATTGCAGTGCTTTGATGCGGTACTCGAAAATTTAAATTGGTGCTCAAACGTTTCCAAAGAAAAGCATCGCCATTTCATTAAAGTCCACTCATCTTTTTTTTCGAAAAGGACACGACGATGTTAAGGTGTTAAATGCACAGCACATAAATGCCACATGCAGAATTGCATGTGGTATATGTCTGGGAATGCTTTTGGTATAAGGATACGGCGCTCTATTGATAGGGGCACCTGTTTTCCGAGGAAAAGATTTCAGGAGAAGTGGTCTGCCAACGCACTTCGGATCAGCACCACTTTCGTGATTGGATTATTTGAACCGTTACGCTACATATCTTTCTGTCCGCGAATGACGGACGGTCAGTACCGGAGAAAATTAATTCTGATTGGCTTACTCATGTAGCAGACTGTCTCCACAGAAAGACAAGCGGCGGCCAATAGTAAAATGAAGGCTGCAAGTATGAACATAGGAAACTGAAGTCTAGCCTTCGCATGTCACTGGATGACGGGACAGAGAGTTGTCGAGTCTGTTCGTACATGTCCAACAATCATATTTCCTCCCTTGAGATGTTCACCCCGCTTATTGCACCTGAGACTTGCCCTGATACCTGCCAACCACACAAACTCTCCTGATGACATTAAATTATCATCTCGCAGAACTGATTAAATTGCTTGTACATGTCAAATGCTATACCTGAGGTGTTGCGGAATATACAACTAAAATAATTAGTATAATTCCACTGTTTCCAGTGGAGCCATTTTAAGAGGACGTGGGATACAAGGTAACACTATATTCGCTAACTTAAGTTCACGTTTCTTTAAAATCCGCTATACAATGAACACAACTATGGGTAAACCTGCATAACAGTGAGTGAAGTTAGTGAAGAGATTTGGGCGGGCGGCTATTGACGTAGAAATTTTGAGAGCCGATTATGGTGAAGCGAGGTGAGTATGGAGGCAGCGTCGGAATGAAGGGGTGTGGAAAACGGGAGATCCCCGAGAAAACCCGCCGACCGGCGGCATCATCCGGCACCATTCCCACATGCGAAAATCCGGGAGCGATCTCGCCCGAGTATCGAACCAGTTTCGCATAGGTGGGAGGCGAGTAGTTTAACCACTGCACCACCGCGGCCCCTCATGCATAACAGTGCAATTCTTTAGGATAATATCTTGCGCTGTAGCTAAACATACAAAATAACGGCGTCGGAAATAGAACAATAAAAATGTATTATTCTGTGTATTATTCACGCAAAGTTGGTAACATAATTACCCTTTTTGGGTTTTAGTATATTGGTATTAAGAAACCTCTGGGAGATCAAATAATGTGTTTAGCGTTTGTTTATGTCCCACGGCTTCTTTAACAGGTGTGATGTCGAGCTCACCGATTTGGAACAGTTTCAACAATTTCGATTTCAGAGCGTTGACGGTGAATCGATTCCTTATTCAGTCCGAGTTCGACCAGGCATGAAATTTCGCTCCGAGCGCAGCGACTAATTCCCGCGAGCGCTCGATGAACCGCGAAGCGAGAGCGCGCGTGGCGACAGAGACGCGAGGCTCGTCGGAGTGTGAATAGTCTGCAGACCCGTCGACGTGCAACGATGCAGAGGGGATGGTCAATTGTGGCTTTGACGGCCTGGGCGAGACGTCTGCTTTCCAAGCGAGCTGGTCGCGGAGGGACTCGTGTCGCGTGACCGACGTCGCAGAGACTATCGCTGATCCTCGCCCGCTGATGGTCGGGCTTCACGCACGCGATCGCTGGGCGAGTCTGCAGCCCGTCGCCGTTCATCGTCGTCGGGATGCTACGGGAAGTACGAGCCCTTGTAAGGGCACTCACCCTCCCATTTGTGTATCACAATCTGAGCCCAGGTTGGGGACAGCTAGTCCGACCAGCCCGGATGTCACTCGCACTGATAAACTGCGACACCACCTGCAGGATGTTTGTTAAAGAACCCCTGGGTAGCGCCGAGGGACATGGTAAAGTCCATTCATGGTTACTGCCAACTTTTCTAAACCCCTGCTTAAGTTACACATTCAGGCGATTCCTCCGCCTCATGCAAGCAAAGCTCAACCAATTCTAGAAAATTACACCAAAGGTACGACTCACCGCCTTCGCGCGCACTCAGTTTGATGGTAATTTGATTAGAAACTATTTCTTACAAGGATTAATTAATTTTAATTAGAAATTAAATATTATTATCTATTCACCACATATAAGTAAAGGTTTAATTTATCAAAAAATGAGATACTTCCATGTTAACAGGAGTATAAAACGATTGTGTGTGAGGCATGAAGTATTCAAGAAACAATCAAACACGTTATACCTGGGGTGAATTTTCAAAAGGTTTGATTAAAAAAAGTGTGAAGAAACAGTGAATGGGCTATACCCATTACTGCTTTACCTCTCCCACCCTGCGTGTATTGTACTATTTTCCTAAATCGCAAAGGTTTAGAAATGCAGAGCTTTTGTAGGAACCGCCACGGGGCCCAGAGCGAGCCCGGTGACCGCTCCTTTTTTGTTACCCGGACTGTACAAGGGCTGGAGTGTGTGTTCTTGCAACCCGTACCCCGTATCACAAAGAAACCATTCGCAAATTTACTATATGAGTACATACGTAGAGTGAGAAAGCGCGANGCGTGTATTGTACTATTTTCCTAAATCGCAAAGGTTTAGAAATGCAGAGCTTTTGTAGGAACCGCCACGGGGCCCAGTGCGAGCCCGGTGATCGCTCCGTTTTTGTTACCCGGACTGTACAAGGGCTGGAGTGTGTGTTCTTGCAACCCGTACCCCGTATCACAAAGAAACCATTCGCAAATTTACTATATGAGTACATACGTAGAGTGAGAAAGCGCGAATGGTAAAGTTAGTTCCCGTAAGTTCACGCTATCGTTCCTACGTTTGCTCAGGAAACAGTGAAGTGCGTAGGAAACTTCCCAACTTTGTATAACAGCGACGCTAAACATTCCGTATTAGTAGCCAGATTTATTGTGATAATTCCATACGACATATGGGTTAAAAACTTCCAATTCAGTTTTCCAGAAATTTTTTTATAGACTGTGTGGTAAGTTTTATTATACTCAGGTTGAGAAGGGAACGATAATTCGTATGATAGAGATTGGCGCAGGAAAAGCATTCGCCGCAAGATGAACTTGTGTTCCAAAGACACCGCTTTTAAACAGGCAGTAAATAAAGAAATTCTATATATTTCTTGTGCAAAAGTCAGTTTTTAGCTCTAATTTTGATATAACGGTTGATTCGAAACAACACTGACAAAACTTGGTATATTTTTCTGGGCGGCAAACTTATAATTTAACAAGNAACGATAATTCGTATGATAGAGATTGGCGCAGGAAAAGCATTCGCCGCAAGATGAACTTGTGTTCCAAAGACACCGCTTTTAAACAGGCAGTAAATAAAGAAATTCTATATATTTCTTGTGCAAAAGTCAGTTTTTAGCTCTAATTTTGATATAACGGTTGATTCGAAACAACACTGACAAAACTTGGTATATTTTTCTGGGCGGCAAACTTATAATTTAATAAAAAAAAGGAGACACATGTTCGGGAAATCACGGTTTGGGTGACGTGGGGTCTGTTCCATGGCCACCATGGTCACCACATCTGACACGTCTCGAATATTTTCTTTGTGGTATTATGAAGGGTATGGTGAATGAGACTCCTGTATCATCAGATGACGACTTTCTCGCATGAATCCACGCAGCGACTGAACTACTCAGGGGTTTTGGTTTATTTCCCCTAGTTCCATGTATTTACCGGTTTTTTTTTTCTTTTTGCAGTTCACTGGCTTGTTTATCTGTCATGTTCCGTGCGAGAACGAAATGTTTCGTTGTTACACGTGAAGCTGCAATTCTTTGTTCATATGTTTCATTCGCACATACTTGTCAAGGCTAATAAAGAAAATATGGAAAAAAAAAAAACACATTTACGTCAATCTCTGCCCCGCCGATGTAGGCTCTGTAATACTGTACGGGGTTGACAATTCTAACCCCTGCTGTAATAAACTGCACGATGTGATGCTCTTGTTGGGTTGGGGGTGGTCTCGTGAGACAGTGTGGAACGTACACCTCTATGTCGTAAGATTTTTATACTTGTGTTAACATAAAAATACCTAATTTTTTATTAAATTGAATTTCTGCTTATATTTAATATATATAAATTATAATATTTCATTCATAATTAATGTGAATAAAAAGAGGGAGGAAATAAGTGTGTTGGCAATACGTAATAAGAAATAGTTCTTATGCAAAATATTGTCAAATTGAGTGCGAATGAATGCGGTGCATGGGCCCTTTTGTGTAATTTTCTACACTACGTTAAGCTATTTTTGTATGTGGTGGAGGAATATCCTGAAAGTAGAGCTTTAGCAGGGCTTCAGAAATGTTGTAAATAACCCTAAATGGACTATATAAATTAATATATCGTTTCAGGCGATGGAACGAGCCAATTTTTTTGTTCGTAACCGTATACTAGTATCGGTATAGTGCTTTGTCATATATAAGGATCAATAAAAATGTGGTTGAGCTTCACGCTATCGGTTGCAGCTGATGAGATTACGTAATGTAGTATGAACAACGAATGATGTCTGCCATATGCAGGGGACTTCACTCGTTGTACAGTGTTTCCTGCTGTGTGTAGCTTAGTTCATTAAGGCTTAACTTCATTCCTTTGGCAAAAATTCTTATTCTTGGTGTCATTTATTCAGTTTGAGGGGTATTACTATAAATGTTTGACAATAGAAAGTCTACTTTTTCCTAGTTTAATACTTTTATATCTAGTTTGCAATGTATGTTATATCCTGGTGGCAAAAAGGCAAGAATTTATTGACAAAATACAAATATTTTCTCAACATTTTACAACTAGCAGAAAAAATATATAATTAAAATTCACCATAAAAATATTTTTAAAAAATTTCAAAAATGAAAATTGTCTATAATCGTACGTTGTCAGTAACTGCTATGAATACGAAATTATGACGCGAAAACGAAGAATTTCTGCAAAAGAAATGAAGACGAGCTTTAAAGTCACTTACTTTTCCAACGTCGCAAATACAGGTCAAATATTATTTTTAAAAAAAAATTAGATTGACATAAATATTTCCAGGAAAATTGCCATGTTTTCATTTGGGGGAAGGGTTCAACGACTTTGCACTTCCATCTTCTTGCTATTCACTGGTGTAGCAAATCTACGAACAGTTTCTTACGGCGTAGGAAGTTGGCGCTCCACTCTAGCCTACACAAGCCCTTGTCTTTTACCACCGCGCTCTGGTTTATTAAAATAGTCTTCCTTTTTGTTTCTCCGCTACCTTACGCACAAAGCTCGCAGTGCGGCTTACCTTCTTTTTTTGTATCTGCTCCGTGTTCTTTTTTTCTTTTTCAGCCTAACCTCCACCCTTTCATTCTTTTCGCCCCTACCTCGTTCAAACCCTCCCTTTTCCCTCTCTTCTAGGCTTGGTTCTTTAGCATAAACGCAAAGCCTATGTTTACTTGTGTAAGCCGAACGGCTCCCCGCAGGCCTGTGGCCTACGCCCCATTTTTCCTTTGAGGATAAATGAAAAAGGCGAGCCCATATGCCTCGGCGAGCAGTATCCACGCACTCGAAATATTTGTATCTCTAGGAACAGCTGGCCGAAAGCCGGTATAGTCTATTCGCTGTTTCTTGACACTTTTTTTAAATCAAACCTTTGAACCTATATATAACGTGTTTGGGTTTTTTCCTAATTATATTACCCGCCCCCTCTCTACTAGCACTTTTTCCTATCATAAAAAAGAGCATGATTCCTATCCTCTGTCTCCTGTAGCATTTTCTGTTAAACATGATAATGCATGAAACAATTTTCTAATTCTTTCTTGTCGAAAGGGTTTTTACGGTGACTGTGCCGGTTTTTCCATTTCTCTTCTAAATATAGTTTAGCTATAAGTACACTTAGGGAAGTTCTCATGGCCAAAAGCAGGCCATGGCAGCCCAATCCCTCTTTGCCGTGATGCATGTCTCCTTGCATGATTCTCCCTTCCTTGTAGGCGTATGGGGCTTAGTCCTGAGACGCACTTAACTCCCGTCCCTACCGCGGGCTCCTATAACACTTAATTTTAGAGTAGTTAGTTTAAAAAAAAAAGTCCTAATTATATTATGCATCACAGACGTTTTTTAATTGTGCAACACAAGTGAACATAATATTACGATATTTATGTTTAAATTAAAATTTTACTCATATTTTATCCATAAAATATAAATTTTCATTTATAATTAATATGCATAATAACAGTGATATAATAGGTATGTTGGTAATGCTTGGTAAGAAATAGTTTTCATGCAAACTATTATTACACTGAGTGCGCACTATTGCGATGCGTCATCCCTTTAATGTAATTTTCTAGGCTCGGTTAAGCTTTGTTAGCATAATGTGGAGCAATATCCTGGAAGTAGAATTTTATCAGGGTTTAGTTAAAGTTGGATGTAGCCACGAAGGGACTAAATCATCAGTACGTCGAATGTTGACGTGGCCTGTAATGCAAATTTTATTTTGAGAGACATATTCTCATAGGCAACGTGTAACCAATATCATGGTTCACTCATTTTGTTATGAAGCCTGTGATGTAAAATGAGTCATAACAACACACATTTAGCATATCTTTTATATATTTTTATTACAATTCTTGATGTTACGCCGAAATAACTACTTCTTAATTAATTTGTTGAGTTTTTAAGGTATTCTAATTAAAATGTTATTTAATTTTTATTTTCTATTGGTTTCGTTGATTGTTTTAAAAGTAAACGAATTCAGAAGTATTAATTGAGTGACAAATAGGGGCAATGCTGGTTTAAAAATGCTTAGCAATTATTTGAGTTGATGGCATAAATGCAAACATATAAAAAATATAATTTACAAAGCAAAATTTTGGGTATAGTCCAATTTCAGACGTGGAGTTTGCAGCATTCGGTTCCTTCCGCAAAATTTTGCCAGAACTATTTTATACACACAGATATATTACCAATTTTAACAATAAGTGGAAAGCCGCTTGAGTAACCAAAACTGATGACGTAAATTTTTCGTCTTAATTGGCTCAAGTAGCATGTTTTTGCAGTGAGCTACGCATCAAGTAGAATTTATATTTCCAAAAAATATATATAATTTTACTTTTAACATACTAAGTAAGAAGGCAATAGGGAGAGATGTCATTTCTTATCCCCATATTTCCAAAGAAACGGGCTTACAATAATTGTGTATTTATAGATTTTTATTTTGCTTTACTGATTACTGCTTTCGCTACTATGAACACACCCTGTCACTTGAAATACGCGTTTGGCTGTTCCAGGACAAGCACGTTCGAGCCTCCGGGGGAAAAAAAANGAACACACCCTGTCACTTGAAATACGCGTTTGGCTGTTCCAGGACAAGCACGTTCGAGCCTCCGGGGGAAAAAAAAATGCGAAACCCAACAAACCGCTATCAGGCACTCGACAAAACCAACTGGAAACAGCGTTGAAATGCACCGAAGACTGCGATCTACTTACCTGCCTTCAAGCCTTTGGGGGACATCTTGAAAAGGTGATTNAGCGTTGAAATGCACCGAAGACTGCGATCTACTTACCTGCCTTCAAGCCTTTGGGGGACATCTTGAAAAGGTGATTTGTGTTTCGTTCGAGCGAGCGGTGAAGGAGTGAAGAGGAGAGATGCTGATGGCTCTGAACGACGAGGTCTTGAGAGCGGACGAGGGTGAAGCGAGATTGGAATGCAAGAGAGGTGCAAACGGGAGATCCCCGAGAAAACATAAAGACCAGCGGCACTTAAAATGTTTTTTTTTCTGGCTATTTTATTAACGAATCGACAAGCGTGGCGTATTTTTTTCATTTATGTCTTTGTTCAAACGAGGTTAGTTTTTTTAAAAGTATTCATATATATTTCCCTTTTTATTCAATTTATTATCATTTTCATGAAGATTTTCAAAACTACATTTCATTTCATTTGCAAGTTATGTTGTGCCTATAAGTCATTCGTGCCTCTAATTTTTTTTTTCTTTCTGTCGACAATATTGTGGCCATCTGTGAATATCTGTGTTTCGAATACTTTTTTTCGCGTTTCGTNTTTTTTTTCTTTCTGTCGACAATATTGTGGCCATCTGTGAATATCTGTGTTTCGAATACTTTTTTTCGCGTTTCGTTTTTGGGTAGCCATACTTTGAACGATTTTTTTTTTTTAACGCTAGAGGTAGAGGAAACTATGCATACTAATCAGTAAGTGAATAATTCTTCCAGTGCGAAACNTTTTTTTTTTTAACGCTAGAGGTAGAGGAAACTATGCATACTAATCAGTAAGTGAATAATTCTTCCAGTGCGAAACGTGTTTAATCAAAAAAAATAGTTCACCAGTTCGAAGCATTGTTCCCCAATTTCCAGAGCTCTGCGCACAATGCCCCGTTCGTTTCAGCCGGGTTGTAAAACTGGGAACGACCCGGGCGACTGTATGAAACTCATTTGACGTTCATGGGACGTACATGCGAGGTTTTTTTTTTACGGTCTCTCTGCAGGGCTACGGAGCGGTAAATACTTTGTCGGTGCATGGTAATGCCTCTGGGAGAATCCGGACGAGGGTTGCGTCCTGTTCATCGCCACAGGACACCCCTTCCCCTCCTCNCATGGTAATGCCTCTGGGAGAATCCGGACGAGGGTTGCGTCCTGTTCATCGCCACAGGACACCCCTTCCCCTCCTCCTCCAACTCCCCTCCATTCAACTCATTTACCCCTTCCTTCGTTCCCTTTCTCCCTTCCCAGCTCTTCTTCAGCATCTCCCCTGAACGTTCCATCTCCTTCTAGCTTCGTGTTCTACCAATCCCCTCCTCTTCTACTTTCTATTTCATCCCCACCAACTATTTCTCCTTCCACCCCTTCACTCCTCCTTTCCCCATTCAATACTTCAACCACCCCCCTCCACATCCAATCGAAAATCCTGTTATCACCAGAGCTGCGGCTGATATCACCTAGCGGTACACTGGGGGGAGGGGGGGTTGCAATGCCCGATGTAACCCAATAGATACTGACCGCCAATTCAGCATCGTGATTGGATGTCGCTTACTCGCGCTGGATAATGTCGACCGACGCTCCTGCCATTTCGATCCCGATCGCGAGCGCGCACGGGAACGGATTTAAAAAACATACGATGACGTAGTTCCAGCTGTCGTTTTATGTTTTTGCCGGTCAGCGTGTGAAAACAATTTTTTGTTGTTGTTATCACTTATTCATAAAGCCATTTATTTCTCCCCGCGCGTGATGCGATATGTCAGATAGTCATGAACTGGGAACATTATTAGAGAAGCTGTGTGATTGATTATTCACGGGATAACCTAATAGACTAGCATCGGATTTTCAAGTATATGGCAGTTCCTATTTTTTTCATTCCAGATAATTTTGTTATTTAATTATTTGGTTTATTCAATTTTTGGCCAATTTTTAATTCAGAAAATATTTAATTTTGCTGCTTACACTAAATAAAGTAGAATTTAGACAAGTGTATTTTTTTCTCTAGAATAAAAAAATATTTAAAAAAAAATTATTATTTATTTTTTGACAAAATATTTTTAAAAAAATATTATTTTCCGTCAGTTAGCAATATCTTTGTGACAACAATACATCCTCTTGAAACCAAATGATCCTATGTCAAATATCAATATTTTTAAATATTAATGATTTTTTAAATAGTTATTTGAGACAAAAAAAAACTAATTTTGCCTGACCCCACTTAGCCAAATGGCCATTCGGGGTGTTCTCATTATTACTGATTATTTAAGAAAAGTTGTCACACAAAAGAAATTAAAAGGAGTTGGAAATAGAATTTAGAAGAAGAAATTATTATAAGTTACGTTATATGTTCAAATCGATGCCTCTGTCCCCTACCCTTTCGACACCCCATCCCTTGTTGTCCTTCCTTAGGAGACAGAGGGCTGTGAGTTATTTGAGACAGTAAGCTATGTTTACATGTTAATTCTGATTATTTATTCTGGTTTTAGTGTCCTTGAGAAATTAGTGAATTAGCAGAAAATTTTTGCGAGATAATATTGGCTTCGTTAAAATTCCATACCTAATAATTTCTTAATTTAATTCCTTTACCTCTTTTCCCGTGTAGCAGTTCGTGCCTTTTGGTCACGCTAAGGCGTGGGAAGACGTAGTTATGTTTACATTATTTAAAACACTTCAGTTACTGTGAGAGAAAGAGCAACAAAACAAGAAATTATACAACACTAAAAATGTGTGCATTTTTATGAATCATTGAAGTCGCCTTTCATAACTCGTTCATCTAATGTGCACAGCTGCAGATATGAATGCATAAATTCGCAAGCGCGCACACAAGCAGTGGGTCAAAAAAGCTTCTGCGCGTCATCGCGTAGTAAAGGCCGTTCACGATAAAGTGAGCACTCTTCAAATCAATCACAGAAAAAAGTCACTGCTCGTACCTGCATATATTTTAACGGGCTGTTACGATAGCGTGAACATGCCTTAATTCGACGGCCTGCCTGAACGCGCCATTACTCACGAGCGGTAATCAGGACAGCCAGTTGCCGCAATCAGGTCTCGCATTGACCAAACCCCGGTAAGCAGGAATCCCCTCTACCAGGCAGGGGATCAGACCATGTTGCGTTATGCCTCGCCGATATGAGGGCAATTCAGAGCAGCGGAAGAGGGATATCTTCTCTCCGTGTGACGTCAGCCGAGATGGAAGTCACAAGAAGCCTGATGTGCCGACCACCGTAACTTGTCATACTTCATCAGCCTTCGGATACTTCTCAAGGTGGGACAATCACAATATACTAACGTGGCTCTCAGTAAGGTAGTGGATGTAGTTAACTTAACAATGCTCCCCCGACCATATAGTATTTCATGTAATCTCCAAATGTTTTATTATATAGCCGTATAGTAACCTGTAGCTGCTTATATTTATTTACCCCACATGCTCTACCATTTTGAGATTCCCTCAACCTTAACAACAAGTACGGTTTGACCACAATTTAAACAAAGTGTAACATTGGTGGAGGAACCCGGGTAATGATCCCGGTTCCTATCGCAGCCTTGCATCAGTTACTCTCCATCCACCCCCTTATTTAAATAAATTCCCCACCCACCCGTGCTTAAAGTAGTATATGAAAATAATAAAAAATTTAAAGCCACATAATAATTCTTGTAATTTCTTTTTACATGTAATTCATTGTAGCTGTTAAATACAAACAGCCCTAAGACATTAATTAAGATATAAGAATAATCAATTTTCAGTCATGTCAATGTAATGTACACGCTAATACCTCTGTGTGCGTTGATCGTGATTTATTTCCAATATATAAATTTATGCAGTTCAAGTGATATTTGTTTCTAATTATAAGAAAAAATACCACGCATAACTTTAAATGCACAGACTGCTGAAATAAATAATGAGTAGTGACAATATACTACACAAACGCAAATTTTAAAAGTACATGCCTTTAGTATGCTATATTAAATATCATAAGGGAAGCATAGCAGTAATTTTCCAGTATTGCCTCCCTGCACCCTTGTACACCCATAAATGGTAACAAGTTATGATAGTTAGTAAGTTATAGTAATCCACTTAGTTCCAACTTTAAAGTTTTGCCCACACATCCTCTCAATTCCATGTGTACCCATATGCAGTTATGCCACAAGTTTGAATAATTCCCCCAGCCCCGATTTCAAGATTGTGACAAAACTTCTTACGAATACGAACACGGGTGGAAAGAATCCTGCCAGAGCTAACCAGTTCTGTGATTCACTGACTTAGCCCATTACCCGGGGACTTTCGGATGTGCTGAATTGCGCGCCAGTTCTGAAGAGGATACGCAGACTGCTAAACCTGACGTGAGATGGAAGCTGGAGTGAGATGTCAAAGGTACTTTATGAAATTGGAATTATGCTGACACTGGCCGTTTTCTGCCCGCATCTGCCCAAGTAGAGTACAGCCTTACCCAGGAGGTCAACCTTACGTTTCGGGTGATACGCGGAGCAATCTTTGGGCCTATCTTCTGTATTTCACGGGTCTTGAAAGAGTTCAGGCAATAGGGACGCAATCTGGTGATGTTTTGAACTTTTGCACTCTTCTATGTGACACAGTACCTTGGAGGTGTAACACGAGCGCACTTGCCATTTTCCGACCTCTTTGGTGCAAGTCATGCTTGCAGTGTTTTTCCTTGTATCGTACACTGAAGAGCCAAAAAAAACTTGTACGCCTGCCTAATATTGTGTGCTCCCCCCCGCCCCCTAGCATGCAGAAGTGCCACAAGATGACATGGCATGGACTTGACTAATGTCTGAAGGTATGCAGGAGGCAATTCACACCATGAATCGCAGGGCAGTCCACAAATCCAATCTGCGCCAATTTGAGAAAGGGTTGCACGTCTGTTACGTTTAATGATTCTCGTCAGTCGTCGTTTGTCCCGTTCTTTCGCGATCTTTTTCCGGCCGCAGCGATGTCGAAGATGTGATGTTTTACCGGATTCCCGATATTCACGGTACACTCGTGAAATGGTCGTACGCGAACATCCAAATGTTATCGCTACCTCGGAGATGCTATGTCCCATCTCTCGTGCGCCGACTATAACACCACGTTCAAACACACTTAAATCTTGATAACCTGCCATTGTAGCAGCAGTAACCGATCTAACAACTTTGCCAGACGCTTGTTGTCTTATATAGGCGCTGCCGACCGCATCGCGTTACTCTGATTGGTTCCATACCTCTGTTATTTGCATACGCACGCCTATACCAGTTTTTTTCTCTCTTCTGTGTATATTATTTGTTACTAAAGTGTGATAATCCAGTGTGTTATTATATGTTAACAACTAATGTGAATCCCTCGCCTTTCTATATAATGTCTATACCCATGTGAACAGTATGTATAATATGTAGACGACTACTTACGTTTAACTTATCGGTACTCATTGAATTTAACAGTGTCATAAGGTTACTTAAATATCACATGATATCTCCATTGCCACGTACACAGACGGCAATAACAAAAATTAAATTTAAATTAAATTATCATAATTTCTGCGGCAAGTTTCATGCCCTTTCTCAATAATTGAATAAACCATTAAGATACATTTTATTTCAATTACAAATCCCTATAGTTTCATTTTGCAAACAAATCGAAAAAAAAAATAAGGAACAGTTCGGCTAGAGAATAGACCAATTTTAGAATAAATTTAAAATTAGACGTCATTTTAAAAGAAAACTTCGAAATTACTTATAGTCCCAAAAAAAACCAACTCAATAACCAAACATAAGTAAACCTACTTATAGTCCCACTACTGCTATATAATAACTAGTACTAACTCCCACAAGGTTATGTTAACCCTTCGAAGCCCGCTTAAATTTTCTTTTTTCAAGTATTGAAAATAAGAAAAATTTTGATGCATGCTCTTTTTTATATCACATCCAATTAGCTGTAGGTGTTGTGTTTGATTATACTGATATTAACCAGTCATAGTTCAGAACAGCTGCACGGTTTACGATTCAGTTACCAACAAGGAAGATGACTGGGTCACTGGGCTTCGTAATGTACAATTACTGTAGGTATATAAAATCTTCTTGTGCAATATCTACACAACTGGGTACACTGTGTCTGAATGTATTGAGTACGGTCTTAAAAAGGTGCTCACTTTACCGTGAACAGCCTACAGCAAAAACGGCCAACGAGGACGAACTCCTAAACAAAAAAAAAGTGAGTGAAGAAATTTGGGCGGCTCTTAACATCGAGTCCTTGAGAGCCGATGAGGGTGAAGCGAGGTGAGTATGCAGCAGCTCCAGATTGCAGGGGGTGGGTGAAACGGGAGATTCCCAAGAAAACCCGCCGACCAGCGACATCGTCCGGCACGATTCCTACACGCGAAAATCTGGGGGGTGACCCCGCCGAGGATCGAACTCGGTTCGTCTCGGTGAGTGCCGAGTAGACTAACCGCTACACCACCGCGGCCCTCACAAGTAAGTGGAAAGGTACTTAGAATCTTCGCAAACGCGACTTAATTTTTGTTTTCAAGTGTCGCTAAAATGGGAAATTTCTTATGCGTGCTGTGGTAGTCAGTGGCTAACGTCTCCGCCAGAAGTCTGATTTCTCTGATGCAGTGTAGGCTTTGTGTTAAGGCTTGTGTGCTGGTTATTTAAGGAGCCCTCCTGTCGTTTTCCATATTCTGTTTTCCTGCGGCTGCGTCTGAATGGGTAGAGCACGGCCTTAAAAAGGTGCTCACTTTACCGTGAACAGCCTGCAGCACGAACGGCCAACGAGGACGCACTCCTGAACAGTATTGAAATAAGGTAACCGTTGTCTGATCCCTGATATTCCGTTCCCGGAATAATTACCCCTCGGAGACTACACGCCGAGTGGCGCGGAACAAACGGCGAGGAAAACTGTGGAAGCTGGAGAATTCCAGCACCACGGTGAGGGGGGGGGGTCCAGCCTTGGTCCGTGTTCCGGGGAGCTGCTGCGGCGGTGACTCCACTGGAAGATGTTATTTCGTCGCGCGGCTGGAGCCGGTTATAATTGGCGGGCCGTGGTCGGCGAGTTTCCAGCACACCCCCTAAACCCCTTCCCGGCCCCGAGAGGTGTTGGAATGCCGCGCGCTGATTGGCCAGCTTGACCTCTGACGTACACCCCACCCCGCCGCGGTTCGCCAGACGTCTGCGGCCAGCAGAAGTGTCTACACCAGCAGGGGTCAGCGTCGCAAACCTCCCACCTAGGAGAACCTGGTTCGATTCCCGGAATCTCGCGTGTGGGAATAGTGCTGGACGATGCCGCTGGTCTGCGGATTTTCTCGGGGATCTCCCACTTCCTCCGCCCTTTAGTTCCAGCGCTGTTCCATACTCATCTCGCTTTACCCTCATCGGCTCTCAAGACCGCGATGTTAAGAGCAGCCCAAATCTCTTCGCTCGCTTTGCGCAATTTAGCTAGAATTTAATGAAGCTGCAGCATCGCTCGGGAAATGTAACACAGTCCATTTTTATGCAGAGGACGTAACGCGACACAGGGGGCAGCCTGAGAGGATGTGCATGTGGTGCTGATTATGGTGCATGTGGTGCTTATCATGGTGCATGTGGTGATGATTATGGTGCATGTGGTGATGATTATGGTGCATGTGGTGCTGATTATGGTTCATGTGGTGCTGATTATGGTGCATGTGGTGCTGATTATGGTGCATGTGGTGCTGATTGTGGTGATTGTATCCTCAACCGCTGTGCTATAAGGTCGTTCAATACTGTAGTCTATTCCGTATATTCCATAGACTAAAGATGAGGTGGACCGCTTATTCGTCTTCTGCGCATTTACAGAACATTGATCTACTCCGAGCATACACAACTGTCAAAGTTACGTGGTCAACAGTGTCAAACGTGTTTGTTGATATCTTAATTTTTTAATGTCAAGCAATATATTATTAATTAAATACTTTTACCAATTTTAATTTAGTCAAAATGCATTACAAATTGGTTCTAGGAAGTAAAAAAAACCTCTCTAAGCACTTGTTTACAAATCAGTTTTCAAACCTAACATCAAAGCCATGCCACTTTCGCTAGACGTGTTGGCAGAAAAGCAGTTCAATGTTGGGACACGGAGATTGGTTGTACGTAGCGAGTGAGATCGGTCTACCTCATCTTTAGTATATGGTCTATTCGCGGTTTCTTTACACTTTTTGAATCTAACCTTCTTTAAATCACCCCATGTATGCCTTGTTTAGTTATTTCCTAAATATGTTATTTATCACAAGCGTTTTATACTTCTGCTAACAATAGTATCTCATGTTTCATTAAATTGAAGTTTTACGTTTATTTTATTAGTAAATTATAATATTTCATTTATAATCAATATTAATAAAAACAGTGAGAAAACCTGTGTTTTGGCGGCGCCTAGTAAGAAATAGTTCTAATGCAAAATATTCTTACAACTGAGTGCGCACAAATTCGGTGCGTTTTCCTTTGGCGTATTTCTCTATACTTAGTTAAGCTTAGTTTGCACGAGGCGGAGGAATATCCTGGAAGTAGATCTTCAGCAGGCTTCAAAAAAGTCAGACGTAACCGTGAATGGATTATAGTATCAAAGTCAATAATAAGGGTTTAAAAGTGATAAAACTTGTAAATAAAGTAAACTAAGATGCATTTTTATATTTTTAAGTAATTTTTCTCCCAGTATTTGTCCTGAATGACACATGAATCAACACAACAAACGCCGGTGTAACATATCTTCCTTCTCTTCACTCAGTTGAGGCATCAGTCGAGAGATTTCTGGTTGACACTAACACGACCTATGGAGACATAAATTTCTTAGGCCAACAATCTATACATAAATTTTCTGCAACGTAAGATATTGTAACATAAAAGAGTGAAAGGCATTTTCAAACTAATAAATGTGTATATTAGCATTATTAAAATCTGCGTTACTGATGTTATCACGGTTAATTCCAACTTTTCTGAAGACCTACTCAGTTTTACTTCCAGGATATTCCTCCACCTCGTGCAAACAAAGGTTAACCGAGTATAGAAAATTACACCAAAGAGATAGCGCTCCGTATTCGTGCGCATTCAGTGTAATAATATTTTGCATAAAAACTCTTTATTACTAGGCATTACTTACACACCTATTTTCACCCTGCTTTTATTCATATTAAGTATAAATTATATGCCGTACTTTATATACATAAAAGGGGCCGCGGTGCCTGAGCGGTTAGCTTGCTCGCCTCCCACCAAGGCGAACCGTGTTCAATCCCCAGCCGGGCCACTCCTGAATTTTTGAATGTGGGAATCGTGCCGGATGATGCCGCTGGTCAGCGGGTTTTCTAGGGGATCTCCCGTTTCCCCCACCCTTTCATTCCGGCGCTGCTCCATACTCACATAAATCACCATCATCGTCTCTCAAGACCTCGCTGTGAAGAGATGCCCAAATCTCTTCACTCACTTTATACATATAAAATATGCTTTTAAGTTCAGTTTAATTAAAAATAATGTATTTTTTGTTGACAGGAGAATAAAACGCTTGTGATACGAGACACATTAAAAAAATTTAAAAAATCGTCATACGAAGGGTGATTTTTCAAAGGTTTGATTCAAAAAGTGTGTAGGAACTTTGAACATACTATAAATGACTTTCTGTTGGCGACAGTAAACAAAAATGTATCAGCTGCGGTTAAACATGAAATTTTTTTTCCTGCAGGTTTCTCATCGCAGAGTACTTGAGAATACAGAGGTGAAACAGACTGTTATACCAATAGCACAAGCCGCACATGCCAGCAAAATGGCGCCACTTGCCAGCAACATGCCGGAACGCCGTTGGCCAATCAGTGACCGCTAACCGACTTGCCAGACGGCAGCCCGGCCAATAGGGCATCTTGCGTGGCACGCAGAAGCCAATCAGTCACAAGGCTCGTTCTCGGAGCTTCGCGCAGCCAATCAGAGAATGAGTACGCCCGCATCAAAGGAACCGCCATGCTTCTTCGTCTTTGTGTAACCTACTTATCTTATCCACTCCAAGGCCTTGTGGGCGTTGGTCACGTAAACATTTTGTCATTTTGTATTCGTCTCACATACTGTTCAACTTGAAGACATTATCAGTGATTAATAACACTCGCTCGCCAGAAAATTGGGTGCATAGTTTTTGCATAAGTACGTGCTAAAATCCCAATTTCAGTATTTTATAAATGTATATATAAATAATGGAAACTAACTTACGTAAATAAATTACATAACTAACGTCGAAAGAAGATACCAGGAGCTACTTCAAAAGTCTATAAAATCGTACAAAGAAATGTTTTCGCAATTTTGAAAAAAAATTCTGAAAATAGGGAAATTCTTGCATAAATTCAATCTATGTCTGCCCCAGGATTTTGATTAAATAACATTTCCTACGCGTATTTTTAAATGAATTACGACCATACCACATTTAGTTTCCCATGTTAAATGTTCTGAAAACTGGTTGACATATTTTAATTGTACCATTCCATCTATTTTTATCTGAGGTATAAATACTCACAGATATTGTGTACAAGTTGAACAGTATATGGTTACAGTGTATAAAACAGCAAATGTGATTTTCTTTGCCAACGCCCTTGTGTGACGATGCAGCAAGATTTGTCCGGGTATTCACGCGACCTATGAGCGACTATCAAAACGTGGCAGGCCCCGGTGCGGATATCAGCGGTGCCACGAAAAGCGATACTTCAGACAGGTGTTAGGTGTGTGAAGGAGCTGTCGTTTGTAATCCCCCTTCACTTGTTTGCGATCGTCTGTCGCTGCGTTCAAAGGGAGGATGCTGGCTGGTCCAGAGAGCTGACGGGTTATGCTGGACTCGCAGTCCGTCGCATCCGTCAGTCGTCCGTCCGTCCGTCCGTCAGTCGTCCGTCCGTCAGTCGTCCGTCCGTCCGACAGTCATCCGTCTGTGGTTTTATTTCGTCAGTTAAAAGCAATTCACAACCATCCGTCATACGTCAATCTTTCTGTACGCCAAAATTACAGAGTGACATCTTAACATCACGATTTTTCTTTCATTGGAGGTATATTTTGGTTGGAAATACATTTTCAAGGGGAATAAATTTTTTTTATGTTATAAGAATTAATAAAGATTTGTTTTACATTTTAAATTCCTAAATTTACCACCAAAGAAAACCGACACATTTCCATCGTCTTGCATTTTTTTTTTAAGTGCGTATTCACGTCTAGGGAATGTCGTCAGAAGGCGATGGTTCATCCGTCCGTCAGTTGAAGTTTGGTAAATATTTGACGGACGGGCGGATATAAAAAAAATAAAGTCCTGCGATTGGTCGAAAATTACGTGACCGGCGGACGGACGAGTGACGGATGCTACGGACTATTGTTGAGTCCAACCCTTAGTCGTCGAACCCCTAGTAGCGGCTATTATCTATCGCGAGCGCGCGGGTTCTATTATCCCGTCACCATCTGTCCCTAACTCAAATTCCCTCCAACTCCCGAACTCTCACCCCCTCTCCGCGGGGGCGTGAGGGTGTTATTTACGGGCCACGATATAATCACATTAGCCACCAGACGGCGCTTGTTTGGGCGATAGCGCTGTATCTGCGGGCCCGGCGACCCGTAT
>NQII01000291.1:709784-733096 GCA_002778355.1 Clitarchus hookeri | reverse complement strand
ACCCGGCCTAATATTACGCGGACGCACAATAACGACGTCGGACAAGCGTTTCGCACCGCCGTGAGAGTCGCTCCGCGCATCGAATTCCGCGATTTTCATCCCGCCGTTGCAGTGTTGCCAGATCGAGGAGTATGCCCCACTTCGTGAGGTTTCTCTACAGAAAAAATTCTTGTCGAGTCTATCCATGGTCACTTCCTACTTTTCTGAAGATCTGCTAAAGTTCTCCTTCCAGGATATTCCTCCGCCTCAATCATAAGANCCATGGTCACTTCCTACTTTTCTGAAGATCTGCTAAAGTTCTCCTTCCAGGATATTCCTCCGCCTCAATCATAAGACGCTTAACCGAGTCTAGAAAATCACACTAAAGGGACAACGCACCGCATCCGTGAGCACTTCAGTGTAATAGCATTTTGCATAACAGCTGTTCCTTACTATAGGCATTACTAACACATTTATTTTCTTCTTGATTGTATTCAGACTTATTGTAAACGAAATTTCAACATAACAAAAAAAAAAAGGTGTTTTTATATTATCGTAAATATAAAACTACTTTGATACATGACACATTTAGCAACGAAGTAAATACGTCATGAATGGGGTGTTTTTTCAAAGGTTTGATTCAAAAAGTGTGAAGAAACCGCGAATAGACCGTATCAAATGTTCGTGATGTAGTGCATCTGTGTTTGATCTTACAACATGCTATGCATGTCGCACAGGTTTTTTTTCTTCTTTTATAGCACAGCTTTAATCTTGTTGATATCTACACATGATTTCTTAAAGACGCCTTTAAGGACCAGTATTNCTTCTTTTATAGCACAGCTTTAATCTTGTTGATATCTACACATGATTTCTTAAAGACGCCTTTAAGGACCAGTATTGAGTTTGCCCAATTAATTTTTTTTTGTGTTAGAAACCTCGCGTGCTTCCATTCACAGCGTGAATATAACGGAAAAGATTTTTCAACAAGATAATGCCCACCCACATACGGCACGCGTTACACATGACTGCTTTCGTGCTTTCGATGCCCTTCTTTGGCAAGTCCAGTCTCCAGACTTGTTTACTTGTGGAGCATATTGTTACGCGCGGTCCCGGCGCTGTNTTCAGTAAAAGGGCATGTTAAAGTATTGAACATAATTTGTATATTTGCCATACATAAAATAAAGCATAATCTTGAACTTCACGCACTATAATTTTTACGTGGAAAAAATGTTATATGTAAGTTGGTTCCCTGCGAAAATTCAACCTATAACGACTGCATTTCAAACGCTACGTCACAGGGCCACTAGGGTTTCCCACATAAAGAAAATCATCACTTTGATATTCAGATAGATTCATGGGGGCACTGCAACAGGAAGTCATGTCTCCATTGCTGGTCTTTCAAGGAGCCGGGCTCAATCCCTGCGAAAGTGGTTACTGAACGCCGGGACCCTTTGTAAATGGAGCGACCGCACCCCATCTTCTTCAGACACTTGAGAGAGAGCCCTCCCATCCCTAGCCCCGCCCCCGAGGGCCTCATTAATCTCGCTCCGTCCCGACCCACAATAAGGCGCGGGTGCGAGGCACGTCACTCGGGTGCTGCCGCCAGGGACAATCGCCTTAATGGCGGGCATGTTGATTATCGTCCTCCNGTCACGAGCCCTGGCGGGACATTTCACGCGCTCGTAACGGCTCCGTAGTGCGTTCGCTTCGGGCTTTTCAAATGGGCGTCCGCAATGTTGCGATGACTTTTCACTTCGACACGTGTCGCAACTTCGCTCGCGCTTCTATTCTGTAACCTGAATCTGCAAAAGTTTTGTATCGTTGCAGGCTGTTCGCGGTAAATTGAGCGCTTCATAAAGCCCTGCTTAAGGCCTGCTTGTATCGCACACTGTGTGTTCTTCCATGGTATGTGAAATTAACATCGCAATTGGCCTCATCACTTTATTCAAGCGTCGGCCGTGTGAAACTGTGAAATTATTATAAAAGCTAATATTTTACTAATTTACCAATTCTTATAGGTATAGCTAGGGGCAGTGATATTTCGCGAAAAAGCTTTCGAGACAAGATACAGTCCAAAGCACTGTAGAGTCGTCTAGCTTCTTTGATTTGTTAAAAAAAATTTCTGGCCCGTGTTAACCGTTTGCGCACGAATCACGAAGGTTCAGTGTCGGAGTTACTTAGTCCTGAGTGGCTTGGTCAAAGACGGACACGGCTGAGGTGTGTATATAGTATTGAAATCTACTGTGTGCTCCGATTTTTACGCGAAAAGTCACTAGCCCTAGGTATAGCCATTAAAAAACAGGAAACAATATAGATTTTTAATTCAAACTTAAGATATGGAACTATTTTCTTTCCTTCATTACCAAATTTACTGGGCGCATGTCACTCAGTGCACCCGTCAACATGCAAGCAACTAGCCAGGCAGTGATATTTGTCAAAAGTTGATTTCAAAAGTGCTTATTTAAACTGGAACAGCCTGTACACATGAATGAATAGCACATAATATGTGTACATATAAAGTAAGGATGCTAGTTAAAATAATATGATTTTATTCCCAAAATTTGTTTTCTCTTACTTAACAAATGCGTATAAAATTTAAATATATTTTAATAGATATTCAGTGGTGACTCGACACGCTTAAAGTATAACTCGTTATTGCATTTATCGTAAATAAGGTACTTGTGCAGTCATTAACGCATAAATACCGCTGTATTAATTAGACTAAAAAATTTCAAGAAAATTATTATGCAAATTTATTATGACTATCAAAGGCACAAGATCATTATTTTCGTTTGAAATAGTATTTACTATTCTCTGTTAGCGCTGAAAAATAGTTAAATAATTTAACTCAGATATCCCTTAACCATCTATTATTAATGTTGTTTTTCTTTTTGCAGTCGAGATAACGACGCTAGGGATCTTCTTCAACTTGTAGTAAATATTGGTTTTGGTATTAATTTTGTGTTATAATGGTATCCTAGTACTCTAGCATAATTGCCACACCCCTTACAGCCTCTTGTGATCTACGAAATCTCACTTTTCAGGATCAAAATATGAATAACCTCTAGGAAGATCGAGGCGATAAAGGAAATTCATTTTTTTTCTGTCACAAAATTGCCAAACTTTATATTACGAAAAATTACTTGACGATCCTACGAGGTTTATCGACGCTGTTCCTATTATTTAAAGTTACAGGGTCATATATTCTTTAAAAGTGCAGAAATATAATGACGAGTTCTAATAATTATAATATAATTAAAGAAGTTTCGTATGCCACAAAATATCCATGTTTAGAAAGAATACAATTTCTTTGGCGTCCATGTAGCATATAATGAAGAGCTTCAGTTTATGTAAAGTGTATACTAGATGATGGAGTGGTGGAGGGGAGGTTCCAAGAAGATAACTCCAAATTTTAATGCATTCTTCCCTAACTTGACTTTCTTGAAAACGGTTAACTACAAGCTGAGTCACGGTGTTCTTCTAATCTCCCAAAGCTGTTGTAACTGTCGGAGTACTGGTTGCACGATTGTAGACTGATTGATATCGTTACAGTACTAATTAAAGTGTTTAAAAATGGCTATCTCGTGGCCGATCTGTTATCGTGATTCAGCCTCGTCGATCTCCACTGGGTGGAGGAGGGTTTGCTTAACTTTCGCTCCAGAAGTACGTATTTCTGTGACCTGTGTTGCTGGCCGTAGCGGCAAAGCACACCGCGCTTGTTTCACGAACAGTCCTCGACTCTTCAACTAAAGATCCACTGTGCTTGGCTCTGTGCCTCGTCTGTTAACTGACTGTAACTTCGCCATGCAAAACATTTGGCGTGTACCTAACACAGGCTCAGGAGGGCATAGTCGATTTACCTTCACATTCGCCTTTTTTTCAGGTAGTTCCCCGACCTGCCCGAACGTGGCAACTGTTTGGCGACTCGGCCACCACATAAGCGATTTTAAAATCACTTGCCGAAATCATCTACATCTGCGTTGGTACCTAATCTCATCTTTTAGTTTGTGCGCCGACCGAGGCAAGTAAAAGATACTATTTCGAAGGATAGTGTCCCATACCCAGAAGTTGTATGTTTCGCATGTTTTTGTATGTTCTTTATACTACGTTGACGCTCCAGAATTACTTTCACACATGTAAATTCCATTTCTCTTAGCCTAAGTTTGGACTTTTTTTTTCTGGAGCACGAGTTTTCTCGCAGTAGTCACTGTTCTACCGCGGTATGGTATGGCTGGCGCACAGAATGATCATCAAGAAAGAAGCGAAGAGCACTAATTTTCTACAGCTTACGAGTGTACCTTCTTAAAGTATAGTTTTTTTACTCTATGAGCCTATTTATATTTGCATCTGCACCAGAACACGTTTTTTTTTTTTAAATCGTTGAATTGAATATAGTTATTGTCGAAGACTTTGGTGAGAGATTTCTTCTACGGGTCTCCAGTAACACGCGAGTTGAAGAACTGTATTATTTTCACGCCTATCGCCTCACTATATTCAGTCCCAGACGTCCTGGGTAAATGTTTCATTTTCATAGCCTCACCGGGCACTAACATGAACTGTTCANTACCTAATCTCATCTTTTAGTTTGTGCGCCGACCGAGGCAAGTAAAAGATACTATTTCGAAGGATAGTGTCCCATAACCAGAAGTTGTATGTTTCGCATGTTTTTGTATGTTCTTTACACTACGCTGACGCTCCAGAATCACTTTCACACATGTAAATTCCATTTCTCTTAGCCTAAGTTTGGACTTTTTTTTTTCTGGAGCACGAGTTTTCTCGCAGTAGTCACTGTTCTACCGCGGTATGGTATGGCTGGCGCACAGAATGATCATCAAGAAAGAAGCGAAGAGCACTAATTTTCTACAGCTTACGAGTGTACCTTCTTAAAGTATAGTTTTTTTACTCTATGAGCCTATTTATATTTGCATCTGCACCAGAACACGTTTTTTTTTTAAATCGTTGAATTGAATATAGTTATTGTCGAAGACTTTGGTGAGAGATTTCTTCTACGGGTCTCCAGTAACACGTGAGTTGAAGAACTGTATTATTTTCACGCCTATCGCCTACCTATATTCAGTCCCAGACGTCCTGGGTAAATGTTTCATTTTCATAGCCTCACCGGGCACTAACATGAACTGTTCANCCTATATTCAGTCCCAGACGTCCTGGGTAAATGTTTCATTTTCATAGCCTCACCGGGCACTAACATGAACTGTTCAGAGGCACCACACATTAAACGGAGGTACCTGGCACACAATACTAGATAATTTAAGAAATATAATAGCTCGATATCTATCGAGGTGGCGCAGTGGTAGCGCGCTGGGCGTCGCACTCGGCACGTCACGGGTTCTATTCCCGGACCGTCCATCCTAATTTTGGCTTTCCATGGCTTCCCGGGGATTACTCCAGGTGGATGCTGGGGTGGTCTCTTCCCATGGCCGATTCCTTCCCCGTTCCTCATTCTCTGAGCAGCTTGCTACGTCTCTAATGACCTCGCTGTCGACGAGAGGTTAANGGGATGGTCTCTTCCCATGGCCGATTCCTTCCCCGTTCCTCATTCTCTGAGCAGCTTGCTACGTCTCTAATGACCTCGCTGTCGACGAGAGGTTAAGAGCCGTATGTGCCAGAGCTGTTTGGCCATTCGAGGCACAGAAGAGAGGGAGCAATAAGGGCTACTCCAACCCGCGTACCATGGATGTTGATATCGGGAAAAAATATCAATATTATTTATAATAGTTTTACAAAACGATATTTAGAAAAAAATTATTGATTTTATGTACATCGGAATTTCTATATTTTATGTAATAAAAGAACTGACAAATGTAAAATTGCTTGGAATATTACATATTCAAGACAAGAGGTGTTACAGAAAGATGTGGTGCCTGTTTGTGGTGCAAGTTGCCAAAGTAATCACAGTAATTTTTAAATTAAAATTTTGTATTCAAAACAGAGCTTATTAAGAGCATTTTTAAAATATTTACTTCCGATACCTGGGAAAAGATATTAATTTCGATATCATATCATTGAAAAATATCGATGATTTATTTTGATATATCGTCATTTCGATATTTCTATATATCGATATTTTTTCAACATCCCTACCGCATACCTATTATAGCTCCGGCACATCTACACGCAAGGTTCGGAANTATATATCGATATTTTTTCAACATCCCTACCGCATACCTATTATAGCTCCGGCACATCTACACGCAAGGTTCGGAATTGGCGTGCAGTGTTCCCGATGAACCACTAGAACTACGAGACTCTAAGCGGCGACCTTATCATTTTACTAGTACCAAGTCTGAAGCAAAGTTCATTACATGTCCCTATCCTAGTTTCCAGTGTTTCCGATCAGTACGTCTACGATAAGGCAGATAGTTTCTAACTATGTTGGAGAGCTCGTAAATAGTGATTGTAGAGTGCGTGGTGTCTTGAGAGCGGTATTCGTACATCTTCCCAAGTGTATTTTCTTTTCGTAGATCAGAGCGTACAACGCACGTAAAGCAGTTCCGTAAAACAGAAACTCGTTTTTCAAACACTTTACGACGTAGTTCAAACTGCAAGTATGTAGACAACTATCTCAATCGTTTGATTTCTCTTTTTTTTACACTACTGCGGTGTAAGTGCGAGATCCCGTAAGGGCAAAAATGAACACACGAGTGATGTTCGTTCGGTACAAGCTACGCAATGAGAGATAGGTTAACTATTGTATGTGTACATTGTAGCCAACTGTCTACGTGTTGCACAAAAGGTGATGTTTTACCGGCACTGTACTTTATTTACGAAGCTCAGTGCCGAATGATTTTCCCTGGAGTAACTGATTCGTTAACCGTGCTTCTGCTCTACCTTGCGACTGGTTCGTATCGATAATCACTAGGGCCAGTGACTTTTCGCGTAAAAATCGGAGCACACAGTAGACTTCAATACTACATACACACCTCAGCAGTTGTTATACCTCCATTGACTGCTGGTGCCGTGTCCGTCTTTGACCAAGCCACTCAGGACTAAGTAACTCCGACACTGAACCTTCGTGATTCGTGCGCAAACGATTAACACGGGCCAGAACATTTTTTAGCCAATCAAAGAAGCTGGACGACCCTACAGTGATTTGGACTGTATCTTGTCTCGTAATCTTTTCGCGAAATATCACTGCCCCTGATAATCACTTATCAGAGTGCCTACAGCGTATTGGTTTGCGATAAAGAAACGGTTTCTTAACCAACTCAAGAACATAAAGAAGTATATAGACTTTTAACCCTCTTAGCCTTTAGGCCTTCCGGGTCTCCTTTTTTACTATCATCCGTTTCTATTGTTTAATTTATCAAAATCTTAGTTATTAGTTATCTTATACTTAATTTTTTTCAGCTAAATCACACTGCCAAGGCAACGCTTAAACTTTTATATAAAATTCCATATTTCAAATATTTACTTCACGACACATTAAAAGACTTATAATATCAGTTAAGCCAGTGAAATTGTTAAAATCATTCAAAGTTAAAATTTGTTTAATTACTTGGGAATCTCCAAACGGAACAACTCAAGAACAGCACGCATCAAAAATGTTCTTCTTTGCAACACCTGAAACCACAAATTAGTGTGGAAATGAAAGAGTCGGGTGAAAATGCAAAGAAGCGTACTTACCGGCTGCGTCACAGGAAGTGCCACCCGCGAAATCGTGAAGCGGCAGCGTAATTTCCCCGGCGCCGACGACCCGTATTATTCATCTGGCTCGGAAAAAAAATCGAGCTGCGGATGGAAAGCAAACAGAAGGGCGAAGTTGGCCGGTCGCTCGACCACGCACGCAGTTCAGCCGGCCCCTTTGCGCCGTTGAATGTTTGCTCCCGGCGACAGCCGGCCAACGGCTGAGCATCGCGCGGCGGAAAACAAATAACACTGTGCTCTCGGCGTTGTGGGGAAATTGGAATGTCGGTCGCCGTTCCGACGACGCACGGCACTGAGTGAGTGATCTGTGCGAGTTTGCGATTCAGGGTGCGTCACGTCACGGCTTTCGTCACCGCGCGCCGACTTGGCTTGAGACGCTGCACCACCCCTTGAGACGCTGCACCACCCCTTGAGACGCTGCACCACCCCTTGAGACGCTGCACCACCCCTTGAGACGCTACACCACCCCTTGAGACGCTGCACCACCCCTTGAGACGCTGCACCACCCCTTGAGACGCTGCACCACCCCTTGAGACGCTGCACCACCCCTTGAGACGCTGCACCACCCCTTGAGACGCTGCACCACCCCTTGAGACGCTGCACCACCCCTTGAGACGCTGCACCACCCCTTGAGACGCTGCACCACCCCTTGAGACGCTGCACCACCCCTTGAGACGCTGCACCACCCCTTGAGACGCTGCACCACCCCTTGAGACGCTGCACCACCCCTTGAGACGCTGCACCACCCCTTGAGACGCTGCACCACCCCTTGAGACGCTGCACCACCCCTTGAGACGCTGCACCACCCCTTGAGACGCTGCACCACCCCTTGAGACGCTGCACCACCCCTTGAGACGCTGCACCACCCCTTGAGACGCTGCACCACCCCTTGAGACGCTGCACCACCCCTTGAGACGCTGCACCACCCCTTGAGACGCTGCACCACCCCTTGAGACGCTGCACCACCCCTTGAGACGCTGCACCACCCCTTGAGACGCTGCACCACCCCTTGAGACGCTGCACCACCCCTTGAGACGCTGCACCACCCCTTGAGACGCTGCACCACCCCTTGAGACGCTGCACCACCCCTTGAGACGCTGCACCACCCCTCATAGAGAAATTATTCACTTTAGTGTCGTAACAGAAGAGCCATGGTCATTACCGAAAATGTTTCGTTATAGAAGCATTACACTTCATGGTTCCGTGACAATTGTAATACCTGATTACTAACAGGTGTTAAAAGGTGAGAATCAATAAATTTATAAAAAAATCGTATTAAATTAATTGTTGCATAAATACGCGTTAGTAGATCATACATTGATAGCTAAGGCGATTAGCTANAAAAAATCGTATTAAATTAATTGTTGCATAAATACGCGTTAGTAGATCATACATTGATAGCTAAGGCGATTAGCTAAACTTCTATTGTCGCATTTTTCAGTAAATCCTCCTTAATTTTAATAATAAAAAAATAAATAAAAAATTCAATATGGCGGATAACGTTGGCTCTTCATGAGGGCGTTGCCAACAAAAATTAATTATTTGATGTTTGTACAAACTACCGTTCAACCTGCAGACATGCTCACTTCACATTAGAAATTTTTAAATGATATAGTTTATTCCTCATAACTCGACAAAATAATTTTTTTTTTCAGACATACAAATAAAAGTTTTTGTTTGTATCAGTCTACGATTTGTGCAAAATAAATTTTTCTAATCATACATTAAAATTAATTAAGGCATGACCAATTAGGCAGAATTGTTGCATTTTCTATAAATGTCTTTCGTTTATTTTATTTGTACCTGCGTCCTCAAAACATCAAAATTGTAATTTTGACATGTAATAATTCTTCAAATATGAGATCTACAGTTTTTTATGCGTGGAAATAGTGCTTGCAAGTATTTTCTACAAGCTGGTAACCAAAATCCCTTTCACAGCGGGCCAGCGGTTTTTATCGACGCATTCACATTTCTCCCGCCCTTGCATTCCGCCACTCCTCCATCTGCACCTCACTTCACCGTCGCCGGATCTAAAAATAATGATACTCTGTTGGCATGTATGGTTCAAAACGAAACTTAAACATTGAAAATATACTAATTTGAAAACATTTAAACCTCTTCAAGCCATAACAGCATGTTTATGCACACAGTAAAAAATAATTTCTGGTAAGCTTCCTAAACTGAATTGGAAGTTTTTAACCCACGTATCGTATGGAAATAATACCACACATCTGGCTACAAATATGGAATGTTTAGCGTCGCTGCTATACAAAGTTGGGAAGTTTCCATACACATTTGACTGTTTCCTGAGCAAATGCAGGAACGCTAGCATGAACGTAGGGAAAATAAATTTACCACCCGAGCTTTCTCGCTCTACGTATACACTCCTATAGCAAATTTGCGAATAATTTCTTAGAGCCCGTTAACTTTTCAGTGCCAAAACGGGCGATGACAAGAGGAGTGTTGTGGATATTTGTCGTGAATAACCGTGAGAGCGTAACTGTCACGCTACCCACAGAAAACAGCGTTTATTGACCACCGTCGTGGTAGGACCAGACTGGAAGGGACTCAGCGGTCCGTGTGACAAAGTAATGAAGGCAAACGTCCATTCCCACTACTGTCAAAATGTCAAAACTACCTGTTGGAAGCGTACACCTTCCGAACGAAGATTTCGATCCACCCTGTTCGCAACTTCTTTCAGTGCATAGTTTACTCGCGGTTTCTTAGCATTTTTTAGAACCAAACCTTTGGAAAAACAACCCCCCCCCCCNGCGTAGAGGGGTGGGGCAGCCGAGAGGGGGAAGCTGATATAAAAATGGAGGAGAAGGTACGTAGTATTAGTTGTGACCTTACTTTCATCACGTCATGTGTGCACAATTCTGGCCTGAAGATACAGCCATTTACTCCGCTATTGCCGTGGGTTGCCGCAGAATTCACTTCCGGGTACCTTGAATGCCAGAGCGAATAGAAAGCTGCGATGGTCTGGAGCACTGGGTTACATGCGACGTGGAAGAAGTTTCCTCTGTGGAACCAATGATTCGTGAATTCAATGTCTGCCCAGTTTATCGTCTTCGCCCAGACGGCCAGCTGCCGACTACACAGCTTGGTCAGCGCAACACGAGATGAATCTGTGACTGCATCCCGTGGTGCTAGCAGCATTGCATACAAGTTGCGACGGCCAAACAGCAATGAAGTACTGTGCTGGAAGGAGTATTGTGATGGCTGTAGTCACACCTCCATTCTCAAGCAAGGGCAGGTTAGTTTGGACAACCATATGCTAACCACTTAAATGCGAAGTATACGAGTCCTCTTCGTACTGAGTCATTCATTCCCTTCCATGGCATCATCCAGTTGTGTACCAATCTGCAACCAGTCTTCTGCTGCCTATAGTCGGTTCACGACTGGAAGAGACTTCCTTGAAGCCCTGCTAAAGATCTACTTTCAAACCCATTTCGTATTCTTCCACCAAAGGTAAACAAACATTGCCATGTGACTGCCATGTGGCAGTCACATGGCAATGTTTACATTCCACTGTGTGTGCGTGTACATGGTTCGTACATGCACGTACCCATTATAAACGTCAAGTGTATATATATATATATATTATTAATGGATATTCCACAAGCGTATAGTTTTTAATCTTGAGAATTTCACACAAAAGAATATGCAATGTCAGCGAAAAACATTTCATTCTATAAACCCAAAATGCGATTATTTTGATGAATCGATAGTTGTTGTCTATTTGAAATAGATTGTTAGTGACTTTCGATAAATTCCCGTACATAGAAGGCAAGATCATCAGTATTGATCGGAATTGCTACAGACGTTAAAATGGCGTGGTGGTAGACTGAGACGGATGTTTCGTGCGATTGTAAAACGTTATTTAAAAATGATTGTGACGGTTTTCGACAGGACAGCAGAGTTTGCGAGTGAAGGATTCTACGTCTTCGACAATGTGAAAACAATTCTTATGTGCAAATATTGCAACGTTAGAATAGAGTGGCAAAGGAAAGACACGTGCGCGAGCCAACAACACAAGGAACGAAGGCTAGTACACAAATGGCCGCGTTACTTTCACCTTGAGCGTGATCATGTGACTATGCAAGAAACGTTGAAATCTAAATACGTTAGCATCACGTAATTAATAATTGGCATAACAAGATACAAGTCTTTTCGACGCCCGTTTGTAAGCGATAAATTAACAATTACGTTAAAACTTCGGAACTATTTCCTCTCTTTGTGCTGGCAACCTAACGGCATAACTGTGTCCGCCCTCGCCGCTGTTTATAATGTTATATGCACGTCGCTAACGGCTAGGGTGTTTTTTCATAGGTTTATTTTCAAAAGTTTTTTCCAGTCGTGAACCGACTACAGTCTGCGCTCAGCAAGCCCAGCCACCATTGACCCTGGATGCGAGGGTGACACAACCATCCTCTGAAGACTGCGAGGAAGATGAAGAAGAGTTCCTGCTGCCTGATCCTACTAGCACCTAGTCGGCGCCATGCATAATGTCCCCAGCACTTGCTGTGACTACTTGCGTGAAGGCTTACATTGTGTGCAGTGTGGTATTACTTTTCAAAATGAATGTGATGATATGTACAGCTCGATGTACTTTTGAAATGTGTAGTGAGAACGTACATTTCCGTCTACAGTGGAATGAAGTTTCACCATGCGAAACCTCCAGGCTAGTATCCAGCTTCGTATGTGAAGATAGTGATTACGCTGTTCATCTTTATGCTCCGAAGCTAGCACCGTATTATGCGATGCCCGGGGGCGCCAAGGACATCAATTACAGAGAATCGTGCAATGGTAAACAACATTGTAAGTATTAAGAAAGACATACTGGGTCGTTCACCGACAATGGATAAACCGTGTGCATCAATTTTGTGCTCCGTGTATATGCAAAAATTGATTCGAGAAGCTATATTTTCCCCTTAAGCTGGACTATATAAATAATGCAGAAATGTTTGTTCATGCACCATGAACCAAGAACCACAGCTTATGTACTCCAGCAGCAGTTATGCTAGCTGTGACTCGTCCTCTGGTGACTCCACCAGCAGCAGTTCCACCCTCTGGGCCTTCCATGTTTATCCACACAGAAGATGATGCTGTTCCCTTCAAAACATTAATATACTTTGATATTTCGACTTCATGAGTACGAAAAGTAGTAAAACAAATGTTAACTAATGTATTAAGTTTTTTTTTTTGTAAAAATGTTAATAAATATGTGTATGTAAAAAAATTTCTTCAAATAACTCATGTACCATATACATATATGTGGTACATGAGTTATTTTACTTTGCTATATATATATATCAAAGTATATTCAAAACTGGTATACACTCAAAAGTGTTATGCAAGGAAAGTTTAACTAGAGANCTATATATATATATCAAAGTATATTCAAAACTGGTATACACTCAAAAGTGTTATGCAAGGAAAGTTTAACTAGAGAGTAATATTGAAAGTTTTCATACTAATATCAATTTTAGAGGGTGATAAACACAAAGTCATTACCGCACTTCCCATGCCGGTCAATAACAAACACAAGCTTTGTTACATAACCCCACAGAACCTGTATGCACGTTTATTCCCAAACGAATGACTGGCCTAAAAACTTGGATCACAAAAATTTCTCAATTCCTTTGTTCGCCATATAGAACTCAGCCGATTTTAATCGTCTCGAATATGACATAATAATTCAGATGATTCCATAGCTCTCCTCCTACACATGCTCGCACAAATTTTATTTTAAACAGATTCTCGAAATCAATTGAATACATCACTGGAGCAGAACGGACTGTATAAGTAATTAAACACGCATTACTATGTCTAAATAAAAATAATTTATTTATTTATTATATACATTCTATCTTTCTAAATTTTTCATAAATTCGATCTTTTCAATTCTCTGTTGTTTGAAAATCATGGATAGTACCCTTATATGACTGATCCTTCAGTTCATTGATAATTGAAGTAATCTCAACAATGTGTTTAAGATATCTGAATTTTTGCAGGATAATCAAATGTCTGAGTCTATCAACCAAGTCATTATTGGGTTCTTCAAAAAATAAGTAGCTAAGACTTAACGAGTTTCTTCGCAGAAGGTTCTCGATACATTTCTGCATGTATGTTCATTTCATCTCGATCATCATAATAATTAAAGAAAGGAACACCATTGTAATCAGATTCTTCATAAGTATCAGTACATATATTGGGTGTTGGAATAGTGATAGATGGTTTATCCTTATGGTAAAGTTGTGGGAAACAAGTGGTGCATAAAAATGAACTAAAACAACATGTATTTTACAAAAATAGACATTTAATTAGTCATTAAGAGAGACAGTGGATCATTACAAACAAACACTACTAAATTATTTATTTTCTGAAATCATTATCTTTATAATAATACAAAATAAACTTGACATTAACAATGTTTATCGTCTGGGACTTGACAACGATTGAAATTTTTGAATATTTATGAAAACAAAAATTGCTTTACAGTATTTTGCTATTTAACTGCTGCAGGACTGTTCAGCATGTATTCTCTTTTCTAATGACAACCGAGAGTTATAAACTAAATAAAAAGCTTTCATAGCAAAAGGTTCTTACATACACACACATATTCACGTTATTCGATTTTACAGTAAAAACATGTGCGTAACTATAACACCAATCAATACAAATATGAAACAGTTATTAAGGAAACAGACAAATTTTCTATCACTCTTTTGGACATCCACAGAAACAACCCATATGCGAAGATACTGAATTTTACATAAATAACTAAATTATCACAGCAACACATTGAAATAAAATTTTTGTTTCTGGGAATAATTTTGCTATTTTTTCTAACATTAAAAACAGTACCGAGACACCATTAAGATGAAATAGCCCATCAATTCACATCCCATAAAACAGTATTATTTTCGTTTTTTAAGTAGAGCTCTGCCTAATTTGTAAAGCCATGTGACTTCACAAATGTATTTAACTATTATACAAATGCGTAGCTGATATTAAATACATAAACTAATTCAGAGGCTTACATAACTCATAACTTAAAATTATGGGTTTTATACACTTCAGGTCAAGGTTATACATTCGCATGCGCTGGTGCTTCTGAAAATGAGGAAGTGCCTATTTTGTTGGGTAAAAGTAACTGACCAGCGTTTTGTGAAAACAATTGTAAGGATGTTAAGTTGAAACATGTAAAAGAAGTGTGGAAGCTTAAATTGTGAAATCGAAAGAACTACAGACTTATTTAATAGATGTCAGACTTATTTAATAGATGTAAAAATTTTTTACCGTTACTCACGTATATAGAACACTGTGTGACACCAAAATATTTTGCAGGGCTTTAAAGTTTGAATTTGTTTCTTGCATTGGTTTATATTTGAATAAATTGCATATAACCTGACTTTCCATTCTCTCATCGGGAAAATGTTTTTTTATAGAACATATCCCTTTAATCCACCCCCAATTTTAACTAAACACAAACTTTTGAGTAACTCACGCGTATTTCATCAGATTTGCAGAAAGACGCTTTTCTCTGTATACATTTTAATACTTTGAGTTTTACTTTAACATGGTTAAAATTATGATATTGTGTTATGTTTGATTAATAAATCCAAAATATGTAAACCATTCACCGATTCAGTGTCAAAAATTATCAATAAAATAGCTCCCAACAAGGTTGATTCAAGCGAAGAAAGGAGAAAAAGTGGGGTGAGGGGTGGCGCTACGAGAGTTAGCTTCTCGCTGATTGGTTGGGCCGGCGTATGTCTGTTTTTATAACGCGCAGATATCCCTAAAGATAAAAAAATGTCGGGTTTCAGATCTTCTAATGAGGGAAGAAACGTTGAAAATGGGAAGTTGTAAGAGACATTCAAAAGTGTCGGAAATAGTGGCTAAAATTTTTATTTTTCCTCGGTGTTCTGGGTTAAAGAAAGGTGGCTTTCTTAAGTTCGATGTGAAAGTTGCAAAATTTGCGAATTTGAGACTGGGTTACCGCAACTTAGATCAGGATTCTTTTCCAGCACTCTTTAAAAAAATACTGTTGACATTCATTGCATATTTAATACTTCCAACAGGTCTTATTGGTCTTCCTAATTTTCGCCAACGCGAAATTAACGAGTAGTAAGTAGTGAGTATGGAAATCTGCAACATGTAACACATAATACAAGGCTGGTTGCTTGCGTAACAGTGGAGTGGAGAAATTTGGGCAGCTCTTAGCATCGAGGCCTTGAGAAGGGTGAAGTGAGGTGAGTATGGAGCAGCGCCGGAATGCAAGGGCGGGGGAAACGGTAGATCCCCGAGAAAACCCGCCGACCAGTGGCATCGTCCGGGACAATTCCCACGTGAGAAATCCCGAGAGCGACCCCGCCGGGAATCGGGCCCGGTTCGCCTAGGTGGGAGACGAGTAGTCTAACCACTTCACTACCGCGGACCCCATAACATTTCAGAACGGTGACTGTTCCAGGTGCAATCACCGTGTGTGTGGACGGTGGTCGAGTACAACGAGATATTAGGCAGATAGCGAGTATACTTCACCGCGTTTGACGAGGGTGCACCATGTGTGAGTATTCTCGGAGTGCTCCCGAATGGACATTGTACACGTTATTTACTCATGGAGAAGTGGACAAGTGAGATATCTTTGGTGAACAAAATTACTGTTATCGATACAACACTTTTATTATTGTCTAATTTTTATATATGTGACTTGTTTAGTTTCTATATCGCTTTCGTCACAAAGACAGAGACAGATCATTTTATTGCTGTAATTCTTGTTGCAGTTGGCTTGTATAATGTGATATAGTAAGTGATTCAAAAATGCATTATGTAAATTTAAAATTTACTGTGTTTATTTCGGTGCCTAGTATTTTGTATAAATTGTGGGAATTATGTTTCGTTCTCACACTTGTGTGAACTGGCTATGCCCATATAAATTTAAGAAACAATTTGTTTATTTTAATATAAATTTTAGATGGGCAGTTGATACACTTAAAAATATCATTTGAACTACTGATTAATCATGAAGGTAAATGGGCTATTTCACCTGGTATCCTGAACACCAATCACTGACATTTAACACACATTTACATATATTCTCACAATTTTTCAACATATTAAAGAGTATAATTTTTAAACATTTCTTCACAGACTTTCCACTCGTTAATGTTATTTATACTGAATTTCTTAGTTACTCTTTGGTTAATAACGGTTCTAGCGTCATTTACATGCAATCACTTCCTTTGTACAGACATTTAAAAGTATCTTACATCGATCGTTGTCTACTGACACAGGACAGGATCTCGCTGAATTCGGACGGGTTCATGTGGGGCTACCTAGCCCTACGAGATAAATGTTACTAGCGTCTTGAATAATATTTGCTTAACTGTATCAACAGGGGCAGTGATATTTCACGAAAAGATTTCGAGANTGTTACTAGCGTCTTGAATAATATTTGCTTAACTGTATCAACAGGGGCAGTGATATTTCACGAAAAGATTTCGAGATAACATACACTCCTAAGCACTGTAGGGTCATCAAGCTTCTTTGATTGGCTAAAAAATGTTCTGACCCGTGTTAACCGTTTGCGCACGAAACACGAAGGTTCAGTGTCGGAGTTACTTAGTCCTGAGGGGCTTGGTCATAGACGGACACGGCACCATCAGCTAATGGAGGCATAACAACAGCTGAGGTGTGTATATATTATTAGAGTCTACTGTGTGCTCCAATTTTTACGCGAAAAATCACTGGCCCTATGCATCAATAATGTTTGCGCAATAAAAATTACAAGACATTAAAAACTTTTCAGTAATTTTTTAGCCTTCATTGCTACGGAAACCCATACACCTAGTTATTTGATCAGAAAACACTGTAATGGTGTATGAATTGAATTTTCAAAATAATAACATTGTGAAAACGGTGCATTTAAAAACAATTCTTTTGCATGATTGATGTATAATGTTTACAGGTGGAAGAATTAAATTAATTCGCTCTCACAATTAGCGACTACATTTGTACAGAATTGGTTTAATTCTATTTTAGTGTCCTATGGTAGAAAAAATTGTCAAGATGTCTGAATGGTCATCTATTGACCAAAGTTTGACTTCCTGTACAGAGAAATAATTTTAACTCCAGCTGAAGGGCTGGCTAAATTCGCTAAGATTTCAATTACGATACGTTTGTGTCTAAGAAATCGTCAATGTCAGAGTTTATTGTTGAAGTCTGGGTCGTTTAGAAAAATGCNATTACGATACGTTTGTGTCTAAGAAATCGTCAATGTCAGAGTTTATTGTTGAAGTCTGGGTCGTTTAGAAAAATGCTAAATTTTCTCGTTGGTACATTTTTTACTTAGTACTATCAACTAAACCTCATACAAAAACAGATTTCTGCTCTTTCCATACATTTCGAAATGTATGCCACGTGATTTCCAAATCTGGGTATCTTTGTCAACATAAGAAAATGTACTTTTGGCACGCTAGTTTTGTACATTTAACTTAAAAAATAATAAAACTTAAATTAATATATTGAAGACGTGTGAAGCAACAAAACTTTTATTTTAGAAACTATTCCTATAGCTTTGTTCAAGTGGTAGTTCAATAATTCAGACGCAATATCAATGCACGCACTACGCATATTTAGTTATTCAAATTATTGGGATGTTTGTTCCAGCTGTTAAAAATAATATTCCTTTCACTTCGGTTTTGTTTAAAACCTATCATCGATTCTTTTTGTCTTTGAACTGGCCTTCTTCGTGTATTTTTGCCCAGTTCGTCCCCTCATTACCACATATTTTTCACTTAGTGTTCCCAAAGCTTTCATACTCCAAAGATAATTTTTTTCCAACCAACATTTGTAAGCTCTTATGCTTTCCATGACAAATGTTCATTCGCACTTCCGTCTCCCTGTTTACGGTAGACTGATCTGGATTAAGTAATTAGCCATCGTAAAAATTTGCCACACAGTTATTGTTTGCATTTCAACTAATATTCTAATCACGTCGTAAAAGGCTCGATTGTGTGCTTCGCATGATAATTGTTCACTACGGAAGACATTATGAGAAGAATGTTGCAATAAAACCTACAGCCTCAAAAAAATNCTTCGCATGATAATTGTTCACTACGGAAGACATTATGAGAAGAATGTTGCAATAAAACCTACAGCCTCAAAAAAATTACGAAATAATTACTTGGCATTTACTTCCTAACTACCTTTCACTTTACGTGTTTCACTTTTCCTTTAGAGTCACTAGTACCTCACGAAAAAAATCTACCTAGTGTTTTGCTACACAGACTAAATTACGGGTAAACACTTGCATTTTTGTTTTTCGCCTACGTCCATAAAATTACATCTCACGAAATCGCCAAGTTAGTTTCATTCGTTTTATTTTGTGGCGTGTCTCACTGTGAAATTGGTTTCAAATTCTGAATCGCTTTAACAATATTTCGTAACTGTAAAACACAGAAACCACGGCCCAATAACGACGAAGAAAATTCTTCCCCAGTGAACAACTGGACATAGTAATGGTTCAATCAATGCGGTACACATGACTATTTACTTACTTCATGCAAACTGTGGTGCGTAATTTCCACCAATTGAACAAATTAAGCGGGAGATAAACAAAAGGTTTTACAATGCTTTCCTACAATCCTATAAAATTTTAAATAGCTATTTATTTGTGACCGATTTTTAGGGAAAATATTTTTTTTTATAATAGCTTTGCAAAATACCAAAAAGGTCAACAATTTAATGCTAATAATAGAAAGAGAAAAAAATTGGGAAAAGGATGACGCAGGACGTATTAAAAATTTACTACGTTACTTCCGCATGTAAGTTTCAAGATTATTTCTTGAAAATAAGCTTATGTTTTGCTAGTTAAACATTATTACAGTAAATTTTAGCGTGGATAAATTCCACTTTTAAAGTATATGGGTTTTGAAGCATATTTAGTAAATTAATACATTCTGGGTATATATTATATTAAATCTGGTGCTTTTCAACTTAAACCAATGACCAGAACAAAAGTATTATTTGCGGTGTAAAAGTGAAGTCATTTTCTCTTTAACAGAACAAAAACGTGCAGATCCTGCCATGTTATTACAATGAATCACAATGAGGAATAATTTTCTTGTTTGAGTATTTCGTTTATTTACAAGATAGACATAAATTGAATACTCCACTTACTAGAATAAAATATATACCACCATACACAACACAACACCGGCTTTCAGCTCGAAAACCAGTATTCTTGAACGAAATCGGGAATTACTTTACTGCGGAAATAATTAGCGTACAGTTGACAGCGTTTGTGATTTAGTTCAAAGCTCTTATTGTAAATAACTTAAAACGAAATCATGAGGGTAATGCAAGGTAAAACGACAATTCAACTCATTTTTTTTCTTTGTTCTTGGCACGTTCTTTCCTTTGTGATTTCTATAATAATGGCAAACTTCTGCTTGTCCCATTTATGTTTGAAGTCACTTTTCGAGATAAGCAAAAACTTGGAGATTATGAGAAAAAAATCCTCTCATTTGACACTTTGGGCCAGTTGTTCAGCCTCTTGGCAAAAAACGACAATTTCTCAATTCCGTTATCATATCTTAGAGACTGCCCCACAAAAGCTCCTTTTTTCACCTCACCGGGATGGAAATCTCTAGTTGCAGATCTTCAATTGATAAGACTNCTTCGCATGATAATTGTTCACTACGGAAGACATTATGAGAAGAATGTTGCAATAAAACCTACAGCCTCAAAAAAATAACGAAATAATTACTTGGCATTTACTTCCTAACTACCTTTCACTTTACGTGTTTCGCCTTTCCTTTAGAGTTAGTAGTACCTCACGAAAAAAATCTACCTAGTGTTTTGCTACACAGACTAAATTACGGGTAAACACTTGCATTTTTGTTTTTTCGCCTACGTCCATAAAATTAC
The DNA here is from genome assembly GCA_002778355.1 of Clitarchus hookeri. Taxonomy (NCBI): domain Eukaryota; kingdom Metazoa; phylum Arthropoda; class Insecta; order Phasmatodea; family Phasmatidae; genus Clitarchus; species Clitarchus hookeri. Next base: position 712,513 of record NQII01000291.1, on the reverse strand, counting down.
ATCTCACGAAATCGCCAAGTTAGTTCCATTCTTTTTTTTTTGTGGCGTGTCTCACTGTGAAATTGGTTTCAAATTCTGAATCGCTTTAACAATATTTTGTAACTGTAAAACACGGAAACCACGGCCCAATAACGACGACGAAAATTCTTCCTCAGTGAACAACTGGACATAGTAATGGTTCAATCAATGCGGTACACATGACTATTTACTTACTTCATGCAAACTGTGGTGCGTAATTTCCACCAATTGAACAAATTAAGCGGGAGATAAACAAAAGGTTTTACAATGCTTTCCTACAATCCTATAAAATTTTAAATAGCTATTTATTTGTGACAAATTTTTAGGGTAAATATTTTTTTTATATAATAGCTTTGCAAAATATCAAAAAGGTAAACAATTTAATGCTAATAATAGAAAGAAAAAAAATTTGAAAGGAGGATGACGCAGGACGTTTTAAAAATGTAGTACGTTACTTACGTATGTACGTTTCAAGATTATTTCTTGAAAATAAGCTTATGTTTTGCTAGTTAAACATTATTACAGTAAATTTTAGCGTGGATAAATTTCACTTTTAAAGTATATGGGTTTTGAAGCATATTCAGTAAATTAATACATTCTGGGTATATATTATATGAAATCTGGTGCTTTTAAACTTAAACCGATGACCAGAACAAAAGTATTATTTGCGGTGTAAAAGTGAAGTCATTTTCTCTTTAACAGAACAAAAACCTGCAGATCCTGCCATGTTATTACAATGAATCACAATGAGGAATAATGTTCTTGTTTGAATATTTCGTTTATTTACAAGATAGACATAAATTGAATACTCCACTTACTAGAATAAAATATATACCACCATACACAACACAACACCGGCTTTCAGCTCGAAAACCAGTATTCTTGAACGAAATCGGGAATTACTTTACTGCGGAAATAATTAGCGTACAGTTGACTGCGTTTGTGATTTAGTTCAAAGCACTTACTGTAAATAACTTAAAACGAAATCATAGGGTAATGCGAGGTAAAACGACAATTCAACTTTTTTTTCCCCTTGTTCTTGGTACGTTCTTTCCTTTGTGATTGCTATGATAATAGCAAACTTCTGCTTGTCCCATTTATGTTTGAAGTCACTTTTCGAGATAAGCAAAAACTTGGAGATTATGAGAAAAAAATCCTCTCATTTGACACTTTGGGCCAGTTGTTCAGCCTCTTGGCAAAAAACGGTAATTTCTCAATCCCGTTATCAAATCTTAGAGGCTGCCCCACAAAAGCTCCTTTTTTCACCTCACCGGGATGGAAATCTCTAGTTGCAGATCTTCAATTGATAAGACTGNCTGCCCCACAAAAGCTCCTTTTTTCACCTCACCGGGATGGAAATCTCTAGTTGCAGATCTTCAATTGATAAGACTGTTGCTGTTTTCAGACAGCAAACATTCTTCATCGGGTTGTAACAAAACAGTTACGTACCTAAAACAAAAACAAATACACGGTTTACGGGTATCATAGACCTGCAATCGCATTAACAACAACATGTGGTATAGGCAGATTTTTTAAAATTATTTTTTATATTTAGAATGGATGAAATTCTGAAACATTTCAATATGTATTGCAAGCCACCAAATATTACCCAGATATTCATGAGAAATTTTTTCTGTCGAGTATGAGCAGTGTTGTAAGTACATAAGCGTGTGAATATCAGCAATATTATAAATCAATCCATGAGGTCAAACACAANGTATGAGCAGTGTTGTAAGTACATAAGCGTGTGAATATCAGCAATATTATAAATCAATCCATGAGGTCAAACACAAGAGCTCACATTTTAAAAGGAAGTGTAATCATTTAGTAATGCTTCACCAACTATTGCATTAAGGTGTGGTGATTTTANGAGCTCACATTTTAAAAGGAAGTGTAATCATTTAGTAATGCTTCACCAACTATTGCATTAAGGTGTGGTGATTTTATCTCCTGCAGCATAAAACCACCAAAAATGTCAGAAGTTCACAATTTCTAAGTTATTGCTTTAATTATTTTTTAATGCCCGAGGCTTAAAGGGATTTGCTGACTAGAGCAGCTTTAATGCTGAAACAAACCTACATTTAAATCATAAAAACGTACCGTACTTTATATACACGATGTTCCGACGTGCAATTTTTGTTGACAGAGGACTGCAACTAGGTGAACTTGGCCTATATATCGGCAAGTACCTCTGGAAATTTTAAGCGGAATCTCTCCAGAAATCGGCTATATCTTGCAAAATGGTGTTAAAAATCCAAAAAGATGCCCCGGTCAGCAAAGAGTACATACAGAGATACGATAAAAATCAAAATAGAATGCGTGTGTCACCTAGAATTCTTCTTATTACGTCCTTCGTCGTGCTGTACTTAGGAGTCAGACTGCTACAAACCCTCACATGATATGGCATAAAAAAAGCACCCCAGACAGTCCTGAATCGTGAAAATTGCCCAATCTATCAGCGTGTGTGAGTATTATGTACTTGCAGTAAGAAGTGTATCCGCTACACCACAGACGTACCATGGGTAACTGGTAATATATTCGATTTATTCCAATCGATTTCATTATTTCTCTCTCCGGACAAAAACGGTTAGTCTGGACCGATTAATCAAGAACAAATATTATTACTAATATTCTTGTATGGATACAGTGAAACTCTCTTGACAAGTGGACTTTATCTGTGTCATAGCAAGCAAAATCTCTTACCATGAACG
>NQII01000291.1:632536-700435 GCA_002778355.1 Clitarchus hookeri | reverse complement strand
CCTCATATTTAGTCTATGAGCGAGATCGGCCTACCTCATCTTTAGTCTATGAGCGAGATCGGCCATTCTCATATTTTAGACTACGAGACGAACCTGCGCCGCGCGTGTAGAACTGGAACATGTCGGACACCTGGTTCCAGCCGTAGTGGTTCTTGGCCTGCACGATGGCCTCGAAGACGGACCCTTCGTCCAGATCGCGGATGCTGTAGGACATGACGCGGCTGAACACCTCGCCGCTGCCAGGTCTCAACGTGACGTCGTGCCACTTGCCCGGCTTGTGGTGGCTCTCGTTCATCTGCCGCACACAGCAACAAGGATCACAGACATACAGTTAGGCACAGGACAATTTCTCTAGCTAGACTTCAAGCACACGTAATTTTCTGTTGTGTTTGCAATTTGATCACAGTTTATCATAGACTAAAGATGAGGTAGACCGATCACAACCAATCTCCGTGTCCCAACATTAAACTGCTTGTCTGCCAATACAACTTGCAATAACGGCGTGGACTGAATTTGAGGTCAGAATACTGTTCATTAAACTTGTGCTCTGAGATATTTTTATACTTCCTCTAGCCAATATTTAATGCAGTTTGATTAAATTCAAATTGGTAAAAGTATTTTATAAATATAATAGTGCTTGTCATTTAAAAATTAAGATATAAACAAACACGTTCATCACCGTTGGCAATGTGACTTTGACAGTTGTATTCCTTTGGGGTAGGTCAATGTTGGGCACGTGCGCAGAAGACGATAAAGCAGCCTACCTCGCCTTTAGTCTATGCAGTTTATTATACACGTCTAGGTGAACTCTGGGCCGATAACGCACGTGCAAGGAAAGAAGCACCGAATCCCGTGCCAGCTGGTCTGAGGTAAAACTGGATACACACTGAGACAGCAGACAGTGAACAGAAAGCTGAGGCTTGAAGACACAGGACAGTGGAGTCTAACCTACAGGTAGTTTAACACGCGAAATTTTCCTGTCCCTAGATATAGTCGATTCACGGTTACTTCTAACTTTTCTGAAGCCCTGATAAACTTCTAATTTCAGGCTATTCCTCCGTCTCACGCAAACAAAGCTCAACCAAGTCTAGAAAATTACGCCAAAGAGACAACGCACCACATTCGTGCGCAACCAGTTTAATAATATGTTGAATAAGAACTATATCTTCCTAGGCGTTACCAACACACGTATTTTCTCTCTATGTTTATTCGTATTAATTACAAATGAAACATTTAAATTTTTTAATCATATTTAATAAAAATTTAAATTATACAACAATATGATAATTTTATGTTAACACAAGTAAAAACCGCTGTGATAGGTGATATATTTAGAGAAACAACAAAAGATGTCCTACATGGGGTGAGTTTTCAATGTTTTTGTTTTAAAAAAAAGTGTGAATATACCGCGAATAGACTACAAGAACTGAGCGTGACTACCTTTGCAGTCTTGTGCGTATTCTCCCCTCTCTTGCACTCATTCAAGAACTTAGTCTAGAAACGCTGCATTCAGTGGGCCAACAAATGCAGGCAATGAGGAGAACAAGCACTAGGGATGTACTATATCGTAAATGTGCACAATATGATCTCCGTCTCCGGAGAAGCGATGGCCCGAAGTGGCTGAGCGGTTAGACTGCTCGCCTCCCACCAAGGAGCGAACCGGGTTCAATTTCCGGGCCAGATCACTCAGAATTTTCGCAAGTGGGAATCGTGCCGGACGATGCCGCTGGTCGGCGGGTTCTCTCGGGGGATCTCCCGTTTCCCCCGCCATTGCATTCCGGCTCTGCTCCGTTCTCCCCTCATTCCATCGTCCTCGTCGGCTCTCAAGACCTCGTCGTAAAGGGCCGCCCAAATCTCTCCACTCTGCTCTAGTGCATGTACAGTAGTATTCTCCGGAGGACACATCGTGTAGCCTTTCGACATTTTACGCACTTTAAGCATGCTTCTTTCATTATATATATTTGTTAACCTACTAACTTCAGCACGTTTACGCTGGCAAAAAGACACGCCAGGGCATCAGTAGCTAACAGATATTTCTACCCTGACGATGGCAACTACAGCGTCTTCCAAATCGTAGGTGAGTTATCTGTCCAATAACACCGTCACGCCTTAAGAAGTATTCAAAGTTGCACAGAAACTACCTTCAGAATTCTTATGAATTAAAATAACTTTCCCTTGAGTAATATTGTATTTCTTTGTGCAAGTATTACAGTAAATTATAATTTCTATGTACTAAGAAACCTCGTGTAAATTTCTCATAGTAGTTATTTAGGATGAGGTTCAGCTTTCCCTGCCCGCCCCTTAAACATTAAGGGGGGGGGACTTGCGAGCACGCTTGCTCTAATGGCACATCCATTATCTTACGTTTTATTTGTCAAGTTTGAGTGCTTGCCTACTTAGAGACAGCATTTTTCGCTAATGCAAGTCACATAGAGTTTCCGAAGCAATCTCGCAGTAAATCAAGGTCTGCGCTTACCTGAAATGATTTAGTGATAAGGCAACACGTAGTTTGATAAGGCCGACGAACGAGACTAGAACGCATGCACCGAACCTGCTTGCTGTGGCCGACAGACAAACGCGGCGAATATCTTCAGCTATGACTAGGGGCAGTGATATTTCGCGAAAAGATTTCGAGACAAGATACAGTCCAAAGCACTGTAGGGTCGCCCAGCTTCTTTTATTGGCTAAAAAAAATGTTCTGACCCGTGTTTACCGTTTGAGCACGAATCACGAAGGTTCAGTGTCGGAGTTACTTAGTCCTGAGTGGCTTGGTCAAAGACGGACATGGCACCAGCAGCCAATGGATATATAACAACAGCTGAGGTGTGTATATAGTATTGGAGTCTACTGTGTGCTCCGATTTTTACGCGAAAAGTCACTGGNTATACTGTGTTCTCCGATTTTTACGCGAAAAGTCACTGGCCCTACTTATGCTTATTACGACTGGCCACTTATTATAATACGAACACGTATTACATTTCAAATAATACTATATGAATCAGCCAATTTCTNGCGTATTACGACTGGCCACTTATTATAATACGAACACGTATTACATTTCAAATAATACTATATGAATCAGCAAATTTCNTTATTACGACTGGCCACTTATTATAATACGAACACGTATTACATTTCAAATAATACTATATGAATCAGCCAATTTCTGTCAGAACTAAGGTTTTATACAAACAATTCCGCAAACAGCAAACGAAACAACTCTGGACCATACAAGTTCACAGCATCAAATATTTCGTATATAATAGAAGTTGGAATACTATAAACGATGTACGCAATTTTTGCATGCAAAAATAGTTTAAAATGCTGGCCACTGTGGCTGTCTATACTTGTATCGTTTTGTAAAGATTTTTTTTAATGAAGCAGTTTCCACGTGCGATACTGTACGATCTATATTTTGTTTTGCTTTAAATAAGGATAAAGGAAAAAATTNAATGAAGCAGTTTCCACGTGCGATACTGTACGATCTATATTTTGTTTTGCTTTAAATAAGGATAAAGGAAAAAATTTAATAAATACGACGAGACTTAAAATACCGCGTAGGTGTTAATTATCGTTTTAGTTTTGATTTCAACGTGGATCCTTGACTCACATAACTTCCGTGACATATGCATTGGTACGTATTGTCCTTGCAGTGGCGACAACTGTTTTTTGGAATTGAAATAGCTTTCAACTCGACATTTCTTAAGTGGGTTTTCCAGCATCTTATAGTTGTAGAGACAATGGAATGAAATAGGGGATTTAAGATATCCATACGTTTGTGAGAATGTTAAAAATTAAATACACATGCTTACCGAAACCGAATAAAANAATGAAGCAGTTTCCACGTGCGATACTGTACGATCTATATTTTGTTTTGCTTTAAATAAGGATAAAGGAAAAAATTGAATAAATACGACGAGACTTAAAATACCACGTAGGTGTTAATTATCGTTTTAGTTTTGATTTCAACGTGGATCCTAGACTAACATAACTTCCGTGACATATGCATTGGTACGTATTGTCCTTGCAGTGGCGACAACTGTTTTTTGGAATTGAAATAGCTTTCAACTCGACATTTCTTAAGTGGGTTTTCCAGCATCTTATAGTTGTAGAGACAATGGAATGAAATAGGGGATTTAAGATATCCATACGTTTGTGAGAATGTTAAAAATTAAATACACATGCTTACCGAAACCGAATAAAATATTATTGCATAGTAGACTTCACGGTGCATCTCCGCGTCACAATAGGCTCGAAACTGCGAACAGTAACTTACGTCCTCTGCTGAAACTGCACAGGTAAAACGAAGTCACAAGCAAAGCTGAATTATCCTATTAGCACAACATTGCCAGAGAGCCTACAATATTGCACTGTAAATCAGCGACATGCTAGACGTCATAGAACCTTCATGTTAGTTTCACATTCACACGAGTTCATCCAACAAACCGTGCAGGATTATGGACCAATAGGAAACAGTTATCATCCGGGTGCCCTAATATCAGTTGCCGACTGGAACAGAAGTCCTGACAGAAACAANGACCAATAGGAAACAGTTATCATCCGGGTGCCCTAATATCAGTTGCCGACTGGAACAGAAGTCCTGACAGAAACAAAAGTCAACGGAAAAAATTACATCTGCCCGGGTTTGTAGAGTATAGTAAAATTTAATATGGCTTTACGTCATAACGAGAAACTACATGGCCTCTAACACTCACACTTTAATTAGAAATAATTAATAAGTTACTCTTGAAGTACGACGGCAGTATAATCAGGCGTAATACAGAATGACGCCCTTAGATAACCATACTTTTCTCTTCAAAGAAGGTAGAAAATTAATTCTCCGTCCTCCATACGGTGCGCTGCGATTGGCACACCTCGCTATAAAAGCCTTTCAGGTATAACGATCTCACCCTCCAGATTTTATGCTCCTGTCTTATTCCTCTTCCTCGTTTAATCACGGCTCCTGCAGGTCCCCAATTCGCATACTGACACGCCACCCGTTTAAACTTTCGAGACCTCGAACATCCAGTCAAATGTACGTTCGTTCAGGTGGCAATATAAGTCGCTTTAGAACAAGTTTACCTGCGTCAGATATTGGATGCGTCCGAGGTTGAAATTTATGCAGTCGTAAAACGCAAGCCACTGCAAATGAAATCGTGCCGTGCAAAAATAAACCATTTGGCGTATACGGTCCTTCACCGCAGCATCCAAATTCACCTAATTTAGTTGTAAACTGCTGAAAGTACGTCACTGTTTCATATACAAAATTAAAGCTTAGACTACAGAAATATCAAGGAAATTTACATGAATCGCACACGCAAGTACTATTGTGTTGATACTTAATAATAAAAATAAGAAGAAGAATCCATTCCTCATATATGTGTTCCACCAAGAGCAAGGTTGTAAATGTCATGTCCAACTGTTAACAAGAGATGAGACGATAAAATTTACGGTTTCTTGTATATTTCGTTGATGTCCGAAGTCAGCAATACTAGAGAGAACCTACGTTCTTTTCAAACACTCTGCGACACTTGTGTTGATGTAACTCGATACGCGATAGATGGCAAAAGTTACGGATATGTTCCGAATAGAAATAGGGTTCCAGTGGCTTAAAAGTTACCTCGCACTAGAGGGACCCCGGTTTGATTCGCTACGGTAATACCACAGAATTGCTCTCATGATAGACGACGTGGCGGACGTTGCCACTGGATCGAAAGTTTTATCGGTGTACTCCCATTCCAACTTTCTTTTTNCATGATAGACGACGTGGCGGACGTTGCCACTGGATCGAAAGTTTTATCGGTGTACTCCCATTCCAACTTTCTTTTTAATTACGCTGCTGCTCTTTTCTCGGCGTGGTTTCACAATCAAGTAGCAGTTTACAGGCAACGAACTCCACCTCAGACCGTGCTGCCATCTATGTACCAGCAAATGCGACACTGCCGGGAAGGATATTTCAAATTTTATATAATAACCAGGAATAAACGACATTTAAACCTAGCACAATTAAACACGAAAGTTTCAATTAATATTATAAACGTCAAGATTTTATGGAAAAATTCTCTAAAATAAACAGCTCGAATAATTTAAGTTAACTTTCGTTGTACGTAGAAAGGCAAATTACTATAAAGACAGTTTTCCCGTTCTGCATATATCGTAAATTTAATTTCAAAAGTATTAATTCACATTGGAATATACATTGTTAAAAATAATAANCCCGTTCTGCATATATCGTAAATTTAATTTCAAAAGTATTAATTCACATTGGAATATACATTGTTAAAAATAATAATGGCGTGTGGGGAGTGCATCCAGGGCAAGGCAACACCCTCCGAGTGGCGGTCTTTCCAGCTGGGACCCGTAGGTGACCGTCATCCCCAGGCATGACAGAAATGAGACCCTAGAACGGAGCGGCGCTGGAATGCAAGGGCGGGGANCCCGTTCTGCATATATCGTAAATTTAATTTCAAAAGTATTAATTCACATTGGAATATACATTGTTAAAAATAATAAAGGCGTGTGGGGAGTGCATCCAGGGCAAGGCAACACCCTCCGAGTGACGGTCTTTCCAGCTGGGACCCATAGGTGACCGTCATCCCCAGGCATGACAGAAATGAGACCCTAGAACGGAGCGGCGCTGGAATGCAAGGGCGGGGAAAGCAGGAGTACCCCGAGAAAACCCGCTGGCAAGCGGCATCGTCCAGCACGATTCCCACATGCGAAAATGCGGGAGTGAACCCANGCAAGCGGCATCGTCCAGCACGATTCCCATATGCGAAAATTCGGGAGTGAACCCGCCGGGGATCGAACCCGGATGGGAGGCGAGCGCCCTGGACACTACCCCACCGCTGCCCCACATTGTTAAAATAATGGTACCTCTTAAGAACCTGCTGTGTCAGTCAAACTCCCGCATTTCTTTTAAAAATAAAAATGTTCAACGTGCTGCTTCTTTTCTATCGCACGTCCCACGCCGACAAATGAAACGTCACGATCTCGCGCAACCGACTCGTTGCAACTGGTTGCCGACAGCTGCTTCTCTCTGATTGGCTACAGCTCGTCAAGTCGCGTCGTATCGCGCCGCGCTATTGTGGATCCAGGTTTCGTAGCTTATTTCATGTCACCCCTGAAGGATGTCGGAAACATGCGGTTTCCATCCAGGAAATATCACCCTCGCCACAGTTGCATGCCTGCCTGGCTCTCGAACGGCGTTTCAGTACGTTAAATAGTTTTTTTTTTTTGTAACGGAACTATTAAACATGCCCTTATAATACCGGACGTGCTGACATGCTGACAAGAGCGTGGAACGAGTTTGATTATCGCGTGTATGTTGTTAGAGCCGCTCGTGGTGGTCACGTAGAACATTTATGAATGTGTGGTAAACAAACTTCACGGTTCCACGGTTCACATGATAGGTCAATCAAGATTGTAGGTTGTTTGGTTTTGATAATATAGGCCTTCAAAGTTGGGGTGTTCTTTTATCCTCATTCTATAGGTGCATAACAAAAAAAATCATACCCCACACTAAAAAATTTTCTGGTTAACTTCCTAAACTGCACTCGATTTTCTAAACCTATACATTGTTTGGAAACAATACATCACGTCAGACAGCAAATATAGGAATGTTTAGCGTCGCTATTATGCGAAGTTGCAAACTTCCCTACACATTTAAGTATCTCCTGAGTAAATGTGGGAACGCTATAGTCCAGTCGTGGTTTTTCCCAACATTTCGAAACCCTGCTAAAGTTCTGCTCCCAAGATATTCCTCCGACTTATGCAAACGAAGCTTAACGAAGTCTAGATAATTACACCAGAGGAACAGCGCACTGCATTCGTGCGTACTCAGTGTAATAATATTTTTCATAAGAACTATTTCTTACTAGGTATTGCGAATAAACCTATTTTCTCCCCGTTTTATTCATATTAATTATAATTATATAAAATAATTTATAAATAAAATACAAGCAAATATTTAATTTAATTAAAAAACTATGGTATTATCATGTTGACACAAGTATANGTTTTTCCCAACATTTCGAAACCCTGCTAAAGTTCTGCTCCCAAGATATTCCTCCGACTTATGCAAACGAAGCTTAGCGGAGTCTAGATAATTACCCCAGAGGAACAGCGCACTGCATTCGTGCGTACTCAGTGTAATAATATTTTGCATAAGAACTATTTCTTACTAGGTATTGCGAATAGACCTAATTTCTCTCCGTTTTATTCATATTAATTATTATAAAATAAAGCAATTTATAAATAAAATACAAGCAAATATTTAATTTAATTAAAAAACTATGGTATTATCATGTTGACACAAGTATAAAACGCTTGTGATGCATGATGTATTTAGGAAGCAGCCGAGCACGTCATGGGAGGGGTGAAGGTTTGTTTTAAAAAGTGTGAAAAAATCGCGAATATAGTATACGCTGGATGTATGGGGAAAAAAACTTACCGTTCAAGCTTTCTCACTATTCGAATACACTGGCGGGGTAAATTTACCAATATTTTTTTTATAGTGCAGAGGAGAACGTAACAATACCTTTAACAAACCACGCATGCTATAAATATTAATTTGGGGCCCTCCGGCGTCTTTTAACAACCTGCTTTACCAGACTGGCGCAAATATGAAACGCTACACCCGGATACAAGCAAAACTACGGCAGGGCCCTGTATTGAACTTCGGCACACGCTTCCCATCGATAAAGTAATAGTGTCATTTCTTAGTCCCAGCTCGAGATAACAGCGCGCCAGTTCAATGCACTGCGCGTAGCGGCGCTGGCGCACTTGATACGCGTGTCAGTGTCGCCCTTATCGCTCCGACGCTTGTCAACCTCAGTCGAGAGGGAATCAGCTCCAGGTAGACTATCCCTTAAACGCGTTGAAATTATCGCCTCNGACGCTTGTCAACCTCAGTCGAGAGGGAATCAGCTCCAGGTAGACTATCCCTTAAACGCGTTGAAATTATCGCCTCCGCGAAGCTGAGTCCGTCACAGTCAGCGTTGGTTCGCTATTGCGGTAACTTGTATGATTCAAGACGTGTTCTGATTGGTGCAGATCGTTACCCTCCATGAGAAAACTTGGTATATAACCCTTATTTTTAATACACGTTTTTTACGGAATTTAAACAAAAAAAAATCAACAAATCGACTACGATAAGCTTGTATCTCAAGGAATGTTAAATAAAACCAAGAAACAAAATACAGAAATCTCGTAACTCCACTATGAGATAACAAACAGCTAACAACTCTTACACACGCGACATATTTTTAATGTAAATATATATTCAAATCTGGGTTAATAGCACTCCCGCCTAAATTATGAGCCACAATTATTTNACATATTTTTAATGTAAATATATATTCAAATCTGGGTTAATAGCACTCCCGCCTAAATTATGAGCCACAATTATTTTTAAAAAATCATAACATTGCCTTTGAAATCAAAGCTATAGTCTATTTGCAGTTCCTTCATACTTTTTGAATCAAACCTTTGAAAAATTACCCCATGTCTGACGTGTTTAGTTATTTCCTAAACATGTAATTCATCACAAGCGTTTTGTACCTCTGTTAACATAACAGTATCTTATTTTTCATTAAAACTGTAGTTTAACTATATTATCTTTATAATTTATAATATTTCATTTATAATAAATATGAACGAAAACAGTGAGAAAACACGTGTGTTGGTAGCGCCTAGTAAGAAATAATTCTCATGCAAGATATTATTACAAATTAGTGCGCACGAATTCGGTGCGTTGTCGTTTGGTGTAATTTTCTAGACTTAGTAAAGCTTAGTTTGCACGAGGCGGAGGAATATCCTGGAAGTAGAACTTTAGCAGGGCTTNTTGCCTTTGAAATCAAAGCTATAGTCTATTCGCAGTTCCTTCACACTTTTCGAATCAAATGTTTAAAAATCACTCCATGTATAAAGTATTTGGATGTATCCTAATTATGCAATGTATCGTAACAGTTTTACAATTTATTATCATAAAAGTACCCCTTTTTCTGTAAATTCAAAAATTACTTATATTACATATACATCACATTTTATTTATAGTTTATATGATTAAAAAAAAGAGATAATATAGGTGTGTTGGTAATGCCTACTAATAAATAGTTCTTATGCAAATTATTATTACACTGAGCGCGTACGAATGGGGCGCGTTGTCCTTCTTGTGTAATTTTCTAGACTCTATTAAGCTTTGTTTGCATGAGGCGGAGAAATATCCTCGAAGTAGAACTTTAGCAGGGCTTCATGTGGGTTGGAAGTAACCATTAATGGACTATAATATATATTATGTCTTTCTTGGAAAAAAATCAGTTTTTGTAGTTACGAGTTTTTTTCACGAGGATATCGAAATTGTGTAAAGCATATAAACTGAAGAGCCAAAAAAACTGGTACACCAGCTAATATCGTGTAGGGCCCCCGCGAGCACGCAGAAGTGCCACAAGACGACGTGGCATGAACTTGACTAATGTCTGAATGTATGCAGGAGGCATTTCACACCATAAATCCTGCAGGTCAGTCCACAAATCCAATCTGCGCAAATTTGAGAAAGGGTTGCACGTCTGTCACGTTTAATGATTCTCGTAAGTCGTCGTTTGTCCCGTTCTTTCATGATATTTTTCCAGCCGCAGCGATGTCGAAGATGTGATGTTTTACCGGATTACCGATATTCGCGGTACACTCGTGAAATGGTCGTACGCGAACATCCAAATGTTATCGCTACCTCGGAGATGCTATGTCCCATCTCTCTTGCGCCGACTATAATACCACGTTCAAACTCACTTAAATCTTGATGACCTGCCATTGTAGCAGCAGTAACCGATCTAGCTGCCGACCGCATCGCTTTACTCTGATTGGTTCCATACCTCTGTTATTTGCATACGCACGCCTATACCAGTTTTTTCGGCTCTTCAGTGTACATGCTAAACAGACAACAGATCTTAAATGAGTGTTGAAAGAGGCTTACGTGTATCTTTCTGTAGAGGAGTCGAACCTCCTCTAGTGGCGGGTAACTCTCAATGGACCAAGAGATGTTGTAGTTTTCCTTGGAGCGGCTGAACGGAGGGCTGCGGAACTCAGCTGGGCTGGGCCGACCTGCAATTGAAAAAAAAAATTATTTATTACCACGTCCTCAAAGGTGTAATTACATTTTACAGAATTAGAACAATAAAATAGTTTTAAATTTACATACCCAGCGATTTTGCAAAGTTCAGATTGCTCCGTAGACCTTAAAGAGCAAATTTAAACACATACACATACCCACATGTGCATATGGGTATAGTGTGTTTATAAATGGCCTCTCGGCTGCCTAAAATGAAACTATGTCAGTGAAAGGGGAGAAACGCAAATCTCCAAAGTAAACTCATTTAAAAGTACTACTCAAGTACTACCAAAATTGTCAGAGGAATACGATTTTTGTTTCATACAAAATAAGACTGCATACAGTGTATTTTCTGACGTTGTAAGATACTTTGCTTGAATAAACTTATCTAAATGTTTTAAAATTAAATTAATAGGAATACAATTTCAACGTATTTCCATAACGGATGCTTCAGATAGCAGAATTCGTACCGTCCTTTTTTTCCCCATCAATCGATNCAATTTCAACGTATTTCCATAACGGATGCTTCAGATAGCAGAATTCGTACCGTCCTTTTTTTCCCCATCAATCGATACCGTAATTTTAATTACTATAGTTCTGTATAATACATATTCGTAATAATGTTGAAAAGTTATTTTAATTATTTATTTTATGTCCTTCCATTTCAGCAACGCAAATTATATTTTTTTAAAGCTGATATGAATGTGCATAATATAAATTTCTAGGGGTATTTTTGAAAATTAGTACCANCAAATTATATTTTTTTAAAGCTGATATGAATGTGCATAATATAAATTTCTAGGGGTATTTTTGAAAATTAGTACCAATAACTAAAGGTTGTTGACGGTACAGTGACCACTTCAGAAAGCCCTACTAAAGAACTACTTGCATGCACATTCCGTATACTTCCGCCATACGTAAAATTAAATTGCCAATAGCCTGGTCACGTTATTCCCGTGTCGGTCAAATAAAACTGTGCAATTACAAAAAAGTAAATATTTTACAATTTTGCTCATTCATACACTTCTATGCATTAAAAATATGAAAGATAAAAAAACCATGTCAGTATTCTCAAACCTTTTTCCCCAGCATTTCTAATTTAGCGCTGAGACATGGAACTACTTTCTTTCCGGTATTACCAACGTTATAGGGCACATGCCGGTAACTGTGTGCGTTAAAATACTCGCAGGTAGGGCCAGTGACTTTTTCGAAGGTTGATTTCAAAAATGTTCACTTTATCGTATACAACCCATACTTAAATACAATAATAGTAATTATTGTGACCACCCTACTTGATGGTATGCAACGTAAGTCGTAATTTTCTGACAACTGTGTTAGCGTCTGTATTATTTTTTATTACGTTACTGTACAATTGGGTGCAATACTCCTTTAGGCGTAGCTCTACTCATACGTTACAGCCATAATTCACGATAGATATTTGTTTCATTATCGGAAAGAGATTTACATAAGGACCACATAAATGTAAATATATGTAGTCAAATGATAATAGTTTTCAAAATACAGCACCAAAAAGTCGAAAATTTCGGAATATGGNAAATGTAAATATATGTAGTCAAATGATAATAGTTTTCAAAATACAGCACCAAAAAGTCGAAAATTTCGGAATATGGTAGCTTATATTTCTATGCTCCTAATTAACTAAGCCAAATAAATCACATGTAATTTGATCTACATTATATCATATACAGAAAATATTAAGTATCAAAGATATTTAACAACCGGTACTTGGGTACTGCTAATCTGAATCTTTTTCAAAATAGATATTGATGTTTTTGCCAACACATTTTTATTTGTCCGAGGGAAAATAATATTAATTTTTATTAGTTTACCTTGGACGAAAAAAAGTGCGTTTAACAAAAACATCAATGCCGGTTTTAAGTGCCAGTGCCCGAGTAATGATTGTTAAATATCCTTGATACTAAATATGTCGTGTATGTGATATAGTTCACGTGACATGTGATGTAGTTGGCAAAGTTAATTAGGAGCATAGAAACTTGGGCACCCATATTCTGAAATTTTCGAATTTTCGATACTGTATTTTGAAAACTATAATCATTTGACAACAAATATTTACATTTATATGGTCCTCATATAAATCTCTTTCAAATAATGAAATAAAAATTGTCGTGAATATGGCCTCAACGTATTACACAACATCAATAATGAAGTAGAAATACTGCATCGAGAGTAAGCGGTTTTAAGTTCGTGGGTGCACTGCAAACTGCATATCTCCTGGAGAATATAACCGCATTCAGGCTGAAGCGCCTTGTGATATGCAACTTGCACTACACGCTCGAACGTAAGCTGCGTACACACCAAGTTGAGGTATTTTCTCTCGTAATTTTTTACGATGCGATTTACCTTTCCTTTTATTAATTTATTGGAAATTGGTATTTAATTCTGTCTGCAGATAATGTTACTCGATTTTAGACATAAAATTAAGAAGCATCATGTGTGTCGGTATTAAAGTAATATACATAAAATATTCATTAAATTTGAAGAGGGTTTTAAAATGTAATTTTTTTTACCCGAATGATGTATTAGAACGTTACGTTTTATATCTTTCTATGTATACAAAATTTTGACGATAATGTAACTGGTTGAGAATTTAAATTTTTTATTTCCCGGGTGTACAAGAAACTGCTACACAAACTGGAGAGACATTGGTTACTCTTGGCAGAAATTTGGTCTCTGCCATAATATCATCATCGTCCAATGATTATTCAGTATTTTTCACATGGAAAATGGATGTCACAATTTTGGCTCTAATAATATCTGCAGTTATACATTGGCGTATAATCTTGTTAACCCCGTAGGTAATTTAAATACTTTATATTTTATTCAAGTATAGTTTAAATTTTCGGGGAATATATTAGATGTAACAAATGTCAATTAAAGAATAGTCTTAACCACTTCTTCATTTCTAGAGATTTATTACAGCCCACGCAATTCCTGAGACTGTGTTGCAGAAGGTCTTGCAGTTTGCATGAGCAGAGAGGACTCCTCGCTTAAGGTCAAGTTAATGTAGTCATAACCACGAAATTTTTCATGTTTTCCAAACGAGGGAGATGCGTCGAGAAGAAGGGAACGTATGAAAGGAGTTGCCAATGAATAGCAAAAGAGGAGAGGGGCTGAGGAGGGGTGAGCAGGACGGGGGGTTGTTTCGGCGCTCACCAGACAGCTCCATGAACTTCCTGGCCTTGCCGAGGATGTTCTCGCCGACGCAGCTGTAGTTTCCGAAGTCCGAGCTCTGCACGTCTCGTATGGTGAGCGTGTGCTTGTTGCCGCGGCTCGTGATCGTCCTCCTGTCCGTGGGGTCGATCACGATGTTGTCCTTGTACCACAGCAGCTGCGACAGGAAGGGTTGGCCCGACGTGTTACACGCTTAGCGCGAGTAAGGTTTATCATACTCGGGTTAGGAACAAAACGTGCTTCTTATGAGTAGGGGCCAGTGACTTTTCGCGTAAAAATCTCGGAGCACACAGTAGACTTCAACACTATATACACACCTCAGCTGTTGTTATAGCTCCGTTGGCTGCTGGTGTCGTGTCCGTCTTTGACCAAGCCACTCGGGACTAAGTAACTCCGACACTGAACCTTCGGGATTCGTGCGCAAACTGTTAACACGTGCCAGAACATTTTGTTAGCCAATCAAAGAAGCTGGACGACCCTACGGTGTTTTGGACTGTATCTTGTCTCGAAATCTTTACGCGAAATACCACTGCCCCTATTTATGAGGAGAGTAAGACACAGGGAAAATTTCCGCCACCAGGTGCACACTGTTCCAAAAGGTAGATTTCAATAAAGAATTTTAACTACCTGGATAATAAAAGAGAAATATTCTACTTAAGTACGAAGTTATTTTATATTTTCTTAATAATTGTTACAATTATCCTCTTTTTTAACGTGGAAAATATATAAAATATGGTACACATGCGACAATAACGCTTACCTCGTGGCGAAAATTTTTCCCTTGGCAAATTTCAAGCTTGTACAAGAAGTAACCTTATCACGAGTATAGGCTGTTCACAGTTAACTGAGCACTTGTGAAGGTCCTGCTTAACATATACTTGAATGCTCACTGGGTATCCTTCCGCCATATATATAAATTACCGCAGCCATGGGCATGAGTACTTAATTCACGCGTCCGTCAAATGGAAGTGTGAAATTATTACAAAAGTGAATATTTCACCAATTTGCTAATTCTCACACTTAAACGCATTAAAAAAACAGAAAGCGAAATAAATAATTTCAGTATTCTAAAATTACTACGTTAACACATTTAATTCCACGTCAAAACGTGGAACTACATTCCCTTTGTCGTCACCTTTACTGGGCTCATGTCAACTTGTGTGTCCGTTAAAATATACACAGCTAGAGGCAGCAACATTTTGTAAATGTTGATTTCAAAAGTGCTCAATCAACCGTGAACTTCCTAATTCGCGTACTCGAGTTAAAAAATGAACTAAAAAATAACAAGACTCAAGTATTTTCACTTTGGTTAACAGGAAAAAATGTATTTCCCCCCAAATTATTTGGAAATACAATGTAGCAAGATTTGTTCATCATGACACTTAAATAAAAGTTTAACACAGCCAAATTTTTAGCAATTAACAATATGTAGAGTACGACACCTCAAACGCTCTAAAACCTCAGGAAAATACACTTTCTTAGTTCATTCCTATAGTTTTTTCGATATTAAATGGAGTGTGTTAATGTTTTAAATAATTCAGTAAGTATCTTTAACATAATGAAACGCAATAAAGTACATTTTCAAGTAAATCAATGGGACGCCATACAGACGAAGTACAGTAGTTGGAAAAGATGGAACAGGAGAAAAGCCTCTATCTTATTTATTTATACAATTCATAGATATTTTAATTTACGGTGTCGGGTGCTAAAACAAAGAAACTGTTTGATGCGTTATGTACGTAAATGAGATATAAGCTTCGTGTAAAGCTATTTTAATACGAACAATTCGTAAATTCGAACAGTTTCAGGGTTTACAAAGGTGTGTGAAAAGTTCATAGGTGAACTTTAAACCCTAATTTCTCGTGAACCATTGATCTGATTTCAATGATAAACACACCATTGGATTCCCCTTTAAATTGTCTACAATATGAGATCCAAACGGATCCGATTAAGTGAGAAAGTCGTAAGAGAAATAGAAAAGTTCTAAAACATTAACCTACAATAAAATAGATTCTGTCATATTTCCGCAAGCAATAAACATATTACTACTTTATTTGGCAAACAGGATACAGTATACGGTAACCAAATAAACTTAAATTTTTTACGTGGGTCAGACACTTTTTTTTTAATGGCGGCCGTTTGAACATTTGGTTACTCACATCAAAGATCGCTGGGTACTCAACTTCACAGCGTACATACGGCACCTGCCAAAAATTAACCTACCTGTTTGATACGTATGTAATATTGTACACTGAGTATGAGTGGGTTACAAATATTTGACTTCCTTGACCAAATTTAAAATCAGCGTTTAGTATTGCGTATAAACCAATAAATGTTTTCTCCACTCAAATATCCTTGTCCACGTTCTCGCTTAATAGGTAGCGTTACCATCTTCATACTTAAAGCCCTAACAAACACTAGTAGTTTTCCTTCTTGAGTAGTTATTTGACGTTAGAAAATATATGAAGTAAGTCACCTCTTTAATAATACTTAGCACTTTCTTGAGCACTAGCGAGAATAATTTGAATACATTCAACGCAAATTCGCAAAATAGTGAGCTTCGGCAATAAAGAAGATCCGTCAACAATGATTCATCTTGTTTTGATACTAATGGACGAAAGACACTGATGTTAGAACTTCTTGGCAAAAGTGCATTGTGGGGAGTTCATGTTCCTTTCCATAACACATTACCTTCCTTAAATTTCGATAATAGACTATAGCAATCATAGGCCAAATCCTGCAGGGAAATTAATACGAGCCACGCCAAGATCTACGGTGATAGCAGTAAGAATTTAACCTTATTTTAAAGGTGTAACCAAACATATTTTTTCACACACTAAATATGAAATAAAGTGGAGTGGAGAGGTTTGGGTGGCTGTTAACATCGAGGTCTTGAGAGCAGACGAGTGTGAAGCGAGGTGAGTATGGAGCAGCGCCGGAATGGAAGGGCGGGGGAAACGGAAGATCGCCGAGAAAACCAGCGGACCACCGGTATTGCACGCCTCCCACATGCGAAAATTCGGGAGCGACCATGCAGGGAATAGAACCAGGTTCGCCTAGGTGGGAGGCGAGTAGTCTAGCCACTACACCACCGCGGCCCTAGAATGAAGCAGACTTTTTTTTTCCTTCTGCTGCGATGTCTGTGACGTGTTTCGACTCGCCTATCACCCACAGAAGTGTCAATACCACGTGGTCGAATAGGGACGTGAACGTTTGTTTACATTTCACCTTTTTCAGCGGAACATTTACATAACTTGCATACATTCTAGTTGCACCGAAACTCACTCCGAGTTAATGCACTGACGTTTCGAAACACGTGTACATGTAAACATCGCTATAACCTCAAATCTAACCGATGTTGCTTGGACAGTGTCACTGGGGAAACTGCAGTTAGATGTTGAGAGAATAGAGAGTAAATTACTGCGAAACTGGCTCGAACACACTGCCCAAATTTCTCTCTACAAATCGATAAGTACAGCTAATGCAATTACACGTGCATATTACGATGATAGGGGTTCCCCTAATGCTTTAAAATTATTATTTTCGTAAACATGTGATAAACAACAAAAGTTTCTCTCGGTGGCAGTGAACAAAATAAATGTTACCATAAGAGAGGAAAATGAGTTTCTTTTTTCCGATAACACGTCAACTTTAGATCTTCGGATATTTCGCAGAATTTCTTCCTGCGGTGTGTTCACGTAAACTATGATCGTAGGCACGCGCCATGAAGTTTTGCCAAAGTGTTCCGCGATAAAATGTTTACGCACAGGTAAGGTACTTATTAAATCCGTTCAGATCTACTGTGCACAATTGTTCTCACAGAAATTGAACATTTTTTAACGTATTCAAACTGTTCGTGGGTTCCTACGCCATTAAGATAGGAGTTATGACTACACAACTGCCATTTTGTTGAAACGAAGGCTTATAAAACCCGATATTGTGACATATCCTAATCCCATGACCGTTTTGAAGTTATATATTTCTATAAAACTTGGACATTCCGTGCGAGAGACAACGGTGATTTCTGCGAGTTAACATTCGACGGACACTGAACTATTTATTCATTAAAAAAAGCGGTTCGAGTTCAATTGAGAGATTTAGAAGTCGTGCTTAGTTTACTCTCCTAGCGCATTTTCTATACGTCCCCAGGATCGTGTTATAACTGTGCGTACTAAGTAAAGTTTTTTTTTTAGTTATTACTTGAAATAAAAATTAAGTTACGAAATGACGAACTTTATATTTAATTTATTCACTGTATGCGCGTTCGTTCGCGCCTCTGCACAATCTAGTAGCAAATGTGGAAACTAACGACAAAAACAGCAACTATTTTGTCCACCTGGTTGCACATTGGCCGGCGAGTTATTATAACCTATCCACGGTTTCTTCAAATTTTTTTAATAAAACCTTTGAAAAATCACTCCATGTATGAAGTGTTTAGTCGTCCTAAATAAGCCACGCATCACAGGAGTTTTACACTCCTGTTTACATAAAAGTATCTTATTTTTCGTTAAATTGTAGTTTTTTTCTATATTTTATTTATAAATTACAATATTTCATTTATAATGATGATGAATAAAAACAGTGAGAAAAAAATGTGTGTTGGTAGCGCCTAGTAATAAGTAGTTCTAACGCAGAATATTATTACAACTGAGTGCGCACGAATTCCGTGCGTTGTTCTTTGGAGTAATTTTCCAGACTTACTTAAGCTTAGTTTGCTCGAGGCGGAGGAATATCCTGAAATTAGAACTTTATCAGGGATTCAGAAAGTTGAACTGTTTATAGAAGATAATTTGTGCCGAGCGCCGGAAACGGGCTACTAAAAAAAAATAATGATGCAATTCCTAGATTAAAAAAAGTGCCGAAAATTAAAATTATGTTTTCCCAGGGCGCCAGTTGCCCGGGGCCTGATTCTTCCTAATGGAAAGAATTTAATGCGTCGATCAAGCGAGTTACGAAAAGTAAGATACTTTTATGTAAACAGGAGTGTAAAACTCCTGTGATGCGTGGCTTATTTAGGACGACTAAACACTTCATACATGGAGTGATTTTTCAAAGGTTTTATTAAAAAAATTTGAAGAAACCGCGAATAGGTTATATAACTCGCCGGCCTGCGTGCAATCAGGTGGACAAAATAGTTGCTGTTTTTGTCGTTAGTTTCCACATTTGATACTAGATTGTGCAGAGGCGCGAACGAACGCGCATGCAGCAAATAAATAAAATATTAAGTTCATTTCATAACTTTATTTTTATTTCAAGTAATAATTGAAAAAAAAAAACTTTTCTTAGCACGCACAGTTATAACACGAGCCTGGGGACGTATAGAAAAGTCCAGGTCCAAAAACAGATTACCCATTCATAACTCTTTGCTGTGTTTATGAAAACAAGTAAACTGCAGTCGGTGGCCAACAAAGAACTCGTCTATCCACATGCAACAGAAACAAGGGGGCCATAAAGGCGACAATGCCACGCACATCAAGCGCGCCATCGCCACTACGCGCAAGGCTGACTTGCGATGTCGTGATGCGGGTAACAACGGGACTTCAAGCGGTGACTCCGTCGTGTTATTGGTGGTAAATTTGTAACCGTGTTCAATAGAGGCCCACGACTATTCTTTGCGTGTATCTGATTCGCATATGTTTCGATACAGTTGTCAGAACAATCCGGTTGTTAGCTGTGTTGGAATGCTCAGAATTTGTGTTCCTAATGAGCGTGTTGTCTTCAGAGCACTCGGCAAGTCTCGTATGAAGAGTGTCTGTCTCGTTTATCTGCACATTGAGGGCTCTTTTAATATTTTCGTTAAAAAAAAAAAATATCGTGTGTTTCAAACTCTCTTTGACGCAATTAAAAATGCATGTCGGGTCACTTACCAAACGTTAAATATTTATTAAAATGGTTTTCAAAAGTTTCAAGTTTTCAAAAGCAGACTCACCTCCGGCGCGGGCTCCCCGTGGACGATGCACACCAGCTGACTCTCGTAGCCTTCTCCAGAATGGATCCAGTTCCTCTCCACCTCTATCTCTGGAGGATCTGGAATCAACAGGTGTATTCCAGTGCACGAAAAAAAAAAAGTAATACTTGAAAGTAAGCACGTGTGAAAGTAAATAACATTTCGTATTACATTAGCATCAAACGCCATTTAACTTGGAGACATATAATCTTACTCAAATTAATTAAAATTGTTACCATTCACGTGTCTAAATCGTGGCTAGGCAGTTTTCGAAACATTTGAGCATACTGAGGCATTTGAACAACGGGAATAATGGAAGTATAATATTTAGAATCATAATTAATTTTAAAATGCGTTTAGTCGAAAGTTATTCTACAAAATTAAAAAACAGCCTTGGAGAAAATACATTTAATTAAGCCATTCTATTAAACAATATGGATAATCGCCAAATCTTTCCTAGCCCTACAACAACACTCACTTTCTCTTATCCTTTATTTTTACTTTCAAAAAAATTATGGTATAACTCTGATATGTTATTGTAAAAGGAATTTAAATTTTTTTAAGCATATTTTTGGTAAATTTCGCAAGCAATATCTACAAGTAGATATCATTTTTGGCAGAAAAATTAAATTGTTCATTNAGGTTCGCCTAGGTGGGAGACGAGTAGTCTAGCCACTACACCACCGCGGCCCTAGAATGAAGCAGACTTTTTTTTTACTTCTGCTGCGCATGGCTGTTACGTGTTTGGACTCGCCTATCGCCAACAGAAGTGTCATTGCCACGTGGTCGAATAGGGACGTGAACGTTTGTTTACATTTCGCCTTTTTCAGCGGAACATTTACATAACTTGCATACATTCTAGTTGCACCGAAACTCACTCCGAGTTAATGCACTGACGTTTCGAAACACGTGTACATGTAAACATCGCTATAACCTCAAATCTAACCAACGTTACTTGGATAGCGTCACTGGGGAAACTGCAGTTAGAAGTTGAGAGAATAGAGAGTAAATTACTGCGGAACTGGCTCGAACACACTGCCCAAAATTCTCTCTACAAATCGATAAGTACAGCTAATGCAATTACAGTGCATATTACGATAACAGANAAATCGATAAGTACAGCTAATGCAATTACAGTGCATATTACGATAACAGAGGTTCCCCTAATGCTTTAAAATTATTATTTTCGTAAACATGTGATAAACAACAAAAGTTTCTCTCGGTGGCAGTGAACAAAATAAATGTAACCATAAGAGAGAAAAATGAGTTTCTTTTTTCCGATAACACGTCAACTGTAATCTTCGGGTATTTCGCAGAATTTCTTCCTGCGGTGTGTGCACGTAAACTATGATCGTAGGCACGCGTCGTGAAGTTTTGCCAAAGTGTTCCGCGATAAAATGTTTACGTATAGGTAAGGTGCTTATTAAATCCATTCAGATCTATTTTGCACAATTGTTCCCACAGAAATTGAACATTTTTTAACGTATTCAAACTGTTCGTGGGTTCCTACGCCATTAAGATAGGAGTTATGACTACACAACTGCCATTTTGTTGAAACGAAGGCTTATAAAACCCGATATTGTGGCATATCCTAATCCCATGACCGTTTTGAAGTTATATATTTCTATAAAACTTGGAAATTCCGTGCGAGAGACAACGGTGATTTCTGCGAGTTGTCAACATTCGACAGACACTGAACTATTTATTCATTAAAAAAAGTGGTTCGAGTCAAATTGAGAGATTTTAAAAGTCGTGCCTAGTTTATTCTCCTGACGCATTTTCTATACGTCCCCAGGCTCGTGTTATAACTGTGCGTACTAAGTAAAGTTTTTTTAACATTATTACTTGAAATAAAAATTAAGTTACGAAATGACGAACTTTATATTTTATTCTATTCGCTGCATGCGCGTTCGTTCGCGCCTCTGCACAATCTAGTAGCAAATGTGGAAACTAACGACAAAAACGGCA
The DNA here is from genome assembly GCA_002778355.1 of Clitarchus hookeri. NCBI lineage: Eukaryota > Metazoa > Arthropoda > Insecta > Phasmatodea > Phasmatidae > Clitarchus > Clitarchus hookeri. The sequence goes on along the minus strand of NQII01000291.1, from coordinate 678,200 downwards.
ACTATTTTGTTCACCTGGTTGCACATTGGCCGGCGAGTTATTATAACCTATCCACGGTTTCTTCAAATTTTTTGAATCAAACCTTTCAAAAATTACTTCATGTGTGAAGTGTTTAGTCGTCCTAAATAAGCCACGCATCACAAGCGTTTTACACTTCTGTTAACATAAAAGAATCTTACTTTTCGTTAAATTGTAGTTTTTTTCTATATTTTATTTATAAATTACAATATTTAATTTATAATGATGATGAATAAAAACAGTGAGAAAAAAATGTGTGTTGGTAGCGCCTAGTAATAAGTAGTTCTAACGCAAAATATTATTACAACTGAGTGCGCACGAATTCCGTGCGTTGTTCTTTGGAGTAATTTTCCAGACTTACTTAAGCTTAGTTTGCTCGAGGCGGAGGAATATCCTGAAATTAGAACTTTATCAGGGATTCAGAAAGTTGAACTGTTTATAGAAGATAATTTGTGCCGAGCGCCGGAAACGGGCTACTAAAAAAAATAATGATGAAATTCCTAGATTAAAAAAAGTGCCGAAAATTAAAATTATGTTTTCCCAGGGCGCCAGTTGCCCGGGGCCTGATTCTTCCTAATGGAAAGAATTTAATGCGTCGATCAAGCGAGTTACGAAACGAAAGATACTTTTATGTTAACAGAAGTGTAAAACGCTTGTGATGCGTGGCTTATTTAGGACGACTAAACACTTCACACATGAAGTAATTTTTGAAAGGTTTGATTCAAAAAATTTGAAGAAACCGTGGATAGGTTATAATAACTCGCCGGCCAATGTGCAACCAGGTGGACAAAATAGTTGCCGTTTTTGTCGTTAGTTTCCACATTTGATACTAGATTGTGCAGAGGCGCGAACGAACGCGCATGCAGCAAATGAATAAAATATTAAGTTCATTTCATAACTTTATTTTTATTTCAAGTAATAATTGAAAAAAAAAACTTCGCTTAGTACGCACAGTTATAACACGAGCCTGGGGACGTATAGAAAAGTCCAGGACCAAAAACAGATTACCCATTCATAACTCTTTGCTGTGTTTATCACAACAAGTAAACTGCAGTGAGTGGCCAACAAAGAACGCGTCTATCTACATGCAACATAAACAAGCGGGGCCGTAAAGGCGACAATGCCACGCACATCGCGCGCGCCATCGCCACTACGCGCAAGGCTGACTTGCGATGTCGTGATGCGGGTAACAATGGGACTTCAAGCGGTGACTCCGTCGCGTTATTGGTGGGAAATTTGTAACCGTGTCCAATAGAGGCCCACGACTATTCTTTGTGTGTATCTGATTCGCGTATGTTTCGATACAGTTATCAGAACAATCCGGTTTTTAGCTGTGTTGGAATGCTCAGAATTTGTGTTCCTAATGAGCGTGTTGTCTTCAGAGCACTCGGCAAGCCTCGTATGAAGAGTGTCTGTCTCGTTTATCTGCACATTGAGTGCTCTTTTAATATTTTCGTTAAAAAAAACATAATATCGTATGTTTCAAACTCTCTTTGACGCAATTGAAAATGCATATCAGGTAACTTATACGTTAAATATTTATTAAAATTGTTTTCAAAAGTTTCAAGTTTTCAAAAGTTCCAAGTTTTCCAAATGTTTCAAGTTTTCAAAAGTTTCAAGTTTTCAAAAGCAGACTCACCTCCGGCGCGGGCTCCCCGTGGACGATGCACACCAGCTGACTCTCGTAGCCTTCTCCAGAATGGATCCAGTTCCTCTCCACCTCTATCTCTGGAGGATCTGGAATCAACGGGTGTATTCCAGTGCACGAAAAAAAAAAAGTAATACTTGAAAGTAAGCACGTGTGAAAGTAAATAACATTTCGTATTACATTAGCATCAAACGCCATTTAACTTGGAGACATATAATCTTACTCAAATTAATTAAAATTGTTACCATTCACGTGTCTAAATCGTGGCTAGGCAGTTTTCGAAACATTTGAGCATACTGAGGCATTTGAACAACGGGAATAATGGAAGTATAATATTTAGAATCATAATTAATTTTAAAATGCGTTTAGTCGAAAGTTATTCTACAAAATTAAAAAACAGCCTTGGAGAAAATACATTTAATTAAGCCATTCTATTAAACAATATGGATAATCGCCAAATCTTTCCTAGCCCTACAACAACACTAACTGTCACTTATATTTTATTTTTACTTTCAAAAAAATGATGGTATAACTCTGATATGTTATTGTAAAAGGAATTTAAAATTTTTTAAACATATTTTTGGTAAATTTCGCAAGCAATATCTACAAGTAGATATCATTTTTGGCAGAAAAATTAAATTGTTCATTTNCATATTTTTGGTAAATTTCGCAAGCAATATCTACAAGTAGATATCATTTTTGGCAGAAAAATTAAATTGTTCATTTTTATAACCAACGACTTTAAGCTGATTTATGTTTCTTCGTCAGTTACACACCGGTCTACGACTAGAAATATCCTGAGTTATTATCATAAACCTGGCGTGTGTATGCGGTTATTAATTATTTAAGGGCGATACTATTCTTAAATATAGTTTCCAGTAAGTATAAAAAATATCACAGATGTTAGCAAGCAATAATAAAACATAAATAATTCACTTTTAAATTGGGATGCGCATCAATGCGTTCGTTCGCCTGGTATTGCATTCGGTCTGTGGAGTGTTCGCGTGGTCGCGGGGGAGGGTGTGCAGACGAACTAAGGTTCATCTCTTGCGCTTGTTGTGGTGCGCATTTATGTATTATTTTGCAGGACATCTTGTGTTTAAACTTTGCCTACATGGACCACATAGTCAGGAAACATGCCCATGGCGGAAATAGGATGTGTCGGTGAAGGGTCTCCCTCATATTTTAATTCTTCAAAGACTTTGCAGAAAATACGCCGACGTCACTTGTGCCGATGCGACAGTATCGTGAATTTGTGGAAGCGCATCAACAAGTAAAAAGTATAATAAAATCTTCGGAGTCACAAGCGATATGCCAGATGCTTTTCAGCCATTCAGACGTGAAAGGTTCTATAGGGCGTAACTCAATAATGAGTCATGATTCTGTAGAGCATAGCAGTATAAGATGAGGTTTATTAACATTAAGATTATACAATAAATATTATGGTCACTATTGATCGGGGGAGCTTAAATTGAATACCAAAATGCTAATTAATTATATTAAATGTTATTTGTGACGCCATTACTATTACTGTCTAATTGGAAANAATTGAATACCAAAATGCTAATTAATTATATTAAATGTTATTTGTGACGCCATTACTATTACTGTCTAATTGGAAAGTCGTCACCTTGCTCATGTTGCCGGAGGCTGATTCTACGAGACGGTTAACGACGGCCGGACACACCAATCTTCCGTGGTCTTCTCTCTGGTCGGGTCGATGACAAAAGACGCAGCTTCCGGTGTTACGCTGGCCTATATCGGGCGCGTTGTTTAATATTTCCGATCTCGTTTACTGGCCGGTGGANAATTGAATACCAAAATGCTAATTAATTATATTAAATGTTATTTGTGACGCCATTACTATTACTGTCTAATTGGAAAAGTCGGCACCTTGCTCATGTTGCCGGAGGCTGATTCTACGAGACGGTTAACGACGGCCGGACACACCAATCTTCCGTGGTCTTCTCTCTGGTCGGGTCGATGACAAAAGATGCAGCTTCCGGTGTTACGCTGGCCTATATCGGGCGCGTTGTTTAATATTTCCGATCTCGTTTACTGGCCGGTGGANCGCAGCTTCCGGTGTTACGCTGGCCTATATCGGGCGCGTTGTTTAATATTTCCGATCTCGTTTACTGGCCGGTGGAGGGGTTTTCTGCAACTGTCTTTCGCAAGGTGTTGTTGCAATCACGCTCGTGTCCTGGTTTAATGTTTGAAGGTGTGATCGGGTAGGCCGTTCAGCTAAGGCCTGATCACTTCATTACAGCCAACACGATCATAATTTTACAGCCATGTTTTTTTNCGGGTAGGCCGTTCAGCTAAGGCCTGATCACTTCATTACAGCCAACACGATCATAATTTTACAGCCATGTTTTTTTTCCCTTCTATATTGTTTAACTTCCATGGTGGACCCCGCTTGCTGCAGCTGCTGTATTGACCTTGGACAANTTTTTTTTCCCTTCTATATTGTTTAACTTCCATGGTGGACCCCGCTTGCTGCAGCTGCTGTATTGACCTTGGACAATAATTTATTTAAAAATGTGAGCTGGCCGGCTTGAGCAGGTTTGCTGCGCTCTGTACAATGAAGCATTCGCTCGAGTTCTGCGACCGACTGCTTGGCAAGTAGTTAACTGTCTTCCGCGGTGGTTCTGATACTAACAAGTAGATACTAAACAGTAAATGAACTTGATACTACACAGTAATACCACTATTCGTTTTTGAGACACGAGCTCTCGATATCTTGACTACAGGACAACNAAATGAACTTGATACTACACAGTAATACCACTATTCGTTTTTGAGACACGAGCTCTCGATATCTTGACTACAGGACAACAGATATACCGGAGTCACTCAGGACGTTTTCTGTTCGCGTGAAATCGACGCTTTAAAGGTAAATACTGGACATGAAGTTCAAAAAACTGTGGAGCCAAATTATTAGAAAAAAATTTTACTACACGTACAACGAAACTGGAGAAGGAAGAATCAATGAAACGTAACATTGTATGTATTCTTAAAGACCACAAAATTTCTATACGATGCGCCAACACCGACGCGTACGCAAGATTTCCACCCACGGTTCACCTTCCTCCCGGGGATATCTGGCCCCCGACCGAGCTACTGAACACGGAATAACTTTCAGGAATTTGCAATCCAGCCTTCCGCGAAGGTCCGGATTGTGATCAGGCCTCTCCTGGAGGTCCTGATTTTAGACGGCGCCCAAAAATTGCGTCTTTCTCTCCCGAACCCCCGATACCAAGTTCCCTATCTTTCTCCTCGGCGTCTTCTGCCTTACGAAACGCCGTGAAAACCGCCAGCCAATCAGCTGAAGCTCTGACCCATAGCCCCCCCTCCTTTTTCCCGCGGGCAATGAGCTATCCCACTTGATTTGCAGTACAGTCATTTTTTTTCTGCTTTTGATTATTAATTACATCTTCCACCAGCACACATGTTCCCCTTCTCATATGCCACCATCAAGAATCTTATTTTTTTTTATTTTTCCATGCATCCATGAGCTACATTCATTTTAACGGGAATGTTGACCGGCATGCGCCCAGTAAAGTTGGTAACGACGGAGGAGAAATAGCTCAATGCCTTAACATTGAATCAAAAGCGTTTGTTAAATATTATTGCATACTGAACTTAATTGTTTTGCTATGTGTTTTCACAATGCATGTAGATGTAAAAATGATGTTTTTTTTTTAATTATACATGTATAGGGGCAGTGATATTTCGCGAAAAGATTTCGAGACAAGATACAGTTCAAAACACTGTAGGGGCGTCCAGCTTCTTTGATTGGCTAAAGAAAAAAAATGTTCTGACCCGTGTTAACTGTTTACGCACGAATCACGAAGGTTCAGTGTCGGAGTTACTTAGTCCTGAGTGGCTTGGTCAAAGACGGACACGGCACCAGCAGCCAATGGAGGTATAACAACAGCTGAGGTGTGTGTATAGTATTGAAGTATACTGTGTGCTCCGGATTTTTACGCGAAAAGTCACTGGCTCTATACATGTATAATATTTTTACAGTTCCACTTGAATGAAGCATGAGTAAATTGACGAGGCCCACTACAGTGTTAATTTTTATGTGTGATGGAAGAGTACACGATGGGTATACAACCAGGTCATGAGCAGTGCTTTCAGGAGTACTCAGTTTACTGTGAACAGACTGTAAATAATTACTAGGGCCAGTGACTTTTCGCGTAAAAATCGGAGCACACAGTAGACTTCAATACTATACACACATCAGCTGTTGTTACACCTCCATTGGCTGCTGGTGCCGTGTCCGTATTTGACCAAGCCACTCAGGACTAAGTAACTCCGACACTGAACCTTCGTGATTCATGCGCAAACAGTTAACACGGGCCAGAATTTTTTTTAACCAATCAAAGAACCTGAACGACCCTACAGTGCTTTGGACTGTATCCTGTCTCGAAATCTTTTCGCGAAATATCACTGCCCCTACTAACTACAAATTAATAATTATCATGGTCTACTTCCTCATTGGGTGGATGGAAAACAAGCGCGGTGCCGGANGCCAGAATTTTTTTTAACCAATCAAAGAACCTGAACGACCCTACAGTGCTTTGGACTGTATCCTGTCTCGAAATCTTTTCGCGAAATATCACTGCCCCTACTAACTACAAATTAATAATTATCATGGTCTACTTCCTCATTGGGTGGATGGAAAACAAGCGCGGTGTTACGTTGTTCGGCCTGGTCCCACGTGTCACTGGGAGCGCGTGGCCAAGGGTTTCCTCACGAGAGGAAAAAACATTCCTTTTGACAATATGGCGCTTTGATGCTTTAGAGTGATGCGTGCCCACGTGGGTAACCCAGCTCCGCTATAACAACTCAACCCTGACTAATTAAGTTTCACTGAGAGAACGCTCTGTTCCAGCCAACAAAGTATTAGTTCGTATAGAGGCAAAAATATAATCAGTTCCCCCCCATCCCCCTTAAAAAAAAATATTTTGTTGAGCTCGAAAAACAACAAAAAAAAAGTTTCATCTAACATAACACACGCTTGAATTAAAATAAACCTCTGTGTTGGGCCNTGAGCTCGAAAAACAATAAAAAAAAAAAGTTTCATCTGACATACCACACGCTTGAATTAAAATAAACCTCTGTTTTGGGCCAAAAAAAAAATAGACTGTCAAACTCAAAAAAAAAATATTAAGTTGGCTCGACTGCATATATTTGTTCGTCCACTCTTTTGATTCCCTTCGTTCGAAAATACTGCTCGAGAGTTTGTTTGTATTTTTCGTGACATTAAGGCTTGTCAGAGTGTTTGTTAGTGCATTTTATTGATGATTAATAATGGTATAAACACCTTAATAAGGCATGTTTTACAGGAATCTAAAAAAAAGGTATATAACTTTAAATATTTATCTACGTGCTTTGTCTATTATTTGAGATGTATGTATTTCAAAACATCCAAACTCACGACGAATCACTTTATATTGAGGTTACTAATACGTAGTCCTCGGGTGCAAACGATCCAGACTCGATCCTCGGCCGGGTTCCAAAGATTTCTTACTAACCTCTACTTTTTAATGTACGTACAGCCAAACAAATCTTAGATGCACCAACTAAATCTAAATTGGGGCAACCAAAGAAGACCAGAAAAAAAGTTAGTTTTCAGCAGCAAAATACTTAATTGTCCCTATTCAAACAATAAAATTGGTTGCTCCAAACCAACTTTGTCTGATTCAACAAAACCTTTTTCTCGGTGAGGTCTCTGTCCGTCGCTCGGTCAACTCTGCGCTGACTGCAACAATAAAGCAGTAAATTTATTTGGTAGGTACGTTGTGCCCGTATGAATTTATAAACCTATGGTCGCCAACGCTCTAGCTTTAACGAATTTATATCAGCCAGTAAAAAAAAAAAAAATACCACATTTTGCTTGCTGTAAGTCTATTAAATTTGCGAGTTGACGAAGTGTCATAAATTATTTGCGATTTTCAATAAACACGACTCCCTTCACAAATACTCGAAAGAAGCAATATATCGAAATTACGGACGAACCCCCGCGCATGTTCATATAAATTTACTCCGTTGTTCGTCAGAGGAATTTATTGAATTTTCAACCAAGCTTTGTGCAGGGTTTGGCTGCTTTTTGCCTCTGTATACGTATCGGGGGGCAAACGAAACTTTTCAGATTCTTGTGGAAAATGTCAGCCACGAAAAACTTACTGCAGTTGAAGGAATAAGCTTGATTGGCGGCNAAATTACGGACGAACCCCCGCGCATGTTCATATAAATTTACTCCGTTGTTCGTCAGAGGAATTTATTGAATTTTCAATCAAGCTTTGTGCAGGGTTTTGCTGCTTTTTGCCACTGTATGCGTATCGGGGTGCAAACGAAACTTTTCAGATTCTTGTGGAAAATGTCAGCCACGAATAACTTACTGCAGTTGAAGGAATAAGCTTGATTGGCAGCAGATCATCTAATATATAATATTCTCCCGTCACAGTGTTAGTCACTGAACTCCTCCGAAACGGCTGGACCGATTTTTATGAAATTTTTTATGTATACTCGGTATGTCTGAGAATATATTTATATCTATTTTTTACACCCCTAAGTAATAAGGGTGGCCACCCCCAAACAATTTTTTTTTATTGTTTGAACAACATTTTTATTTTTTATTTTTTTATTATGTGGCATCAAACAATACATAACCTCCTAAATTTTCACCCTTCTACCACCAACCCTTATTTTTTTATAGCGATATTAGTAATTTAATAAATTTTACCCTAGGTCGATAACTGATCAATTATCATCGATCATTTATCGATCTAGGTTACAATTTATTCCCACCAGGTGTCTCCCAGTGACACAGCAAAACAACGTTTGCCGGGTCAGCTAGTAAAATATATATTTGTCGCGTCAGCTCGTACCAACCACGCATTTAGACGTGCCGTGTGTCGCACGTCAAACACGCGAGTAAACGTTTCAGAGGGGGGTTGTTCACGCAAGCGTTACGGACACCGTCGTGTTGTCTTTGTTTCTTGCAGAACGGAGCGTCCTGCTATGAACGGCGCAAATGTTGGCAGATCGTCGGTTATGTCGGAGTTGATTTAATGCGTGTTTACGTTCGATGGAAAAAAAAAACCGGAAGCCACGCGCACCTGCCGGCGAGGTGATCGCCAGCGGTTGGCGAAGCTTCTTTATCTCAACACGTAGCTTGTGCTTCCGCTGTGGACAGATCTGTGCTCGCCGAGAGTATTATTTATTTAGGGTTGGTGTCGTCGCAGCGATTTACACCAGCGGGCAAGTCGAACGAGGTATTTACGAGCTTGAATATTTCAAATTATAAACCTGTACCTATACGTGCGTTCGTGCCTCATAGGGACTTAGAACTCATAATCATATATATATATATATGAGTAGGGCCAGTGACTTTTCGCGTAAAAATAGGAGCACACAGTAGACTTCAATACTATATAGACTCCTCAGCTGATGTTATACCTCCATTGGCTGCTGGTGCCGTGTCCGTCTTTGACCAAGCCACTCAAGACTAAGTAACTCCGACACTGAACCTTCGTGATTCGTGCGCAAACGGTTAACACGGGCCAGATATTTTTTTAACCAATCAAAGAACCTAAACGACCCTACAGTGCTTTGGACTGTATCTTGTCTCGAAATCTTTTCGCGAAATATCACTGCCCCTATATATAAGTGTGGGTGTGTGTATATATACACACCGACATGCCAAAAGCTATGGTTTATAGGTTCATTATCGTGTAGACCCTCCTCTGGCCCGGCGAAGTGCAGCAACTGGTCGTGGCATCGATTCCACAAGTGAAGCACCTGTGGAGAGATGTTCGCCCATGCCGTCTGGATAGCTACCCACAGCTTCCTGCTATCTGTAGGTGCAGGATCTCGGGTGCCAATGGACCTCCCCACCACGTCCCTTAACTGCTCGACGAGGGTTCATATCGGGCCAATGAGGTATCCTCAGCAGTCGTCGAAACTCTCCAGAATGCTCCTCGAACCGATCCTGGACAACATGGGCCTGCTGGAAATTCCCATCTTCGTGGGGTACGTGGAAGTAAGCGAAGATCTGTACTGCAATGCCGTACCAGCACACACTCTCTCGCGCCATGTCAGGTGGCGCCACTGTCGATTTCCTTTACATGCTACCATCCAATGACTTATTTGCATGTTGGTGTGTAGCATGGTCACATATATAAGCTATATTGAAAATAATATTCAGACGTGTGCGTCTGGTTCAGTGAAAAAAAAACTGGAGTGGCAAAAGGTTTTATCACCGTACAAAAAAATTAGAAAGTCATTAATTCCTATAAAAAAAAACCTTGAGTCTTCCTCTTGCTATAACTAAAATTATCAGCAATGACAATTTGAAGGTTAAATAAACAGAAAATATGACAAATAATTTTAACTTAGAGTATATCTAACAATCTCGTTTTAGCTTTCTAAACAACTTTAATAATTAGTGCCCTTAGAACTTAACGTAGTAATAAAATTGAACATAGGGTAGTAGGTTTTCTAGTTGATAAACAAAAACATACATTGCACAAAACGTGACCTTGTAAACAAAATATTGAAAATCAAGCAGACGTAATTTAATGCCTTGTACTTAAAATTTTTCACAAACTATTTGTTGTCGAAACGAATTCCAGAATATTAATAAATTAAGTTAAATAACCTCGGAAACATCCAGTTGCTCATGTGTGTACTTGTGTGTTTATTGGTAAGGTGCTAAACAATTTAAGTTCATCGAGTAAAAAAATATTTTCACTGAGAATTTATAATAAAGGTGTTTTGCTGTAGTCTGCTGCATCAACACAAAATATTGCTAGTACCAATCAATAAAAAATAATAATAGTAATTTGATATATGTAGTATAAATGTATTAATAAATATTTCCGTTTGAAAACTATTTCACTTACACAAACATGGTTAGTTTACAATAAGGGAAAGAAACCTTAAACAGTGTTTTGAAGAAATGTCGATAATTTAGAACATTAGATACCCGTATGCACGGACACTGCACATTGGAGCGCACGTGAGCACCACAGTAACAGCGCATTCTGAATATCATGTTCCGTTAGTCAAACTTTAATACTGGTTGGTGGAAGATAAAATGTCACTGTTCCTTAGCGGACACGAATATTTGCGTTATTTCATACTGGCGGTTGGCTTTTACACTGAAGAGCCAAAAAAAACTGGTATGGGCGTGCGCATGCAAATAACAGAGGTATGGAACCAATCAGAGTAACGCGATGCGGTCGGCAGCTAGATTGGTTACTGCTGCTACAAGGGCAGGTTATCAAGATTTAAGTGAGTTTGAACGTGGTGTTATAGTCGGCGCACGAGAGATGGTGCATAGCATCTCCGAGGTAGCGATAACATTTGGATGTTCGCGTACGACCATTTCACGAGTGTACCGTGAATATCGGGAATCCGGTAAAACATCACATGTTCGACATCGCTGCGGCCGGAAAAATATCATGAAAGAACGGGACAAACGACGACTGAGGAGCATCATTAAACGTGACAGACGTGTAACCCTTTCTCAAATTGGGGCAGGTTGGATTTGTGGACTGCCCTGCAGGATTCACGGTGTGAACTGCCTGCTGCATACATTCAGACTTTAGTCGAGTCCATGCCACGTCGTCTTGCGGCACTTCAGCGTGCTCGGGCGGGGGAGGGGGGCTACACGATATTAGGCAGGTGTACCAGTTTTTTTGGCTCTTCAGTGTATACGTATGTAAACGTGTATGCACGTCCTGGTGGGTTTGTCTATTGTGGAAATAGCCTATATGTCGTTCAGCTGTATATTGTAACTGTCTCATTTTTTCTCCTTGTATGGTCTGCTTTACCAATTGTATATTTTATTTTGCTTTCATTGCCTCGAAAACAGTCGAATGTAAGACCAAAAATAATTAGCCGAAATAAAATAAAATCGTTAGCCTGTCTAATATACATGCATGCGGCATTTCATGAAAACGAGTTGGTAGTTTCAGCGCACGATGCACTTCCCAGCAAGTTATTTACAAAAAAAAAATCATTCTAAATTCAAGCAGTAAGATGTTTTTAAGATGGTTAGCAAGATTACCTTACAATCTCTTTATTGGGCTTTCGATACTTGAAGCTACCATCCCTAGACTCATCGTGTATATAATTGCTTCTTTATTCACTTGCATCTTTCCTACGAAACTAGGTTTATGTTATTTGCATAGTTTATTTGCGATTCCTCAACTAGTTGTTAGCCGGAAAAAAATGATGTTGGTGACTTCGAACTTTTCTAAAGCCCTGCTGAAGTCCTCTGTCCTATTCTCAGGTTATTACCAAGCACACCTGTTTTCTGTCTACTTTTACTCATAATAATAATACATTGAATGTAATTGTTTACATGTAAAATAATTATGAGTCCAATGTAACCGAAAATAAAATACTTTTATGTTATCAGAAGTATAAAACTCTTGTAATACATGACATATTTAGAAAACAGCATAGCATGTGGCGATTTCTCAGAAGTTTGATCCGAAAATTGTGGAAGACACTGCGAATGGTTTACAATAGTTTTTTTTTTCCCCTGGTCTCTTGGAAGCAGTTAACGGAGAAACACGAACTCATTCTCGGACCGCGGTGCTTCGCAGAGCACGTGCAGCGCCGCGCCGGAAGCGAAATTTAAATGACTGCATTATTGAAACGTTTCCGGTTCAGCATCGTCCTCCATTGTTTCGCCGTCGTTCATTAAGCATTAACGTTGCGTTAACCGGGAAATATATTTATCTTGCGCTCCGGCCTCGAGGCGTGTTTCCACTGCGGAGCAGAGCTAACCCCTTCCCCCGCCGCGCACCTCGTCGACAACTCGCGTCTGCGCATGCGCGCGCCCGAGTTACGGCAGGGCTTCACCCCCTCCATGTTAAATATTTTCTCAGGCACGGCACGAAGCAAATTACATGTCGTTAATTAACCCCCGGTTGTGTTTGACGACGCCTCAAGGGAAGGACAAGGAGCTACCCCCCTCCCCCACCCAACTCGTGTGGGCCTGGCCCGGTCACGTTGCACTTCAAAAGGCGTCCGAATATGAAGAGACGATGGCATCCGCTAGCCGTGCGTGAGTGCGGGCATATGTGCGCCTTGAGCATCTCAGGGGATACGCGGTCCTGATGCACTCAGGCATCAGGGGCCCGTTACACATTAAACTGGAGCTTCGAGCTGAGTTATACAGTATTGAAGCTGTGTGGGTTTAGCGGGGATGTGCTAGAAGAGATAAGTTAAAATGTAATATAACGCACGTAATACATTTCATATTTATCTATTAAGGTTCATGTATATTTATGCATACAGAAATGTTTACTAACAAATTGTAACGAAATTAGGTAGGTGATATCTTACGGAAACGAGACAGAAAACCTAGTAAGACTCACTGATTAAAGTTACAGTTGAGGAATCCATAAACCATTAAATAAAATGTTTTTAATATACCTGAACCGAAAATATTAGAAACTATGTGAGATGTAACAACAAAATATAATGACGTGTTTGTTAAATGAATATCTTAGTTGTGTGAACAGTTAGTTGAAAATACCAACCCCTTTCTTTATTAACATTAGTAGTACTTAATATTATTAATAATTAAATTTTTAAAACATACATTTTGAAGGCATTATTTATTTGCTGTCGTCCTGTAAATTGTCACATTTACAAGCGATTTAAAACATGCATATTAATATGTTTCAAGGAAGTTAAAAAAAAATTGCATACGCAAGGTCAGAATTCGTCTCGCAAAAACCGTAAGTGGTACTGAATTTGAGAACACAAGCCAGACCCGGCAGAAACACGTGAAATTGTAATACTTATAAATAAAGGGTTACTTTCACGCGAGTAAATATATGACAAATTAACCTAGTGAATGGCGTGTCGTAAATTTACGCAATTTCACTGCGATGGAATCAATCGCAGAGCCTCTACAACGCAGTACATTGGACAAAAATTTACGGTACGTTGGCCCAGAGGCGTTGTAACAGTTTCGGATTGATTAGGTGAAATATTTTGAACATACTCCATTGCTACACTATGTCGTCACAGAAAAACCAAGTGACGAGACAGTGAAGCAATGGAGTATGTTCAAAATATTTCACCTATTCATTCACGCCCATCGCAGGAATCTTTCAAACAACTCGGTTTCAGATTGGCAGGGCGGCCGAAGGTGGGAAGTTCACCACGATAACAGAATAAATAGAACACTGTCGTGCATATTAAAATCTGAGTTCCCCTCCCTCAAGTTCGACAACTTTTAATTTACGTTTTACGAGTCAAAAATTGCCTAAGCGTAGCAAAAATGTTACGTTGAAGCGGAATCAAGCATTGCTTTCATAAGCTCATCACACTTCCGAGTTAAGGGTACCACCTGCATTGCGCTTGAAGTCCGCTGAAGTGAGATTGAAATCCCGGTTTTCTTTATGGAAATCAGTAAACGTGAGTCAAAAATTCTTGCCTTCGAAAAGAAAAATAAAAACACTCCAGACTGGGCCGAATACTTTCAAGGCATCGCGCACACTGGAAAACAATTTTAATACCCTCCCTCATGGCTGAAAACGGCTTCTCCATACTGCTGTTTCTCTAGATATACTAACCGGGTGCATGCGAAACTAGGCTAGAGGAGTGTACCCGACTTGACTACAGTGCCGCATCCAATACAATAATAGGGTCACCGCTTAAGGTCTCGTTAATCCAGCGGAATAACGGGAAAGAGCTCACAACTCGCGCGTAGAGGCGATATCGTTGTACATACGCCGGCCGATGTCGCTCGTGGTGCTTCTTCAATTTTTCCCTCACACACACAAACACGTCCGTCACTATGCGGCAGCCTTCTCCCGCCATATTGGATTACTGGTTTTTCTTGGTTATTTGTATTTTTAGAAAGGAAAATTGTGGAAGCACACTTTTACCCAATTAGCCATTGACATTACGCAGCAGTTCAGATAACGCTAGGGAAATACGAACTCACAATAACGTCGCAACACGAATCCTGTCGTCATTTGGCAAAACCAGTATTGTGACACAGATACTAGTTCTTTGTTCAGTCGTTATGTATGTACCGCACAGTAAAGTCAATACGTACGTGGGTATTATGGCGCATTCCGTATTTTCCTTATTAAAAACTAGGGAACCTGGTCCGCCTTCACCCGGTAGCAATTTTACGACTTGATTACAAATGGTTTGACATTTCTCTACCATCCTTACATTAAATATAAATTAATTATATACCATAACCTTTTGTACTATTTAGAGATATACACAAGATAGAAAACCCAGGAATCAAATATGGCGGGCAAGGTTCTCCTTAAGTGCTAGCGCTAGTAAAACGTTGCATAATATGGTAGTTCAGAGCGTGGAAACTACAGACCTGTGCACAGGTACAGATATTATTCCGTACCCACAATGCGCAGGGACCTGCCAAATTAGTGTTACTTTAAGATTAGAAGGTAAAGTTCACCATCCTACTTTTGATCGAGTAGGTGTCATTTGTTTATCGGCATATGCGACGATGAGGAACCAGTTAACTATCTGACTTGTCTGAAAGTGATTAGCCGGTCTTACCACAATTTATTTTCTGTCGGTACGAAACCGTCTAGTGCAAAACAGACAAACTTTAGGCCAAGGACGAAAGCAACACAAACTCATATGTGTTTGAAATCTGTTTCATCTTCAAATACTGTACCAAGGCGAATTTTGGGTAGAGTTGCGTTTACCCTAAGATTAGGCTTAACGAAATTAAAATTAAGGTAAGCGAAGTTAGACCAAATGTAATTAGAGTAAACTAAGTTATACTAAACGCATTTAGGATAAACGCAGTAGGACAAACGGAATTAGGCGATTCACTTTTAGGGTAAACGAAGTGTACTTGAATTTTGCAGGCCACTAATCACCACTGTAACTAATTTTCTAGTTGACTTCTTCCTGAACTGTATTTTGAGTTTTTAACCTACGCTTAGTATGAGTGAGTGAATAGATCTGGGCCGCTCTTAACAACGAGGCCTTGAGAGCCGATGAGGGTGAAGCGAGGTGCGTGNACTAAACGCATTTAGGATAAACGCAGTAGGACAAACGGAATTAGGCGATTCACTTTTAGGGTAAACGAAGTGTACTTTTATTTTTTAGGCCACTAATCACCACTGTAACTAATTTTCTAGTTGACTTCTTCCTGAACTGTATTTTGAGTTTTTAACCTACGCTTAGTATGAGTGAGTGAATAGATCTGGGCCGCTCTTAACAACGAGGCCTTGAGAGCCGATGAGGGTGAAGCGAGGTGCGTATGGAGCAGCGCCGGAATGAAAGGGCGGAGGGAACGGTAGATCCCCGAGAAAACCCGCCGACCAGCGGCATCGTCCGGCACGATACATACGTGCGAAAATCCAGCCGCGACCCCGCAAGGAATCGAGCCCGGTTCGCCCAGGTGGGATGCGAGTAGTCTAACCACTAAACTACCGCGGCACCCCAAAATGTGGTAACTAACGTTGAGAGCCGGTGCTACGCATATGAGGGGCCATGGTGGCGCAGTGTCCAGAGACCTTGCTTCCCGCCCGGAGACGCCCCATGATTTTCGCACGTGTGAATCGCGCCGAACGATGCCACTGGTCCGGGGGGTTTACTCAGGAATCTCCCGTTTTCCCCCACCCTCGCGTTCCGGCGCTGCTCCACATCCACCTCGTTTCACTCTCGTCGGCTCTCAAGACAACTTACCTCTTTCCGGAACAAACGTAGGAACGACACCATGGGTGTACGGAGGAACTGAAACTCACCATTCGTGCTTTCTCATTACACGTATCCACTTCCATGGTAAATTCGTGGATAATTTCTTCAGAGTGATTCGGGATTTAGGGGGTGCGATGTAACTAGTTTCTCTTGCTGTTATCAGCCTCGTTCTGTCGAAGACATCCGAAGCACCCGTCGATATATCTCGAAGTAATGGTCACTCGGCTGGGACCCTCCGCGCGTCCCAACGCCAACTACGGGAAAGGGCCTGGTTCATCTAGCGTCCTCGGGAGTGCTCCGTCTGTGGAAGGCAGAGCCGGGCAAAAAAAAAAGTATACAGGATGTGGCAGAGCGGGGAAAGGAGCTTCCAGCGGAAATAAGAAAGCGAACCGTGAGTCTCATCGAGCGTTGGAGGGGGTTGGGGTGGTTGGTAGCTGAAGAGGGTTATGGTACGAGCGGAGAGAAGAGGCGTAGAGGTCTGACGGAGGGTGGAGCAGAAACAATCATCGGGGGCTGGCCAAATGTTTCCCACGACAGAGGGGGGTTTTTACGGCCGCCGCGGGATGAATGATTGTTGTCGGGGAGGNGGCGCTTTTCAAACGTTTTTTTTTTTTTTAAGATCAACTTTGTTCCACCATCTGGAAAATCCCGCAATAAATTCTTCCTAATTCGTGAAATTTGCTACTTCCGCGCGGTCCAGACTACATGAGATCCTGACTCGGCAGCTTCCATTCCAACATCAGTTGCAGCTACCTCGCCAACCAGTTGAATGCTATTTTGTGAAAACGAAACTAAAATAGTCTCTGGTAAGCAGTAAGGTTTCTGTGTATGAATTAATATATTTATTTTCATGAGTGCTACACTTAGACCTGCTTATAAGGAATTTCAAGGGGATAATATATGTTTCCATTATACAGAGTGTTCCCACAGTTTTCCATAAATCCAGGTTTTCACCACCTTTTATTTCCATATTTAAAGATTTCGGGATTGAAATTATATACAGCTGCATGTACATTACAACAAAAAAATATGGTTCAAATTTTTTTGTGATTTTGTTTAGTGAATATTAAAAATGTCTTACATTATACACATGAAACATACTACATACTGAAGGAAATAAAATAGATTATCATCCTTCAAATATTTGGTTGATAACACGCTTGCGCCTGTTGCAAAGTGCCGCTTGTGTGGAACATGTTGCAACAACGGAAGGGGCACGTTGAAACATATTCTTAATTGGAATCTTCAGAGGGTTAATCGTCACTGCCATTGTCTGTTCAGTCACTGCGCACGTAAAATGGATTGTCGTCAGCACACTGCTGATGGTACCAAGTTTTGCACCTCACGCACTCTGCCCATTCTGAGCAGATAGTACAACGTGAATCTGCAGACACGCACGAAACAGGAAACAAGGCATAATAAAAAGCAGCAACATATAATTAGAAGTGAAATATAATATTTTGGCATAATTAAATTAATACTATTTAGACAATAGCTTTATCAATCATGTATTACTATTTTAATTACATAAAATCGTCCAGTTCACAACAATTAATGGTGTGGTAAATAATAAATAAAAAAATTATGTTATTATTCTGAAATACTTCACGTGAGAAAATATGTGAGAAAGAAGGGCACAAAAAAAATTACTGTTCTGCAGAAGTATGTAAAGCAGTCACGACATACACACCACGGAACTTGTCCAATATATATTTAATAATTTTCTACTTATCATTATTGTTCCCTTTGATAAGAGTAACATTGTTTAGGACAATATTCCAGATAAAATTAAAATGTGGTAATCTAAAAGCTTTATAATAAGTTCAATTAATAAAAATAAAATGTACTTTAATAAACACTGAATGCGACATGCTGCAACACCGAGTTGCTAAGTGCGCCACGAACTCACTGCACACACTAATAAACACTTAGGCCCCTGCCTAAATCTCATACCGTTGCAAATATGCTATCAGCCAGCCACAGTGTTTCACCTATCTTTTTTAATTATGGCAGTTAAATAAATGAATTTCTCAAATCTAAAAATTTCCTTATTACCAGCAAAAGTAAATTTATCCATGTACCGCAAAACTCAACAACCATTTACCAACTAACCCGTCCAACTAGTATATTGCTTCACCACAGTTTCACGCCGGTTGTCCTTATACACGCAGAGGAAAAGTGGGTTGTTGCTACCTCCCGCTATTGTAACAACCCCCCCCCCCTCCTGTTCAAGTNAGTTTCCTTACCTCGAGTGGGTTACGTCACAATGAATTCAGGCTTTTTCCTGGAGGTATTTCTGACGGAACACCACGAATATTCCATACGCCAAAGTATTGAAGTTAGCCCATTCCATGAGTATATGTAAAAGTGAAAGTAATGTGGCTAAAAATAATATATATATATATATATGAGTAAAAACATTACATACATACAGATTTTCCTGGGAAAATGTAGGGGCCGAAAATTATGTGTAGAGGTTCCATATAAAAAGGTTCTGCTTTATATATTTTACAATTAATAAACTTTTGTAATATTCCAAAATTTTTGTAACGAATAAAATATTTTTTACACAAAGGAAAATAGAATGAATTCTTAACGAATCTCTAAGATTCTTCTAATTCACATATTTTAATAAACTTGTATTGAGGTCGTTCGATACAAAATGTTTTATTATATTATATGTGTTAGAAATAATGTTCAGGTTTTAGATAATAAGTGCAGGATGTTCGAGAATTGGTGGTCGTAAATTGAATGGGTGATAAATAACGCGAAAACAAGCATGTCTTGTCGGGGGAAATGTGTCCGGAAATNTGGTGGTCGTAAATTGAATGGGTGATAAATAACGCGAAAACAAGCATGTCTTGTCGGGGGAAATGTGTCCGGAAATGTCACCCTGCAAAGACGCAGGCGCAAACATAAGGCGCGCACATTTGAATTCCGCGCGCTCCCAGGCGCCACCCCATTGGCTGAGAGGACGGGCGATCGCAGCAGGATGGAGGGGAGAGACGGTGTACAGCAGCACAGTGGATGGACGGGCGGTTGTGGTTCGTTTACATGTTCGGCTTCGGGCGACCAGCGCAGTGCTGACAGTTGGCTGTTTAAGTGCGCGCAGGTTTGTCATTACGGATCTGGCGAACAGCAACGGCACGGCAGCGCGTGCATTCACTGAGGTGGCCGATGTGCGCTTGTTGCACGGGGAGGCCAGAAGCAGTGCGCGCTTACCAAGGCCGCTGTCTCAACAGACGGACACCGCACAGCATCTATTAAGACACCGCACAGCATGTATTAATGGGCTGTCTGAAGACAGAAGATCTTAGAGGAGAATTGAATGAGACATGCGAAGAGATGGGAATTCACTTAGAATCAAGCAGCATTATGGAAAACAAACTGCACCATAGGATATGGACGGATTTCGCCACCAAAATTGGCAGAAGGCTTGTCCTGAAGCTATTTACCTTAGCCGCTTTAAGACTACTGCCATGATAGAGTATTCAGGTAAAGACTTTGTAAAAGTCGGAGTACTTTATATTGGCGAGGAGGACAGGTTTTTAACTGAGAAAACCAGTAGAATACTGTGTAAACGGCAAGAAAGAAAAGTGAATGGCCCGAAGAGACCAAGAGGAAAGTGCCGTGCACTGCCTTAATCACCAGAGTACAGTTGCAGTACGGGAGGATGTAGGGTGTGCTGGCCTTCGGGCCTTAAAAATCTGTCCCAACAGACGGGTGCCGGGTAGGAGGACCTCCACGCGGCTTGACCAGCGACTGCGTGACGCTGGGGTCCTGTGATTCCAACAGGAGTGGACGCCGGCGCCGGTAGAACTGGTCAGAACGCCACGTCTCGAGGAAGATGTCCTGGGGGGAACGTGGCCGTACAGCCGTCAACTAGCACTCGGGCCCGTAGTGCACAACACTGGGCGTTAGTAACAGCGCCTTGGAGGAAGGTTTCACGCGAACAGCTGTTGCACCCTCAACACCTCCGAACGGTGCAAACTTCGGGGCCAGCCGACTACCCGCGACGATTGGCGTTTTTCCAGTGGCTTATCGCACAAGGTCAAAACGGTCGCTTCAGATAATCTGTGTTCTCGTGAGACGACGCAATGTTTACTCGCGACGGTGTGTTTAACATCCGAAACAGCCACGCGTGGAGTGAGGACAATTCCGCACGCAGCTCACATCTCCGCTCACCAGCGGTGGTTCCAGGTAATTGTATGTGGGCGGGCATTCTCCACGACTGTTTGATTAGGCCACGCGTCATCACCCCGCGACTCGACGGTGATGCGTGTCTCCATTTTCTTCGACACGTCATCTCCCGCAGCTGTTAGAAGATGTGTTACTAGCTGTGAAGAAAAACGTGTGGTCTCTGCGCGATGATGCCCCCAGCCAACTCCACACGTGATGTGCGACAGCATCTCAACGACACCTTTCCTGGACGATGAGTTGGGGGCGTGTTGGACCGGCCGCTTGGTCCCTTGTTCACCGGACCTAACACCTCTGGACTTCTTTCTGTGGAGCTACAATAAAACCCAAGTCTACGTGATGCCGGTTAAGACGGAGGTGGAATTACACCAATGCATAACGACCCGTAGGCTAGACTGCAGTGTCCGATATATTTTCGAGCTTCAGCTTCCTGTTCATTGTCTGCTGCTCCAGTGTATAGCCAGTTTTACCTCAGACAAGGTGGCAAGGGATTCGGCGATTGTTTCCGTGTGCCATGTTATT
This sequence comes from Clitarchus hookeri, assembly GCA_002778355.1. NCBI lineage: Eukaryota > Metazoa > Arthropoda > Insecta > Phasmatodea > Phasmatidae > Clitarchus > Clitarchus hookeri. The sequence goes on along the minus strand of NQII01000291.1, from coordinate 657,079 downwards.
CGTTCGGAGTTCACCTGTGCGTGTCTAATAAACGGTGATCCAGTTGTAAACGGAACAGAAATGTACATGAGTTCGGAGTTTAGCTTGTCTTGAAATGAATTCGCAAATTTTTGCAGCCCCTAGCCATGAGTGTTCACAAGAGTGCGAGACAACGTGCTTCGGCGACCATAACGGTTGGCAGGCAGCACTTCTATCATCTGCTGTGAAGGCGGCCCAATGGGGTGGCGCCTAAGAGCGCGCGGAATTCAAATGTGAGCGCAAATGTTTGCGCCTACAGGGTGGCATTTCCGGACACACGTTCTATGACAAAATATGCTTGTTTTCGCGTTATCTATCACCCATTCAATTTATGACCACCAATTCCCTAACAGCCTGTATAATGCCAATTATGCAAACTAATAATTTACTCGATACGTTTCCCGGGAACACCTGTCACATTGAATTTTATACTCTTTTTGAAAATATATATAAAAATCCAGACAATGTGCAAAAAAAAAGGGAATGTAAAATATGGTATATTGTGCCTATGTCATTTTAAACTGTTCTTAAAACAAGGTTTTTTTATAAATAAAATTTCATTTTCACCCGAAGTTAAAAAATACGCAAAAAAATCCTTGTATTCCATACTTAAAATAAAATGCCAAAACAATTTTATCGCTGTCATATTGATATCGTGTGGAAGCTCGCAGAAATTTTTTCAACATTGCCTGATATACAAGTAGCAAATGTGTCAAAATTGCGTGATAAAGTAACGTGGACGTTCGGCCAACTCTAAATTAAAAAAACACTTTCTTTTTAAAAAGTAAATATCTTACGTCAGTTGAATAAAAACTATTCGCATTTTAGCACTGATAGAGGTAGTGGCCTAGAATTTTAAATCAAGATATTTGTGTAAAACATGTGATGTGACAAGAAGCCGCGTAGTTTTAACACTTGTGGAAGCACAAAAAAAAAAAAAAAAGAGAACTCGACGTTTTAACTCCGAAACTGATAACAGAGCAGCTGGCACGTAACTTGTGGTGCAGTGATTAGACTACTCGTCTCCCACCAAGGTGAACCGGGTTCGATTCCCGGCGGGGTCACCCCCCGGATTTTCGCATGTGGGAATCGTGCCAGACTATGCCGCTTTCAGGCGGGTTTAACTCGGGGATCTCCCGTTTCCCCCGTCCTAACACTCCGGCGCTGTTCCATGCTCACCTCGGTACACCCTCGTCGGCTCTAAAGACCTCGATGTTAAGAACCGCCAAAATCTCTCCACTCCACTGCAAGTACCTACCTTCAGTTATTTAGTAAACAACTTGTTTGCCATTGAATTCGTGCTGTAACATGTTTTCTGATAAGGAAAGAAGTTCAGATCGAGAAGTTGTAATAGAGTTGCGGTCAACTCACACAGTACGTCCAACTGCATGTCGATTGTTACGGGCTCACCCACGCCGTTGTTGGCCGTGCACTGGTAGACTCCAGCCTGATGTCTGTCCACTTTCTNTACAAGTACCTACCTACCTTCAGTTATTTAGTAAACAACGTGTTTGCCATGGAATCCGTGCTGTAGCATGTTTTCTGATAAGGAAACAAGTTCAGATCGAGAAGTTGTAATAGAGTTGCGGTCAACTCACACAGTACGTCCAACTGCATGTCGATTGTTACGGNTGCAAGTACCTACCTTCAGTTATTTAGTAAACAACTTGTTTGCCATTGAATTCGTGCTGTAACATGTTTTCTGATAAGGAAAGAAGTTCAGATCGAGAAGTTGTAATAGAGTTGCGGTCAACTCACACAGTACGTCCAACTGCATGTCGATTGTTACGGGCTCGCCCACGCCGTTGTTGGCCGTGCACTGGTAGACTCCAGCCTGATGTCTGTCCACTTTCTCCAGCGTTATGGAGAACCCTTCCACTGACTGGTCTCCGCTAGGCAGCATGTTGTCCTTGAACATGAATTCATTAAGATGTATCAGTAGCTGCCATATTTAATTTACGGACATTTCACCACAACCTGCATCATAGATTGTATGTTTTATTTCAGGTTTCATAAAAGCATAGACCGTTGCTTTGCATATTTTATAAAACGTTTATTCCTTGGCTACTGTTGCTAGTACAATTTATATAACAGCCAGCAAGAAAAATTTACCTACTTCTTGCCAGCATTCACTTGTTAAAAATTAATAAAGGCTGTGCAGCTGTAATATTTTATAAAACNAAATTTACCTACTTCTTGCCAGCATTCACTTGTTAAAAATTAATAAAGGCTGTGCAGCTGTAATATTTTATAAAACTTCAAAGGCTATTATTTATACTTTAGCTTCCGAAAAAAAAAGCTTAACACTTTTAACGGAAGTTATATGGTAAAAAATGGACAAAACCAACGTATGGCCTGCAACATTCNAAAAAAAAGCTTAACACTTTTAACGGAAGTTATATGGTAAAAAATGGACAAAACCAACGTATGGCCTGCAACATTCAGGTAGTGATTTGGCATACAGGAGCGAATCTAGAATTTCGGTTTGGAGTAAGGCGGTCATTTTCACATTGTGAAAGCACAGGTCTATATTTTCTATCCGTAGCATGGGAGGAGGGCATTTCCTAATTGTAATTTTAGCAATCAATATCAAATTTATCAAATAAATTAAGTATTTTTACAATTCAGACGTAATACAATTTCAGTTTTAAAACATTCACATGACAGTAGGGCAGTTTCACATCCATTTAATAATTTATTGGGGAAGGGAAACATGCCACCTTAACCCACCTCCCCCCGTTTCCGGATCCGCCCCTAGTTTCATTTTATTGATGTGAATAGGCACTGTTCCATTTGAATAAATGTAACTTTTGTCACGAAATACACATTCTAATAAGTATTGAAGTATGTGTATGGGATGCAATTATGAGCCTTTTTCTGAACTTAAATTCTGTGAAACCAGCAAATCAACAGCACATTCCATTTCCGAAATATTTGAGGTGCAACTTTTAGGTGATTCGTCCCGTATACACTGACATGTCAAAAGCCATGGGATAACAGTATGTAAACGTAATATTCGGTGGCACCACCGTACCGTTGAAAGTACCAAGTACCAAGTAGAAAGTACCAAGACCTTTATCAGCTGTGCTATGACATGGCGTGAGTGAGTGTGTGCTGGTCATGGGATGAGTGTGTTTTTTCTTTCGTATATACCTTAGGTGGTTTCATAAAAATAAACGCGGTTCGCAAACATTTTGCAACGCAATTCAAGCAACAGGAAAGCAGGATGCGTAACGTAATGTTCTTACGAGACACGAGAGAGGGCATCGAAGGTGCAGAACTGCACCTGCCTTGTGGTTCGTGTCTTGCGGAGGTATCTGCGTTGATTAAGTGCATCTCATTCCTCTGTTGTCTGTGTTTTCGCGCAGGCCAAGCGCACAAGTGATTAGGTACTGCTGTGAGGGTTGGCCATTAAGAGANCTCTGTTGTCTGTGTTTTCGCGCAGGCCAAGCGCACAAGTGATTAGGTACTGCTGTGAGGGTTGGCCATTAAGAGACTTTTTATATTTTATATTTGTATCACATGATGTTCAACTTGTAGACGTTAGCTACAACTATATTTTCCTCAGATAAAGTTTATTTTATATCGCGTTGGTTTAGTAAAATAACCAAACAATAAAAAAAATGTTTTCCTCGATTTACAAATAAAATAAAATTAAATATTTGCAGAAAATTTAAAAAGAGGAAACTGAAAGATCTTGTAGTAATTTNTGATTTACAAATAAAATAAAATTAAATATTTGCAGAAAATTTAAAAAGAGGAAACTGAAAGATCTTGTAGTAATTTAGAAATTTTTGGAAATTGCAAAAATATTTTTATACAATTTGATAGACGACTTGAAGTAACTCTTGGCATATTGTTTCAGTATAAAACTCGTAAAATCTGTACGAAGTTATTTTTCATTATTTGTACATTTCTAAAACAGTAACATTTTGATTTTGTCGTGCATTTATGCGAAAACTATGTGCTCAATCTTTTTTTTTGCGAGAAAAGAGTACCTACTGATTAATAATGTCTAAAAAAAAAAAACGGCAGCGTATGTGAGATGAAAATTAAATAACAATTTTTTTTTCGCTGTCAACGCTCTTTAACTTGGGTTCCGATTTGTTTCGTACGCGACACACAGCGTGAACTGTGGACTCTCTCTCTCTCTCTCTCTCTCTCTCTCTCTCTCTATCTCTCTCTCTCGTGTATGTGCCAGACACCCTTTCTCCGCGGCACCACCCGCCATTTTGTTAAAGGCTTGTCCATGTCACAGAGTAGGTTAAGTATACGGAGACGAAACAGGCGCGGCGGTTCCTTCAATGTAGGCGCACTCTTCCTCTAATTGGCTGTGCGAGGCTCTAAGGAAAGGGCCTTGCGTCTGATTGGATACCACGTGCTGCGAAAAGTTCTTCTCCCGTTGGTCTATATTACTAGATGGCGCGCACGTTACAATACGCTGATTGACTAACGGCGTTCAAACATTTTGCTGACCAAAGACGCCATTTTGCTGGCTCGCGCGGCTGTAGTTCGCGGTACGAGAAGACGGTTCACCTCTGTATTCTTAGGTGTTCTGTGCCCTGATCGCCGATGGCACGCACATTCCTGTCGTCGGACGAAAATTGCCTGAAAAAAACGGTGCGTGTTTTTTTTTTTTTTTTTTTTTTTCTCCCCGCAGTGCGGATTCTTGTAACTATTCTCGCTCTTTTCAGACCTACTCTACGAAGATGCGCTCATTAACAGAGATTCATCACTTCTGGCTACTTAGTTATGAAAAATTCTAAATTACTTTGTGCACAAGAACGTTCATTAGAGATGCTGAGTTTCTTCTGTACCTTGTTTTATGGTTCATTAAACGGTTTTGAAACCAACTAATGAATGAAAAAATACCCGGCCTGCTTCTGCACAAGTAATAGTGACTATCATGCATGTTGTGATTTCGGCAGCATATTAGGAAAAGCAGTGCCGTAATTTAACGTCCTATTAAAGAATAATAATTAAAGCATTGAAAAGCGAATCGATTTAATTTTTGTTTTATTCGTATTAGAGTAATAAAAAGCGTATTATCAATATACGTTTTTCTTTTTACATTTCATAGCGTCACTTTTTCACTAGGCCAACGAAAATATAAATATTTTTATAGGTGGAAGGATACATAACTGGTTGAAACAATGAATAAACAGATGCTTTCAAAAGTGCTCAATGGTCCTTGGACCAGAATCATAAATGCACCAATATTATGATCTTTGGTCACTAATGAAATATTATATACAATATATTTTTAATGCAAGTAAGGAAGTAAGTATATAAGTTCTAAAGTTCAATGTAAGTAATAATTAGAAAAAATTTACCGCATAAGTGTATAGCGTGCTAAAACAGCGGGGATGCTAACGTTATATTTTTACGCGCCTACGGTAAATGTTGTACATTCGTTTTGTGGAAACAATTCATGTAATAAATGAGCTGAAAATTTCTATACTAGCAGAAATATACATCATGTCTTTTTCGCGAAAAGTAAAATTTAAAAATTTCCATCAACTCTTAAGAAATTTTACCGAAATTTCTACTGTGCACGTTTTCCCAGTGCCTCAATGTACACGAAATGTTATTCAGTGCATATAATTTGTCATTTATGATGTTGAAAAGGCAAGCTTGATCTCCAAGTAATCGCTTTGCAATGATGTATCCAAGCAGCCTTTTTAAACAGCCGAGAGCGACGTTTTTAAGGCGGAGTTGCTATTGATCCTCGTGCGAACATTGACCCTTTCGATCCCTCTCCATTCCCACGGGCGGATGACAAATTATCACGTCTCTTTAACGCGTTTTATCGACACGCGGATAAAAAATTACCTAACCCAGTTCGCTGTTAAAAGACAACATTTGAAAGAAACTTATAGAGAGCCCCTGCCAATAATATACATGTTTCGGGGGGGGGGGTATTGGCTGTAATATTGGCAGCGAAATAGGAGAAATAATTTTACGTCTTAAGAGGAGTATTGCAGCTGCGCGTTTTAAGGTCAAGAAGCGAGGGAGCGATACGGGCGACACTAACAGGTACCCACAGCGACTCATCGCCCCTACGCGCAAGGCGGGCAGTGTTTCCGTCGCGATGCTGTACTGTGCAGATTAGATCTGCGACAGCGAGACTTGATTACACGCGATGGAAGCCCGCAGATTAAACTACGCGCGTATAATCTTGTTTTTCTATTACCGTTTAAGGAATATGCATAGGCAAGCTTTAAAAATGCGATATTTAAACATTTTCACGAAGTACAATTAATATGATAAAATTAAAAAAGATAGGGACGTAGATTTTTTTTTTATTACCTTTTCTGGCGAAAAGTCGTATTTTCAGAACTTTTTTTTTTTTACTGAGATACGCCAATTCGCGCTAACAGTGATAGCAGAGAAAACGTTTCAGTGCACAGTCCCCTTAAGTCTCCCGCCTACCTCGTGCTTGAACTGCGTTGCAGAGTGTTTCAAACACACGTTTCTCCACGAGAATGTTGAACGTGCACCCATTATGACGATCTACGAAAAGAACACTAACTTCAAACGAGGCCTGTTGAATGCTTTCAAAACGAAACGCACATTTTAAATGTTTAAGAGCACTCAAATTTAGTTAAAAAAAAAAAGTTTTTTTTTATTCTTCAAAATATACGCTTCATATAAATCCAAAAAATATTCAAGGGTCTTGCATTAAACTTTGCTGCAGATCTACCACCAATAAAATAATAAGGTCGCCGATTAACGTCCTATAGGCAGGGTTGGATTTAACACTAGGATGATTTCAAAAGTGCTCACTTTGTCGTGAACAGGCTTTATGAACAGGTTCATGGGCTAAAGTACTCATTATGAAGGTAGTATAGCCGACGGACAAATTACAACGCCTGGAGTGTTTGCAGAACTGCCGAGCTTAGCGCTCAAAAGAACTCGCGAAATTACCTGGCGTCTACTAAAAAAAATGTCTCCCACGTGCTGGAATTCAGCCTGTCGGCACTAGCAGCTAAAGGCCGTTACACAATGGGAAACTTTAGCATTTGACNTCCCACGTGCTGGAATTCAGCCTGTCGGCACTAGCAGCTAAAGGCCGTTACACAATGGGAAACTTTAGCATTTGACTTTACGTTTCCTTTCCTCCGATGAAATCACAGATGCACAATACTATTGTAAACTCAGAGCTGAAACAATTGAAAATCAGTTTTACTATCTTCGTTACAAAATGTGTATATTTTTACTAGAAGTACTATATATCGCCTAAGAGTAGATTTTACTTACCTGTTTTTAAAATAGTCTTGGATATTTGTATTAAAATTTGATCTCAAATAAAAAACTAATTTTTTTACTTTGTTCATAAGACGTATCAGTTCATGTGTTTTCTCTTCGCAGAACATTCGTTTGCCATTTATATAATTTATACAAGCTTGGTTCAAAACACCTTAAAGAAAATCGCCTTACGGTAAACAAACATTCGTTCCACATAAAATCTGATATATTACAGACAAAATGGTTGGTTGACTTTGAATTTCAAGTTTCAAATATTCGAAATTCGTAAAGTCAAGAGCGTTTGACTTTGACTTCGACAGTTCCATTGTGTCGAGCATCATAGGAGACAACACGTCGAGAAGCAAACGTAAAAATCAAATGTTAGTCAAAGATTTTTAATTGTGCAAGGGCCTTAATAACGTCTTCTTTCAACAGTTGCGTTTAGGGCCACCTGTTGGTCGCGAAAAGATTTGCATGCACACTTACAGTCTTGCTTTGCCCATTGGCCCTCCTTTCTTCGTGTGAAGACTGACTGCTGCACGAGCGAACCAATCAGGATCAAGTTACTTAAGGATACTGACTGTTCGTGATTCGCGGGCAGGCAGGTAAGGCGCGTAACAAGTCACAATAATCCAGCCACGAAAGTGGTTCTGAACTATGGTGTCTTGGAACACAACTTGTCCTGTAATCTTTCCCGCGGAAAGTGGGTGGTCTTAGCTATGCTGGACTTAATGTTCATTTCATATAAGAAGGCCACAATCTGACAGTCAGTGAGTGTCAATTAAATGTATTAAAAACAAACAACGTTCCATTTACAAAATCCTGTATCAGCTGATGCACGAACGAACAGAAATTAATATTACGTTGGCTATTCTGAGAGCAGTGTCGAGGCACATCAGACAAGCAGAAAATACGTGGATAAGAAAGAGTTCGTAGATTAATTAATACATTTTATTGTACGTGGTCATAAAACAGCAANCGAGGCACATCAGACAAGCAGAAAATACGTGGATAAGAAAGAGTTCGTAGATTAATTAATACATTTTATTGTACGTGGTCATAAAACAGCAATTTTTAGTTTTAGAAACAAAACTTCATGATAAAATAGTAATGTATAGGTGTTCAAAATGAGATGCACAATAAAACGATCCGCATCCAAATGTAACGAAAAAATAGAAACATTTTTCAAGTTTCCAGACTCTCCAACCACGTGCTGCCATCTTGTGAGGGATAGGCGCACCATCTTTTACAACACGCCCTTCCACGCTATCTGTTATCCATATCCCGAACTACACCCAGAAATATATTATAGTTTTATTGTTTTCAAAATAACGTATTTACGCACATATACAACTGGTTTTATTTTCCCGCGAGTTCTGTATAAATTTTAAAGTAATATATATTTCGTGTACAGCGTTAACGAACGACCCTTCACACGTCCACCAAGCTCCGTTTACGAATGCAGCGCCACCCAAGAAGTTCACCAATTGCCACACGCAGCAGCACCTCCTGGACGCGCTGACTCGCCACATCAAAGCGTATACTTGACACACCAGTTGATGGCGAATGGATACATAAACGAAAAGACGCGGAGATTGTCAACTGTCAAGAATGTGGCCTTCTTATATGGTACACAGTATACTGCATTCTCACCTTCCTCGACCAAGATATGGTCGGCACGGGATTCCCCGACGACTTGCACTCCATCGTCACCGTGCCTCCTTTTCGCGCCTTCAGCTGGCCGTTTGCTGGGTTCATGCGAATCGTGGGTGGAACTGCAACACACGTGTCTCGGTGTTCAGCTTCTGCCGTCCACGACATTTCCATCACACACTGATAACTACAAGTACAGACCCGGAAATTTTGCGGAGTCATTTGCCAACCACCAAGATGTCAAAATCCTTAGTGTACTAGTTGCTCGTTGGCTGATGCCCAAGTTTCTCCACAGAATAGGCAGCACGGCATTTGATGCTCTTTTTATTGCAGTTCAGTTGTTGGGTCGAATTTGTCCAGTACGTGACCTGCAAACTGCGACCCAATTAGAAAAGTAAGTCAAATGTACGCGTGTTTGAAGTGTAGCTTGCCCTCAAATGAATTCGCGAAAATTTCCGGGTATCTGACTACAAGATACATCTTTACTTGTGGCACAGAGTAGATAAATACACAGAGACGAAGTGGCAGTGGCCGCGGTGGTGTAGTGGTTAGACTGCTCGCCTCCCACCTAGCCGAACCGGGTTCGATTCCCGGAGGGTTCGCTCACGCATCTTCGTATGCGGGAATCGTGACGGAAGATACCGCTGGTCGGTGGGTTTTCTCGGGGATATCTAGTTTCCTTCGCTCTTTCCGTTCCGGCGCTGCTCTATACTCACCTCACTTCATCCTAATCGGCTCTCAAGACATCGAGCTTGAGGGCTTTGGATACTGAAAAATTAGTTATTTTATAATAGTACCAAACATCGTTCAACTTGTATACATTTTCTATAATGCCATTTTTCTCGAATAAATAATTTACACTTTATATTTTATGAATGATTTTATTTCTAATCCAACACATTTTTTTTTTTTTTGTTTTGCTGCAGCCATAATAACAAACACTAACTAATTTGTACAAATTTAAAAAAAGTACAGCGTAAACTATTGCCGTGGGCTGCCGCTTGACATATATGTAATCACCACATAACAGTTCATGCCGTCTCTAAAAAAATTATAATAAGATGAGAAAAAATTTTTATATAATTATTTTTTTTTCATATATACGTGTGTGTATACATGGAAAAAAATTATTATATTAAAATTTTTTCTCATCTTATTATNCACCACATAACAGTTCATGCCGTCTCTAAAAAAATTATAATAAGATGAGAAAAAATTTTTATATAATTATTTTTTTTCATATATACGTGTGTGTATACATGGAAAAAAATTATTATATTAAAATTTTTTCTCATCTTATTATCCAAAAACGCAACTAGGCATTATATATATAATGCCTAGTTATATATAATGCCTAGTTATATATAATGCCTAGTTATATATAATGCCTAGTTACATATAATGCCTAGTTACATATAATGCCTAGTTACATATAATGCCTAGTTACATATAATGCCTAGTTATATATATATATATATATATATAATGCCTAGTTACATATAATGCCTAGTTACATATAATTCCTAGTTACATATAATTCCTAGTTATATATAATGCCTAGTTACATATAATGCCTAGTTATATATAATGCCTAGTTACATATAATGCCTAGTTATATATAATGCCTAGTTATATATATTTATATATAATGCCTAGTTACGTTTGTCGCGACGCGGCCTCCATACCGGCGTTGTGTCCTTGGCTCCGACCAATCTTCGGGTTGCCAACCTCCACACAAATAAAATATAAGTAAAAGTTCCTTCTAACAAAAAAAAAAAAAAAAAGATAGTTCCATTTTAACACAACTATGAAACGCTTGTAATACATGACGTATTTAGGAAACTACCAAACACGCCAATCATGGGGTGATTTTACAAACGTGTTTGTTTCAAAACATGTAAATATACCTGGGAAAAGTTGTTGTTAGAGAGTGCTTGAGCTGGAAGTTGATTTTAACCGCTTGCTGTGCGTAGAATCAGAATGAAGATGAGCCAATAATTGGTAATTGTAGCGCACCAGTAGAGAGCCTGTGGATCGACAAGGCCGTTCTTTTTCGCGCAAACGTTATAGGGCGGTCGTCACTACTACCCATGAGCGTTTCACACCTAACGTTTTTAAACGTGTTATCCTAAACATGACGGTCGAGTTCAAAACTGTGGTGACGTTTTTCAAAATTGAATTACGAAGAATTTATCCATTATCGCATTTAGTGCACCCAAGGACGAGGGACATGGCGCCGCGGCAAACCTCCAGACTCGCATTCGGGAGGTCCTGGGTTCGAATCTCGGTCCGGTCATCCTTATTTCCATTTTCTCATGGTTTCCCTTACTTACTCCAAGCGAATGGCCGTTCCTTTGCTATGGCGAGTTTCCTTTCCCGTTCCCTCTTCTCTGAGCAACTTTCTCCGTTTTTATGACCTCACTTTCGACGAGACGTTAAGCCCTATCGACCTACGACAGAAAACTGCCAGCCTGCTGAGTTGGGTTTAAATCACCTAAATTATTCCATGGACGTGATATGTGACAAAAACTGAATGAATCAACTATTCTATAAATAAATAACAAAAAATATTTGAACTTACTTAATTAATTAATTTTGTAGTATAACTATTTGCATGTAAATCTCACGGGGTTCGATTCGCTAGCTTGTAAAGTTTGTATATTAAAAAGGCATTCATTCGAGATGTATAGTTGGCTGATTGGTTTCCGTGTTATGATGTTAAGAACTTTATTTTCATAGGAGATACTTCATTGNCCGTGTTATGATGTTAAGAACTTTATTTTCATAGGAGATACTTCATTGAAATATGGCGCAAAAGTGACACAGCAATCTAGCTAACTAATGTTTACAGTATGAGTAGAGACCTGATGAATTCCCAGATTCATTTTGGGACAAGCTAGAATTCAAAACACTTGTGTTTATATAACTTCAACCATTGGTCCACACGGTGTTTGACGCCTCCTGGAGAAGGCTGGACCAATCGTCGCCTCCCACTGTGACAGCAGACAACCAACGCACAGTTGACATCGGGATATCTGTACATAAGANCTGGACCAATCGTCGCCTCCCACTGTGACAGCAGACAACCAACGCACAGTTGACATCGGGATATCTGTACATAAGACTGTAGAGTCTAGCCTGCAGGTCACTGAACTCGCGAATTTTTTCAGGTTTCTAAGTATGAGTTGTCAGAATACAAAGTTTGCTTGGAATGTTTATAATTATTCAGGAAATATTGCACAGAAGCCAAAAATATTATATGGTAGCAGTTTATAAAATAAATATTCCCTCTAATAAAACCACATATGTTAAGGTTGGCAAACCACAGCACTGCCTGAACGCCGAATTCCGAAACTATTCGTTGGATTAATTCAAGACACACGACCGAAGATGTTAATTTGTTAGCGTAATGCTACCTTGGAAAAAGGCTGACCAATGAGAGAACAAGTCTCTGAGTTTAACGCTGAAAGTGTGCACTACCAACAAAATAAATTTAGTTCACATCAGTTAAACTGTTCTTCGGATATTGCACAGTAACCAAACATTTAAAAATTACTGCTATTTTGATAATAAGTATCCGGAACGATCCAAATGTTTTAAAGTTGCGTGTCCTCGCCCGTTACAATAAGTGCACCGAGTTTGATTACGAAATTCGGTGGAGAGATTCAAAGGTTTTAAGGAATAAAACACACAGACACGCAAGAGGGTAATCTCATAAGCAAATCATTCTTTCACGAAGTTGATAACATACATAATAAAGGAAAAACCTGAGAAAACTAGTACTTTAATAGTTTTTGGTTATGAAATCTTTTATTATGAAATTACGTTTGCTGTGCGAAATTTTACTCCACTGCGAGCAAATTAAAATTGGCAGTGCCCTTTAAATACTGCAACACAGTGGCGGGTGTCTTTTCATTGATTCTTCTCGGATTGTTCTGCTGTTCGGAATGGCAAAAGATTCTTGGTATAACCCATGAGAAATAACAAATAATGGATATTCAACCTATTTCAGGGCGTTGCAAGGCACGTGTTTGCAATACAAANTAACCCATGAGAAATAACAAATAATGGATATTCAACCTATTTCAGGGCGTTGCAAGGCACGTGTTTGCAATACAAAGACAGCAGGTAAAACCTTATATCGTGCTGTTTTAAAGCGTTTTTTTTAACACGAGTGTTTGTAATCACAAACGAAATACGTAAAAATATATGAGCGTTTTTGTAGTGGGATACATCTAAACCAATTCCATTCAAAGTATATTAAAATATTCAGCTCTAAAAATGCAAAAGTAAAGCCACAATGTTTATAGCAGTTGTAAAAAAAATCGCAGGAAACATTAAAAGACTTGATACGAGAAAACAAATAGTCATATAACTGGCGCTTGGCACAAAAAAAAATTACACATGCAAATAAAATGATTCAACATGACGACATATGAAAAGACCACAGCTACATAAAAATAACTGTGTTTGTTCCAGATACACATCATCACTAGAGACGTGCAAAATTCGCGTTATTATTTAGCGGCAGACTGAACTCCGAGCTACTGTGCATTTGACCGACTTCTGCCATTGGCCGGCAGTACGTCTGACACGCCTCGCGGGAATATTGAGCCAATAACGTCTCTTTAGCGGCGGACTGGCCAATCTTCTTTAACGAAGTCAAAAAGGTAGGTGACCTCACTTAAAGGTTAGCGGTCAATGAAACCGCTGACTTTACTGACTCATATACAAGGCAGTGAAGTTCATCCTGTCACCGAAAGATAACGCGAACTTTGCAGGTCTCTACTCACCACTAGACATATGCAAAGATTGTGTTATTATTTGGTAACATGCTAGATTTCACTTCCATGTGTACACTTGAGGGCAATCCGTATTTTCGTTGGTTACTGGCGATCACACAACGTCGCACACCTGTGTCGCCGCTTTACTGGAGATTGGTTGCTCAGCCTTTAAGCTTTTCCAATTGGCCAAAGTAAACTTGGGACGAGCCACACAATTTGTCTGCCAATGGCAACAGTCAATATGACATACAGCATCTTAGAGTTGATTCTGCCACCAAATAATAACGCAAATTTCGCAGGTCTCTACTTATCACCAGGGGCAGTGATATTTCGCGAAAAGATTTCGAGTGTTCTATGTCAGGTTTCGTGACATCCCAGCAGGTCGAACTTTGATTGGCTAAAAAATGTTCTTGCCCGTGTTAATCGTTTGCGCACGAATCACGAAGGTTCAGTGTCGGAGTTACTTAGTCCTCTCACCGAACCAGTTAGACGGACACGGCACCAGCAGCCAATGGAGATATAACAACAGCTGATGTGTGTATATAGTTTTGAAGTCTACTGTGTGCTCCGATTTTTACGCGAAAAGTCACAGGCCCTATGCATAGCCACTGTAGACACAAGGACGAGGTTTCTTAAATTATGACCAATCCCGTACAACTCAGAACATTAATATTAACGATTTTGCCTTATAATTACAGTAAATCGGTTTTAGATTTTTAAGGATAAAATAATTACGAAATCAAGACAATTATTATTATACACAGCTACACTATGTGTTATTAACTGTGTTTAGTAGGGATAGGTAAATTTAATTTTTTTACGAATTAAACAATATAGAGTAATTCCAATTTTCAAGGTTCCATCTTAAACTCGACTCATGATAATATTATTACAGACAAATTTAATTCTTACAACAATTCCATGTACGTAGTCCTTAATATTTGCAGGACTCTTATAAGGTAGGTAGGTAGTTGGGTTGAACGTCTCGTCGACAGCGCGGTCATAAGAGATTGAAGAAGGAATGGGAAGGAATCGGTCATGGTATTTTTTAAGGACCCATCCCAGCATTCGTCTGGAGTGATTTCGGGAAACCATGGAAAACAGATATCAGGATGGCCGGACCGGGAATCTAACCCGGGTCCTCCCGAACGCGAGCCCAGTGAGCTACCACTGCGCCACCCAGCTCGATGTGACTGTTATAAGAATATCCACGTTTTCACATCTGTTGTTTTGAAAACTATCTATCAGACTAACGGTACTTCGGCTACCTATTGTTGAGTTGTAACACATTTAAATTAATTAGTTTGAACATTATTAGGGGCAGTGATATTTCACGAAAAGTTTAAGGAAAGATACAGTCCAAAGCACTGTAGGGTCNAGTTTGAACATTATTAGGGGCAGTGATATTTCACGAAAAGTTTAAGGAAAGATACAGTCCAAAGCACTGTAGGGTCATTCATCTTCTTTTATTGGTTAAAAAAATTTATGGTCCGTGTTAACCGTTTGCGCACGAATCACAAAGGTTCAGTGTCGGAGTTACTTAGTCCTGAGTGGCTTGGTCAAAGACGGACACGGCACCAGCAGCCAATGGAGATATAACAACAGCTGATGTGTGTATATAGTTTTGAAGTCTACTGTGTGCTCCGATTTTTACGCGAAAAGTCACAGGCCCTATGCATAGCCACTGTAGACACAAGGACGAGGTTTCTTAAATTATGACCAATCCCGTACAACTCAGAACATTAATATTAACGATTTTGCCTTATAATTACAGTAAATCGGTTTTAGATTTTTAAGGATAAAATAATTACGAAATCAGGACAATTATTATTATACACAGCTACACTATGTGTTATTAACTGTGTTTAGTAGGGATAGGTAAATTTAATTTTTTGACGAATTAAACAATATAGAGTAATTCCAATTTTCAAGGTTCCATCTTAAACTCGACTCATGATAATATTATTACAGACAAATTTAATTCTTACAACAATTCCATGTACGTAGTCCTTAATATTTGCAGGACTCTTATAAGGTAGGTAGGTAGTTGGGTTGAACGTCTCGTCGACAGCGCGGTCATAAGAGATTGAAGAAGGAATGGGAAGGAATCGGTCATGGTATTTTTTAAGGACCCATCCCAGCATTCGTCTGGAGTGATTTCGGGAAACCATGGAAAACAGATATCAGGATGGCCGGACCGGGAATCTAACCCGGGTCCTCCCGAACGCGAGCCCAGTGAGCTACCACTGCGCCACCCAGCTCGATGTGACTGTTATAAGAATATCCACGTTTTCACATCTGTTGTTTTGAAAACTATCTATCAGACTAACGGTACTTCGGCTACCTATTGTTGAGTTGTAACACATTTAAATTAATTAGTTTGAACATTATTAGGGGCAGTGATATTTCACGAAAAGTTTAAGGAAAGATACAGTCCAAAGCACTGTAGGGTCGTTCATCTTCTTTTATTGGTTAAAAAAATTTCTGGTCAGTGTTAACCGTTTGCGCACGAATCACAAAGGTTCAGTGTCGGAGTTACTTAGTCCTGAGTGGCTTGGTCAAAGATGGACATGGCACCAGCCGTCAATGGAGGTATAACAACAGCTGAGGTGTGTATATAGTATTTAAGTCTATTGTGTGCTCCGATTTTTACGCGAAAAGTCACTGGCCCTAAACATTATACATTCTGACTGTTAGCTACCATCGGCAGCTTTACTTCGCGCCAGGATGTCACGTTTTCATGGCGTATTATATACCTTGTGGCCTAACTTATCTCAATTTTAATATACCTCATAGTAGGCGCATGAGAAGAACAATCTTCGATTCTGTCTAGGCCCATATACCAGTGCGGTGTCTTCTATTCCTTTACGATGTTTCAGTAACAAACAACGTTGAAAAATTCTACTACGCAGGGATCACAATAGCGCGACAGACGCAACTCGATGGGCGTGACGCGAATAAAATACTTTTCCAGCCAATCAGCATCGAGACTTCTGTGGCGTCAACGCGACGAAAATCTCCCGCGCGACAAGAATTACGAATAGAAGATATTTCTAATTTATTCGCGTCGTGGGTGCGGCAGGTCCGTAAGTCTACATTAAACTTGATGCGCGTAACATTGTAGCCCTTATTGCTTCCTCTCTGCTCCGGTCCCAAACACAGAAAACAGCTCCAGGTAGGCGGGCCACTTAAGGGCGGTCAAGACGTAAAAATTACTTTCCGCATTATTAGCGCATCGCATCATTTTTTGTTGTGATATAAAACAAACAATTTAGGAAAAAGTGTGTCAATGAAAGAAAATTACTTTAAAAAAATGAATAAATTTATAAATTAAAACAATTTCAATTATTTTTTATTTTCGTTTAAGTTTCAAAATGGTAAAAAGTAACACATTAGGCTACAGATCCAAAAAAGTTTCCATGTTTTTAGAACGTCAAGAAGAATGTATCTTGAATATGTGTTATGCCATTCGCCCATATTTCAATTCATACTTTTGAGATACAATTTTTCAAAGTCAAAACCTTGCCACTGGTAAAACAAGCGTAGGATTAAAAAAATTAAACTGCTACATGTCATTCGCGTGACTTCAATAAACATTTGAGCTAAAACCAAATTTTCAGTTAAAATACTTTTTTTTTTTTTGGAAATTTGTGTAAATCAATATTTTAAGTTGAAATTCTCATATTTACTATAAAAATAGACCAATGTCTAACCCACCATATTTTTGGTGTTAAGTCTCACCTGCGCTATTATCCTCCGCACTAATAAGCAAAGCAACGCACTTTTATGCTTAGATGTAATTACAAACATATTTTCCCCATCAAAGTATCACAGCGGACATGGAAAGAATTTGTTTAAAGGATAGCAAAATTAAGGAAATAACGGACACATTATTGGCCATCGCAGACGGTGAAATAGAAATAACAGAATTGGAAGTAGCAACAAGCTCATTAATAGCAAACGTCTTCCGACAAATAACGTCTCGCACATCTATTTGACTAAGATGATTAACACCAGTCACTGTACTGTTGTGAGGATGCTTGTAAAAGAAAACCTTCAGAATACCAGATCCATTGTGGGCAGTCATTTCCCTGCAAAGCGAATCTGTACATAAAACTCAGTAGAATGAAACTCTCTTGTGCTGTAGTAACTTGCTATATTTAAAAACGTTGACTGTGAGGCGTTGAAATTAGTGTTCATGTTAACGCCAAATTTTGTTGACATGTTGCATCTGCCGCGCTTTTGTGATTCCGGCATTACGCTCACTTCCGCTTGGAAAGAATTTCCCCGCACGCGTGCCTATAATGTAATAGCTTAGGCCGGGATTTCAAAGGACGACATTTACGGCGCAAGAAATGGCTCGACAGAAATGATAATGCTACGGCTAGAGATGGCGATTTATTACGAACATGTCGGAGGGCGCGTTAGTTTTCTACGTCAGATGCACGTGTCTGCAACATTTCCTACCTTACAGGTCGCATTATACCTACGGCACGGTACTATTTACCTGTTAGATTTCTGGCCCAATGAGTCTTCTGTTGCTCCGTGACTTAACGTACAAAACGTCATTCGTCCGCGTTCCAATGAGAAAAAAAAATCCATTCAAAGTCTTCTGTATGGAAAAGAAAACCATTTCTGTGAAGCTATTTCGTTTACAGTCAGTTACACAATATTGCTTTAATTCTACGAGAAGGGTTATATAAGCTAATGTTTTCTGTTAATAAATTTTTTTTGTACGATTTTGTTTTATGGGAATATTAGCTTCCGTTATAGCCTAGAAATAAACATTTTTAAGCTCTTGTTCCGACGCTAACATTTGTAAACTAATATATCGTGCAGTTACGAAAATGCAACTATGAGCAAATGGCCCTCCTGCAGATGTTTAATATAATTCTTAAGTGTAGTAATTTTCGAAAGCACTAACTTCAATTCTTCTTAAGAGGTGACATATTATGGCCCATGTTACTATCTGACATGCTCTATTTACAAAAAATTATCAGACACAGTAAAACGTATTGGTCGTATGGTGAATGGCATTAGGGTAGTAACACAGGGGGTGTGGGTTGAAGTTTCGAAGCTATGTATTTTTTTTTTAGTGAATAGAATTTTTAAAAATATTTGTTACTTCTCTCTTATTTACTAATCACGGTTGTTTTCCAGAGGACTAATTTGTTTACATTGGAACTTACATTACCACAAAGAATTCTGTTGAACTATTTATTTACTCAAACGACAGTGCGAGGTTATCTCAGTCATTATTATATAAATCAAACAAAATGTATGTTCGTGGCAAGCCTACATTGCAGTGGTTCGTGTGTAAAGCATTTTTTCTTTGCGCTAACAAATCATATACGTTCCAGGAAAAAAAAAGGCGTTTTAACAAACAACACATTATATGGCAAGTGTGCCATACAATCAAAAAAGTATCAAGAAACCATGGAGTTCTGGAGACTACGATTGCACGAAATATTTTCGGGATAAATCACAATCTATAACTATGGCAAAATAGTTAGTATATCGTAGTGTTTGTAAATGTATTATCTAGAATTGCCCTTTCTTGGTTATCGTACACTGGTTTCAAAATCCTTCACACTTTCATTAATAGGCTTTATCATTATTTTACGTCCCACGCGCTCATGAGGTGTCACTTTTATTTCTCTTTTTTTTTTCCTTCTTCTCCTCTCTCTCTCTCTCTCTCTCTCTCTCTCTCCATTCATTCAAAAACCACTGGGTATTGTTAGTCGGGCAGCTTGCACGACTATGAAACAAAACAAATCGCTAAATGTTTCCTATCTTTTTCACGAACAGCATTTTTTTCACAGCATCTCCTGGCGACATTGCTCCGTTGACTACGCGGTTCCTCTCTACTTCAAACCTGTTAACTCACTTCTTCGTCATTTTGAATTGATATACCGTAGAACTGTTGACATATCTTATTATATCTGTAAGTCAAAATAATAATTAAACTAACCTGTATATTTTGCAGTGAATTATTTTTTTCAGAGATGGTGATATAATGTGCAAATTCTCATCTGCAGTTAAGCAAACATAGCTCCGATATTATTTTTTTCGAAACGCAATTTTTTTCGCTACATATTCATTTAGTTTTAGTTTTGACATTGTAGACTCAAAGATATTTTCTGAGCTGAAAGACCTAGCGCAGTGCTTCACTAACAGCTTCAGAGTTATATATATGTATACATATGTGTATATACATATATATTTCACACATACAATGAAGTTAGTTCTTTCCTTGCAAATGTCCGTCTAGCGTGAGCAAGTCGACTTGTTGCATCACGAACATTGAAGGGAGTGAGAATTTGTCGTCCTGATGTTGGGGGATTTCGCCTTCCAAGATCTACACGGTATATATTATAAACGTAGTTATCTTTGAAAAGTACCTCCACATGTTCCACTGTGTTAGTTTTAAAAAAACCGGCTGTGTTAAGTGATGTCTGTCCGCACGCCAGCCAAGTGTAACATCGGGGGTGAACATTTCACGGGAAAAAACCAATATGGTTTGTGTCAAATGAGCATTCCATCGGATAAAGATTGCTTTTTAAATCGAATCACAGCGGTTGAAGTAATACGACCCTATTGGAAATTGGAAATAAGGCCAGCTACAAAATGATAGGTTTTTTGATGAACCTTAGTTTGTTTAAATCTCGAGCGATTCGACCCTAACTGCCTAATGGGTTAGTAACTAACCAACGTTCCGTGAATCGGTAGCTTTTGACTATTTAAAACACTAACGTAAGTGCATTTTTTATGTGCTAATAAGTACGAAGGACATTAAAATACATTTTATGCTGTCACACACATATCGGAAACAGAAAGCACAGACGTTAAGTACCACATAAGTGAAAATTATAAATAATATAAAGGATACTGCCATAATTTTATAGATACGTGCATTTAAAATTCGATAAATAAAATTTTTTTTTAATTTGTGGAAAGTTTACGTATAGCTAAATTTTCAATCATAAAAACCATATTAATTTTATTGTGACTATTGCAGTTTCATTGAGCATATCTAAACCAATTTTTTTTTTTTAATGGTATTTACTTTATGAACAAAAGCGCGTTATCCCCTGCTCTCTTGATATCAATTTTTTTCCTATGTATGTAAAATTGTTTTTAATAGCTCACAGCATTCTTCACCACCTGAATAAAGAGTGTGTATTTCGCAAACCCCAAATTTTACAAATATATCTGCAATATAGTATTTATTGAAAATGTGAATATACTGAACCTATTTTAGTTTGCGTTTCAGATTAGATATTTTATGCGGTATCTACTAAAAATGTGTTTTCACAAGAGAGGATGAAAAAAAAATTTACTTTATTATTTTATAATANAATGTGTTTTCACAAGAGAGGATGAAAAAAAAATTTACTTTATTATTTTATAATGGTGACATCAAGCTGCTAATTTCATGATCAACTGTATGTTACGATATATAAATGTAATAATGTGCTGTACATAAATGCTGTTCGGAAAGAAAATATAAAAAAATTAACATTCTGTCTCCATATTGAACATTATTTTATAGTAGCCAATAGGCGTACTCAATATACAGATGCAATTCAAATACTGATATGTTTTATAAAAAAAAGTTATTATTAAAATGCAGAAAAATATCAGAAAGTAATAATTTTTTAACGCACGGAAAGTAAATTCATATTCAAAATATTCCACTGATGATAACTCCGAAGTCAGTGTCAAAAAGATAAATTAAAACTGAATTATTCAATGAGTTTTAAAAATAATATTATTTGGATAACTTTGGAGTATTTTCAATTTCGAAAAGCATATTTCACTCTTCTATCTGTAAATGTAAAAATTGGAGCATATTTTCTCGAAGATGTATTTGTGTACTGCAGAAACTTAGTGCAGCATTTCAAAACGAAAAAAAAACGGAACGAAAGTATGCGTACTTCCAAACTGAAAATGAGAATAACAGTCTCAGTGCTAACTAACTACATCTTATACTTGAATAAATTGTATACGTTTAAAAAAAAGTGTTATTATTTACAAACACAAAATTAATAACTAGTAGTGAGATATGTATAATTCTTTATAAAAACGTTTAGGATGGAAATAATATAAACTGAAATATTGTAAAGGGAATTTCAAAGAGTTTCACTACACGCGAACAGTAGACCGAGAATTAATAATAATCACGGTCCTTCAACTGGCGTTCTTCTTCTGTTATGGACACGATATGCTTACTGACTAGAAGTGCTGACTTCGTGTTTTAGTGTTGTCTGCCCAAATATAAAATGTTTTCTATCAGGAAGCATTTTTAACAAAACACCGTAATTTTTTTTTAATGCTAATTCGGCAAGCCTTAAAAAAAAATTGCAAGATCTTTTACTTCTTCTATCCGGTGCAGAGGTTGTAACGATCGCATTTAAGAACGGGGACCGTTGTTCACGTTCATGCGAGCGTGAGTAAGCCAACTCGACAGCTCAGCCGTGAGTTTAGTACACTGCAGCCAACAGTGTAGAAAATTATGCGAAATCGCCATGCATCTCATCCATATCGTTTATAGTTTACAAGCCATTAACTTGACGACGGAATAAGTTGGTGCCCTTCTTTCTCCCGCCAGAAACAAGTGTCACGCGTTGAAAAATATGATGCATATTTCAAAACAGTACGTTTCAGCAACTTACTTAAACTATTTTTAATCTGCGAAAACCTTTGCGACACAGCACTGCTCATCTCAAAATTCGCAAATGTCCATTGAGAAATAATAACTGATATTTACAAACGTTTTTTTTTGTGTGCTGGCCCCCGCGAAATCGTAAGTGGTAGGAAAAACTACTTCGCTTTTAATGTTAATGTAAAAAGTGCTTCCGTTCTGTGGTCACTAGACAATAATCTCATTAATATCCTCAAGACATTTGGTAAGTTCTATTTCGACCCTAGGTTTAACATTTTCAACAGGATGCCCGTTTTCCATGCGGGCAATCATTTATTTATACAAGGTAGAGTTAAAAATCTTCTGTGTTAATCTAATTGACTCGATTCTTGCGAACTGTAAACAAGGAAGCATCAGATGAAAAATTTGCCCTTCAAAACGTATTATATGTTGGTAGGGGCAGTGATATTTCGCGAAAATATTTCGAGACAAGATACAGTCCAAAGCACTGTAGGGTCGCCCAGCTTCTTTGATTGGCTAAAGAAATGTTCTGGCCCGTGTTAACAGTTTGCGCACGAAATCACGAAGGTTCAGTGTCGGAGTTACTTAGTCCTGAGTGGCTTGGTCAAAGACCGACACGGCACCAGCAGCCAATGGAGGTGTAACAACAGCTGAGGTGTGTATGTAGTATTGAAGTCTACTGTGTGCTCCGATTTTTACGCGAAAAATCACTGGCCCTATGTATAGGTAGGAACACGTGTTTTTTCGCGGAAATATCTACGCGGAGGATAGACTTCAATATACTATGTGCACGCTTACAGATTTCCTTTGGCTATTGGCAGCTTCTCTTTGTGTGAAGACCGACTGCCACGTGAGTGAGCCAGTCGTAATTAAGGTTATTCGGCACTGGTCGTCCGTAATACGCGGGCAGATAGATACGGCTAAGAAGCGTAACAATTCAAATGATCCAATCGCAAAAGTGGTTCTGCACTAAAATTGTTTTGGAACATAACTTGTCCTGAAATCTTTTCGCGAAAAAAAAAAAAAAATTAAAAAAAAAAAAACAGGTGCTCCCAATTACAGGGCTGAAAATCTCCGCTTGATCGCAAAATACGCGAAATAGCTTGAAAAACTGGTGAGGAGTATTTCTTCTGTTCGCGGTTTTTATTCGTTTGATGTGAATATGCCACACCCTTAAACGTAATGACACGTTAATAATAATTCATACGTACGCCTGATGAGCCCTCTGCGGGTAAGTGAACAGAAGACATGGCGAAAGAGATAATAACTCTTCCGTCCGTATTACTCAGTATTGCAGGAAAAATGGCACAACAGCAAGTCGATAAACGTATTGTGTGCTTCAGATAGGTAATTTCAATATAAATATTAAATTTTTGCCGAACTAAAAATACTGTTGTGAAAAGATGTGACACTGTCGTTTACGTCGGTCATCCGGAGTGCTCCAACCAGTACAGTAACTTGAAGAAGAAACCTCCTCGAGTGTGATGAACGCCTGATAGCAAGGAATGTTTTAGCGGCGCGACAGTATAAGTGAGCGCGCGTGTTTGTGTGCGAGAGAGAAAGAAAGCAAGGTCGCGGCTACACCTCTCACTGTGTGATGTTCTCCTGGTAGTAGCAGTCGAGTTTGCGACACAGCCTCGTATGGTGGGGCGAGCAGCAAGCAATTCTGGAAGCGCGTTCCGAATTCGTCATACGGTTTTACGGCCCACGGGCCCATTCTCATTCTCTGTGGCCCGCGCTCGCCGGCTTCAATAGATACAAGTTTTTTATTTTGGGTGTCTGTTACAAAAATAAAAAAGCAATAATACATAATACGAATTTATTAAAAGGTAAAAAAAAAGTCCCTAATGTAACTATACGATTTTTTTTTATTACTTTATCAGTTAGGTGACTTCTGTACATATTTTCGATGTACTCCCTCCGCCCGCCATCACCGTATCGAACGAATAAAACGACTTGCAAGACGATACACGACACAATGAATTTTTAATGCCATCGAATTACCTACCTACTTTTTAGTTCACTATATTATGTCGATATAGTGTCGTAAGTGCGCCCCGCGGCGGTCTTAGTTCTTCTTAATATGGCCCCCTAAAAAAAAAGTCTGAGTACCACTGGCCTAGATAGATGTCGCAGTACTACCTGCTTGTTGGTAATAATAATAATAATAATAAT
>NQII01000291.1:608037-632110 GCA_002778355.1 Clitarchus hookeri | reverse complement strand
TCGGAAATATTCGGGGATCCTCGACACCGAGCGTAAATATTATCTCTGCGTAGACAGACAGATTATCGCATTCGTTGTCCCTACAGTTCTTATTGGCTGTTCAAGGTAAAGTGAGCAGTTTTGATGCCCTAATTACTTTTTCCTTTCAGGCATTCTACATCCTTTCACCGCCTTTTAAAATCAATGTTGCCATATAAGTAATGTACACAGAGTGTATATATTCCACCGCACTCGTAAGTTAACGCCCTAGGCTAAAATAAAATATATTTGTTGACTATTATTCTAAATGAGAAGTCTTTCAAAAGTGCTCACATTACCGTGAATAGCCTATGGTTATAAATAGGGACAGTGATATTTCGCGAAAATATTGCGAGACAAGATACAGTACAAAGCACTGTAGGGTCGTCCAGCTTCTTTGATTGGCTAAAAAATGTTCTGGCCCGTGTTAACAGTTTGCGCACGAATCACGAAGGTTCAGTGTCGGAGTTACTTAGTCCTGAGTGACTTGGTCAAAGACGGACACGGCACCAGCAGCCAATGGAGGTATACCAACAGCTGAGGTGTGTATATAGTATTGAAGTCTACTGTGTGCTCCGATTTTTACGCGAAAAGTCACTGGCCCTACTAATCAGTAATTAATCACCTTAGCTCTACTTATCTCGTGCAATAGTTTGTGTAAATGTGTGTATTTTTATGTAGTTGTGCTTTTAATTCTTAGTAATTTATTTTATGTTACATGTTTATGTGTTTAACGTGTTTTTTTAATCTTCTTATTGTTTTGTATTTTTAATGTGTGGTTCTGTGGAAGAAAATACATTTTTGCCTTAACAGCACCACCAAAATATGTCAAATAAATAAAATTAATTCAAATAAGGAAGATACACGAGAACACTGCAGCAAGCCTTCGTAATTAATGAGTTTACAATGAAATCGTTATTGCTATGGTAGTTTACTTGTCGAAATGGCTTTCTGAAACTTCACACAAGAGTACGGTTTATGTAATTAACGCCATCCAGCTGCTCTCAAAGCGAAAATAATTATAGTAATGTATGGAGCAGAGTTAAGTTTCGCACTCGCCCTTTTTTACATATATACTTATAATTACTAAATGGAAAACTCATACAGATAAATTTTACGTCCTAAATTCGTTACCCTGGTATAATAAAAAGAGGGGTACAAATATTTCTCCACGGGCCAAATATAAATGTCGAAAGTCACCATGCTTTTTAAGAAGCAAACAATAGCAGTGAAAACAGTCTGTACTAAAACAATTTCAATCCAGTGACATTCAGANCCATGCTTTTTAAGAAGCAAACAATAGCAGTGAAAACAGTCTGTACTAAAACAATTTCAATCCAGTGACATTCAGAAGGAAAATAATAACCCTATACTAACTGATATGCTTACGAAATAATAGGATCAGAATAAAATATTTAGATTTTTTCAGATAGAGTGCAAAATACTAAATATAATGAAAGGTAATCTCATTAATCATAATCAAACCATCGTGTTGATAGTTTGCCTTTCGAATATATATAACATGGAGTGTTAAATACATATTTGTAGGATGATTACCACTAATGGAAAGAGTTTTCAAGTCTGACAGAATACGCAATGAAAATACCTAAACTAAAACTTTCTTTAATAACAGATCCAAATGCGAAGTATAATCATGATTTGAATACAATTTTAGGACCGGTGGACTAAGCGAAATTTCAGTTACACAACACAAATATATTTTTTAATTGCAGATTGTGCAAGTGACGAAAGCACAATGATGCGAATGTAAAATCAGGTAATTCGGGCTTGTCATTTTAACAAGGATGACGATCATGTTTAAGTGTTTTATTGCGCTGAACATATTTCATCACCAAGTTCCAGCTTAACTTTTTTTACGAGAATACATCACAGGAGCTTGAGCTAGAGACACAACAGTAGTTTTATTTAAAACAGTTTCATGTACAGCTAAAGTCTTCCAACATATAATGTCTCGTACATCAATTTGGTTTAATTAATTAACAGCAACACGAGAACTATTATTAGCTCTTCTGAAAAAACAAATTTCCAAAATACCACAAACCAGGATCACTTGTAAAACCTTGTAAACCAAATCTACATAACAAAGTAAGAAGAACATAACTTTCTTGACATCGAGAAACTTGCTTCACAAAAGAAGTATCGCCTTTAGAAACATCAGTACTAAAACTTCCATATATATGATATGATAACGTGATATAATTATTTTCCCTGTCTTTAGTTTGTAATACAAATGGAATATGAGCAGAGTTGCTAGAACCCCCATCAATAAACACCTAGATGTAACAAACATTTGTTAGTTAATAACATAACACACCATAATTTCCCGATGACAATGTCATCTCCCAACATATGTTCGCGGTGGAATACATCAAATCAGTACAACGCTCTTCACGAATTGGTTGTCTGATTTCGCCTCTGACATTTTGTAAACAACTAATTTTATTTTCCAATTGTCATGGTCATCAACTCACGAAAGTAGCACCTGGAGTTTATGACAATCCTGTCAACTGGTTTATTTGCTCGACAGTTTGATCAGTCCTTCTGTTTTCTTTTGTCTCTTTAAGCTTGCGATGACTAACTAAATTCCTTGTGAAAAATTCTCTGTGTGTTATTTACATGCCTTTTGATAATAACTTAATATGGCTCTTCTTCAGTTTGTTTTATGTGCCCGCGTTTTTATGCCTTTTTTCTATGTTCTCTGAGGCGTAGAACAAACCTCTGCAATGACCTTGAACCCAAGCAGCGGTAGTTAATTCTGTAAAAGTTTGTTATTATTCTCGTGGATCCTAAGTACTGAATCATAAAAAGAGAGAGCGTTTCGAGTGGACGTTTAATTTAAAACTACAAATAACCACGGTAAACTGAGCACTTTTGAAAGCCCTGCTTTAGATATACTTTTATGCACATTGCGTATTCTTCCTCGACGTATGTGCAGTAAATAATGACATGGGCGTGTTCACTTTATTCATATGTCAGTAAAGTAAAACTGTGGCATCGTCAGAAAAGAAAACATTTGTGCAATTTCTTTTAATTCTTAGACATACACACATTTAAAGCACAAACATAAAAAATTTCAGTATTCGCAAACGTTTGCTGAACACTTTAAATTCTACGTAAAAAGATGGAACTAATTTCCCTCTGTCGTAACCATCTTAACTGGGAGCATGTCACACAGTGTGCTTGTTAAATATACACAGGTGTGGGCTGTGACATTACTCAAAGGTTGATTTCAAAAGTACTCAATTAAACGTGAAGTGCCTGTAAATATAGTCCATTAAATATAGTCTATTCCACGAATACTTCCGACTTTTCTGAAACCCTGCTGAAGTTCTACTTCCAGGATATTCCTCCGCCTCACGCAGTTAACAATTATCTGAGTCTAGAAAATTACGCCAAAGGGACAATGCCCCACATTCGTGCGCACTCGGTGTAATAATATTTTGCATAAGAACTACTTCCTACTAGGCATTACCAACACACCTATTTCCTCACTGTTTCGATTAATATCTCTAAATAGTATAAAACAAAGTCGCTTATCCTCGTCTGTCTGTGCATTCGCTTAGTAATTCTTAACTACTTGATGGATTTTGATGCGGTCTTCAACATCATTTAGAGAAGTTCTTGAGGAAGCTTTTGGTGAATAGTACACTTATATTTAATGTAAGGATAGCGGAGAAATGTCGAACCGTTTGTAATCAAGTCGTAAAACCCCGTGCGCTGACTAAACCATAAGAGATGCATCAAATTAATGTACGACAGATTTGTAGCTCTCAAAAAGGTCTACAGAAAATTCCGCGATAGCATATGTTTATCTTTTAAGGATGACTCACAGTAACCATCTTTGTATTTCAAAGTATCGCTGTAAAAACTAAACTGTTACCGGGCGAAGCAGGCCCGGTTCGCTGGTTAATTAAAAATAATGTTTTACCATTTATCGATAAACCATAAGTAGGACGAGTGACTTTTTGCGTAAAAATCTGAGCGCACAGTAGACTTCAATACTATATACACACCGCAGCCGTTGTTATACCTCAATTGGCTGCTGGTGCCGTGTCCGTCTTTGACCAAGCCACTCAGGATTAAGTAACTCCGACACTGAACCTTCGTGATTCGTGCGCAAACGGTTAACACGGGCCAGAACACATTTTTTTTAGCCAATCAAAGAAGCTGAACGACCCTGCAGTGCTTTGGACTGTATCTTGTCTCGAAATCTTTTCGCGAAATATCACTGCCCCTTAACTATAAGTATAATCTCAATTGGAAAGAAAATAAGGTACATTTACGTTAACACGAGTATAAACGCATGCGATACGCGTGATATTAAGTGATTTTTCGAATGTTTGATTCAAAAAGTGTGACGGAACCGTGAATAGACTATATTGAGGAAGCAGGCGAGACGCGTGTAACAAGCGACTGCTGGGAACAGCGAGCTGCTAGACGCGATGTGTGCAAACGTCCGCGAGTAGAGAGGGCAAGCCGAACACTTCACACATGTTTGCGCGTCAGCTGCAGGAGAGCGGTTTTAATGGCGGGTGCAACGAAAAGAAAAAAAAACCGAAGGCCGGAGGGGAAGAGAACAACGCTCATTTTTCCTAGCACACACTCGCAACCTCGAACTGACGACTCCAGCTTGTCGCTGTCGAGAACTTTTCAACTCAACCCTTTAAAAAAATTTATGTTCCTTCTCATTGAAACGTGCAATTTCATGTTAACACTTTTTGAAACTAACCCTCCACTGCTCATTGAAACTCTCTGAAACCTTGTGTCAATTCTATCATTATTCATGTCTCGTTTTTTATGTTACCTTTTCGTAATATTTTCTTGTGAAAAAAAAATCCAAGGTATTTTTGCACGTGGGTTTTAACTACCCAACGCGACCTCAGACTAACGTAAATATATTTAAAAATATATATATTTTACAATAAAAAACTTTATTCGTGTGAATTTAGTTTTAAATTAATTATGCATATGCTATATATATATATATATATATATATTAATATTCGTAATTAATTTGCGTGTCAGAGAGTTAACGTAATATTATCAGGGAATTATAGGAAGCATTGTTGTGTTTTAATGCCTGATTAAAAGGGAAGTGAAAATTCACAAAAATTTCCTCTCCTTCAGTTATTATCAGCACGCCTAAGAAGAGGCTAATGATGTCACTGCTTGAATATTCAAGAAAATTAATAAGGTGATGTACATTTAACACACCGAAACGCGATCTGTAATTACGAAAAAAAAAAAACGTAATTGAGCTTCGTAGATACAAAATACGAAACTTATATGTATTGACTGTAGCTTTGGGTTTTGGGAACGAAAATTACCAATTCTACACGATGCGTTCTTCGACACCGTAACCATACAATAATCGTTTCTGCGGAAGTTCGGTTATCTACACCGGATATAAGTTTTTTTTTTACATTGAAAAGCAGCACAAGACGCTTGTAAAAGCAGAACTTCAAAACAATCAAACATTTTACGAATTGAAAAATTAACTTGGGTTACACTTTTAGAAATACATTTATATATAAAAGTATTACAAGAATATGGTAGATTGGTGTTTAAGAGTCATGAACTATAATTTCCGTCTGCATAAGGGAAGAAATAATGAGACTACGTACATTATAAATCAAAGAAATTTGCCCGATTATTTCACTGTGCCTTATACGGAACTCATTAAGCGTTTCCTGTGTGAAAATTAACTCAATTTCTAATACAATTTGTATGTAAATATTTAAATGTTTCCTTTGACGTGTGCCTCTGTCTGACTGAAATTCTTGCTTCGCCCTTCGATGCAAGATTTCACTCATACGATATAATATTCCATTATACTACGTTCATAGTCACTGCAAACGGGTATTACTTTACACACTTAAACATACACAAGGGCATGCAATTTAAAAACTATATATATATATATGTATATATAATAGAAAATTTAAAATTTTCATAATAACAAAGACTAGTCACAACTATGTACGCATGTAAGATTCCAATGTGTGAATACTACAGCAGATATTCTCTCATACATTTTATATTTCGACTTTTATTTCTGTGTTACTTTCCCTCACAGCCAAGAGTGCTATTAACTTTGGGAGAAGTTCGAACCTCTTATACGTCTCCAACGGATACGTTTCAGCAGGTGTGAAGGAACAAGTGTTCTGTAGTAAGATACTGTGTGTTCTGAGGTAGTTATGATATTGTAACAAGACGCTGGTAGGATGTATCCGAGTTTGTGAGGGATGGAGGTCTTAATAAAAAAAAATAACTAAATTTGATTAATAATTTATTCACATTATTCACTCGGCTGTTATTTGCAACATTTAATTATCCAGGTCCACTACTACTTTTGTTATTCTCCTTGGGCGCAATACTTAATGTCTATTTCAATTCTAATTAATGTCCTTATAAATGTTTCCGTAGTGGTTACAGCCAACTCGCGCTCATTATTTACACATATTCACCCTGTCTATAACCATAATTACAAATGTATGTATGTCGCTCACGCGTACAGTTCAGAAGTCCCGCCCGTCAGTCGCACTCTTCACCGTGCCGATGCTCGCAGTCCGCAGACTTCACTCCCCCTGGTCACTCTCGCCGCCACTCGACGCTCTGCTGGCTCATCGTCTTCGCCGTCTTCACACAGCTGGCCCTTAAGGTCGCCCAATCCTCCAAAACTATCAGCTGTCGGCTCGGAGGCCCGTCGGGGCTTGATTAGAATCTCGCTGGCCCAATCTAGAAGGTTCCCCGCACCCTGGGTCACGCTGAGAGAGGCTAGAGCATCGACCAGAACATTATTTCAAAGATAACCTCAGAAATACAATCCACTGAAGTTCAGGGGTGCACGAGTCGCGATAGGCTTACCGCGGCGGGACGCGGAGGCTTGCCTTTGAAAATCGCCACCTGATTCTCATATTACTACCCGCCTCAACTTCACGGCACTCCTTCACTCGCAGCGGAACGGGCTAAGGGAAGCGATGCACAGCAGCGAGTATGTAACAACACGTAAACATGCAGATACGACAACAGACAATTCTGTTTTTATCATATACGTCAAAAATTTTTGTATTCTACTAAGAAACGCGCATGATTGCTGTCCCTATATTAATATTAAATTAATAGAAGTTCCACATATATAATTTATGAGCGCATTTTTTTTCGGTGTGCACTAAAAAAATCTGGAAATAACTGTGATGTTTCATTAATACAATAAAACATGATAATTGCCGGTGTGTGCGTATTGCATATCCGTTTAAATGCACTGCCGTGCTTAAAAAGTGTTTATTTAACTTGCTGCGTGAAATTCCGTTTGTTATCATTACTAGGAGACTTACTCCTTATTGCGAAAATATGAAAAAAAAAAATAAAAAATTTTTTATTCACTACCGATTGCAGAGTTTTACAATTTATACATTTTATTCCGTGTTTTCCAGGCACTTTTCATAGACATTTATATTTTTCTGGATGTATGATAAGCTATAATTTATTATATTTTTCAAATGCTACTTTTTGTATAACTGTTGCGTTGGTTTTTGCTTTACATAGCTATACACAGACAAATATTGAAGGCAAAGGAACCTTTAACTAAGAAAGTGAGCTTCAAAACTCTTAAATATTATTTCACTTTTTAAAAATAATTAATTGTTACCAAATATTAACCTGCAAGATGTTATTAACACTGAAATCTTATTTCATTACTGTCATTTCTACAAGTAGTCGATAACAGAATAATTATCCACATAAAACTACCCCCATACGTCACAAAAAAAAAATATTTTTCCGGGATTGTCAAATTGTTCTGAGTTCGAAACATTAAAAGTGCCCTATAACGTTCTCTATTCATTTCGAAACCTAATGTTATAAGTCGATACGCTTTCAATTAAATTAACTTAATTTTGGGGGAGATTCTGTAAACTTAAAATGCAGTGATTGAGTAACCAACGAAGAAATGTGGGCGGCAGAACTTCCATTAAAATATCTAATTTGCAAAGTAACCGCGCCCCAACTGTACCGCAGGAGCTAATTAAAAAAAAAAAATTACAATCACGCTTGTCAAATATAACTCACTAATTGGTGTCCTGCGAAAGAAGCCAAAGAGGAAACTGCGAAAATGNAACCAACGAAGAAATGTGGGGGGGCAGAACTTCCATTAAAATATCTAATTTGCAAAGTAACCGCGCCCCAACTGTACCGCAGGAGCTACTTTAAAAAAAAAAATTACAATCACGCTTGTCAAATATAACTGACTAATTGGTGTCCTGCGAAAGAAGCCAAAGAGGAAACGGCGAAAATGAATCTGAAAGAGTGGCCAATGTTGAACTGCAGACGAGGGGTCTGTCGAAGACTGAGCAAAGACACGGCTACAGCTGTAGAACATAAAAACTAAAAGCAATTGAGCCTTGACATTTTGTGTCTAACATTTCTTGGTTACAAATTCTATTTGCAAAGGAATGTGGATATTATTTTTTACACAGCAGAGTTTAAATAATGATGACTTCCCAGTGTCCATTACAATGTTACTTACAAATTTACCTCCTTGTTTTATTCTCTTGACTTGTGTTTGCTTTTTTTCTCCTGTACTGGTTTCGCTTTTTATTACTTTTTTTTTTGTTGCAATTGTCTATATACACGACTCGTTTTTTTTCTCTCTTGGTTACTCATTCTGGTGTTATTGTGTTTTCAATCTCATGATAACTCACTGAGTTCCTTGTGTGGGNTGTCAAATATAACTGACTAATTGGTGTCCTGCGAAAGAAGCCAAAGAGGAAACTGCGAAAATGAATCTGAAAGAGTGGCCAATGTTGAACTGCAGACGAGGGGTCTGTCGAAGACTGAGCAAAGACACGGCTACAGCTGTAGAACATAAAAACTAAAAGCAATTGAGCCTTGACATTTTGTGTCTAACCTTTCTTGGTTACAAATTCTATTTGCAAAGGAATGTGGATATTATTTTTAACACAGCAGAGTTTAAATAATGATGACTTCCCAGTGTTCATTACAATGTTACTTACAAATTCACCTCCTTGTTTTATTCTCTTGACTTGTGTTTGCTTTTTTTCTCCTGTACTGGTTTCGCTTTTTATTACTTTTTTTTTTGTTGCAATTGTCTATATACACGACTCGTTTTTTTCTCTCTCTTGGTTACTCATTCTGGTGTTATTGTGTTTTCAATCGCATGATAACTCACTAAGTTCCTTGTGTGGGATTATTTGTAACTTACTTGCAAATGTTTTTTACAACAGCCAACTCCGGCTCATTTAAGATTTCGATTTTATTATTTCTGTGTGCAGCCGCAAGCCATGAACAATGCAGTTGAATAATGGGTTGTCTCGCAACACTCCCGTCTCTAGAATAAGTGCATCTCATAGCTTCTTCAACCACTGCATAATCCACCCCCATAACAAACTTGCGCCTCAGCAGTTAAGGGACTCGCCTGCCTGCGTCATTTTTTCTCATTTTTTGGGCCAAAGGCTTGGGAGCTATAAGGGTCACACTGGCACGCACTACAGGTACGCCATCGCCGCTACGCGCAGGGCTCTGAACTGGCGTGCAGTGTTCTCGCAAGTGCTGCGTGTACCTATGATGAAACGCAAGGGCGGGGGAAATGGGAGCGCCCCGAGAAAACTCCCGCCTGCCAACGCCACGTTTTCCACCAACGCCACGTTTTCCATGTGTGAAAATCTGGGAGACCCCTGCCGGGAAGCGAACCCGGTTCACCTTGGTGGGAGGCGAGTAATCTGACTACCAGACCACCGCGGCCCCAACGTGCTTAGAGATGTAATGTAGAGAAGGATGTATATTATTACTTACGCTCTTATATCATAATGTACAGATCAATCATCGCTATAGGCTGTCCACGGTAAAATGATCACTTAAGATCTACTTATATGCACATTGTGTATTCTTCCATCATATGTAAAAATTAATACTGTCACTGGCCTGTTCACTTTATTCGTGCGTGTAGTCGGTCTAGTAAAACTATGAAATTAATAGAAAAATAACATTTGTCCAAATTGTTTGATTCTTATATTTATTTGCATTANAGTCTAGTAAAACTATGAAATTAATAGAAAAATAACATTTGTCCAAATTGTTTGATTCTTATATTTATTTGCATTAAAAAAAACAAAGCGAAATAAATCATTTCAGTTTTCACAAAGGTTTAAGACATGGAACTACTTTCGCTTCGTCGTTGCCAACTTTACTGGGTGCGTGGCTGTCAGTCTGCCCGGCAAAATAAATGTAGGGCAGGCGCAGTGACATTTTTCAGCGGTTGATTTTAAAAGTGCTTAGTTAACCGTGAACAAACTCTACTTAACTAATACTAAGCAAAAAAAATATTTTTCATAGAAATGAAATCCTTTGAGTTCGCGCTTGATGGTACCAAATTGTAACCGATAAAGCACTCATTGTTTACGTTTCTCCAGGCAAAAAAAAATAAAACCTTTATGACACCATTGCTTTGTGTACATTTTTTATACTGGGTGGAAGTCAGTTTTATACTTTGTTGAACAAAATGATGACAACGCACCTCAGAATATCTTATTCCGTGATGTAAATTTCAGTTTCATGTTAAATAGAGTTACTTTTCTTAGGCGAGTCCTACAATTCAGAAAATTAAGCGACTCAATATTATTTTCATAACCTACCTGGACCCTTTTGTACTTTAACTGTACTGGTTAATAAATTACACACACTTGTTGTGAACTATAATGTTAAGTTTGCGACGTAGGAATACTTAAAATGCATATTTTTCAAACTACATTATGTAGACATAGTTAGTAACTTCTTGTCATGAGACAAAAAAAATGCTGAATTTAAAAGTAATATTTGAATTAAAGTCATACGTTTGTATGTACCTACCTATTTTTTGGGTAAAATAATTCGTTTTCATTCATAAAATGTTGTTTTTCTCAAGTGCTTTTTGCGTGAGAATATTACAACGATACAAGCTTTTCTGCTGATATAAACGTGATTGTATACACACGTCATTAAAACTTTCATCTCAGCCCAGAGTTGCGAAGTTTTCTACGATAATGGGAAAGCACCCCTCCGCTTTCTTATTGGAGGGAGATTATATTACCCACCTTATTTTCACAAATTACGTATCTGCATTCAAGAAAATGAGAAGTAACTTGCTGTTACATCTTAGGTAGTTTATAATATTTTGAAATAAAATTATTGGAACATCTCAATGTTCAAGGATGCGTACGTTGCTGATACTCAGTTAAGCCGTACGTCAAATCACGTTTTCTTCTAGTTTATGGTGAAGAATCATTTCACGTCGTTTTCAGCTGGAGTTCGAAGTGATCATTAGTGCGGTTTTTTGTGTGTGTACACGTTATTTATGTGGCAACATTTAAGACGTCGGCTATTTACTTAAAAAAAATATTTTTAGTGTACGCAATTCGCAGACAGCGTAGAGTAGGTACTCTAAACAATTTGCTCTTTTGTAACAAAGTAGGTAACTTCGGTAGCCAAAGACATCAAGCATCTTTTCCATTGCGAATAGAAATTTAATTATCCTATATAAAGCAAATTATTGCGTCGTTCTTGTTTGATTCTCACAAACTTGTAGCGTTTGGCGCAACTGAACATTTGTATGGCGCTGTAGGCACAGCAAAGTTTCTGTTCTTTAGTAAAAGCATCTACAAGACCTGATCGGAATTCTAACTCGGGATCTGCAAACCCCCAATACCATGCGTTAGTGAGCTTAGCAATGGTAATTACTGACGTACTTATATTTTTTTCTTACTCTATTCTATGTCAAATACAAGATTACGTAGTTATATTATTGCCAGTATTCCATTCATTTTTCTATTGAAATGTTATAATTGGATTGTCTAAGTTTTATAAAACAGTCCAACAAGCACACCTATTATCTGAACTGTCACAGGAATTTTAAGCAAACGCTTGAGCTGATACCTTACTTATATTTTTTTTTGATTAACTTATTTCAGTACATGCTACTCAAATGCTACCTCTTCCCTTGTAACTAAATATTAACGTTAGAAAATAATCACAACTATTTTGGTAATAAATGTGATTGCAACACCGCATTGCAGACTGGGCCGTTTGACGCACAATTATTTAGTTCCACACTCTGAACTTGAATCAGTGAGAATTGAGCCAAACCAGTGAAAATTGAGCAACTTATAATCACTGTCAGATAACTAATTGGCTGAATTTCACTGATTTATTTGTGTTTCCCACTGAATTTCAAGAACTTCACTGCTATAAATCTCTTGTTCCGAGTGAATTTGCTTAGTTTTCCGGTCAGCTGTAGCTTATCAACTGACTTTCAATTAATTTTATTTCACTAATTGATATCACAAATTGGGAGTTGGAGTGCACCAAATTGATTAACAAACACCGCTATTATCTTAACTGCCACGGGAATTTCTAACAGACTTTGTAGATGACAACTTACTTAAGTTGAGTTAATTGTTCTAAAAGACTCACCTTAAGTATGTGTTACTCTAAAGATGCTCATCCCTTAAAGCAATTTCTAACGTTAAAAATAATTTTGATTATTGCGATAATAAGTGCGATGTTCACGTCACACTGTACGAATGGCCGAGCGGCGTAGTACTTAAGTGTATAGGATGCGCACGGATACATCCCACTTTCCTGAAGCCCTGCTAAGTTCTACTTCCAGATTACAGTGCGCACTCACTTCTAATTAACGCACTTCTAATTACAGTGCGCACTCACTGTAATATTATTTTGCATATTTTACTACGCGTTACCAACACACTTATATTCTCCCCTTGCCTTTATTCATATGTATTATAAACGAAAAATAATTTATAGATATAACATAATAAAAGTTTTATTTAACGAGAAAAAAGGCACTTTTATTTTAACACATGTAATACGCGACATATTTAGTAAACAACCAAACACATTAGGCATAGGGTGATTTTTCAAAGGTTCGATTCAAAAAGTGTAAAGAAACCACGAATAGACTATAACTGGCTGTTAGTGCGCCATAGAAAAGACTACGTGTCGAATTTCGTGTAAGGTAATCTGTGTGGGATTGATAAGTGAAGCCTTAGGAAGGGACCCCAATTATCTCAAGTGTCTGTTCTATGATGGGGCTGCTTTTTAGAGGCTTCCCGTGGATTGCTAAGTTAATTAACACGCCACGAAGTAGGTGGAAAGTGCGTTGTGGGTGCGATAAATCACTAATTTGACATTCAGAATTTTACTAAACTTTGTACACTGCCCATTAGGCCAAATGATACCCGAGTACAGGGAAGCGGGTACCCGGGTATTACCCTATCACCCGGGTACCCGTTCCTTGCAAATGTGTAATGTGCATTGTGGGATCGCCGAGCACGCATGCATACTAGTTACTCCGAAATGTACAATCCATCTGAACAGTTCTATTGTAAAGACAAATAGGTTGTGCCGTATGTAATGGCTATGATGGTATATACTGTATATTTCACAGGGATACAAATGTAAAATAATTTGTTTATGTATATTTCCTAAATATTTGCAAATCTGATCACGGGAGATTTTCCTTATGCGAAACAGGCATGTACCCACACATGAGAGTAAATACTTATATTTTACTCAGACGTTACATTTAGTCGTTTAACCACGTTAACGTAAATGGAACTTCAATGAAACAAACAAATACGCCGGAAGGCCTGTTTGTAATACAAAAAAAGCATAAATGGCCTATAACTATTCAAACCAATGGAGGCATCTGTTGAAAAGCGTCGGTGACGTTTCCTCGACTATCTCTGAACAAACAAACCAAATTAAACTTACACATTCGTTTTAATAAAAAACAACACAGGAAGGATCGAGAATGAGGTCTCCAAATTAGGGGTTTCGGAAAGTTCGGTTAGCGTGTACAAATACAAGGACATTAATGTTCTCTGGGCACAGAGAACTACTTTTAGAAGTAACTACATTGCCTGCAGTCGAAACGGTTCTCTCTGAACTAGCGGGAGATGCTGGACATCACAAACATAGTTCTGCTAAAAGAGCTAACACGGAGTAAGACTTTTCGCGCACTTTCACCATTTACGAGAGTCTGCAAGGGGTCCAACCTGAGGTTCGCCGAGGTAGTGTTCAACCTGGGAAGTCCCGCCCGATCTTTGTTTTGTTTGGGTGTAGCAAATAATAAGGCTGTAATCCGGCTCCCTACCACCTGATTGGTCACTCAGCTGGTCTTCCGTTGTATGTGTGGAATGCCAGTTACCATCTTGCGGGACATACTGTCGGATCACAACTGCCGCGGTCTCGCGTTCAGCGCGAAAGTCTTTACATCGGGGATCAAGTAATGAAGCAACCTACTGTTGGAATAACTAACTCGGGCGTATTTACGTCCGTTTCAAACCCGAGAAGAAAGGGACATCGATACAGAGGTTTCAGAGGTTGCTGCCGTGTCACTGTTCTTCACATCCGGACAGAAATGGTTGTCAACAAGAAGGTCTCTAACCACAAAACGGAGAGCCGACAAGGCTTCCCCTTACTAATAATTTATTTATAAATTGTAATATTTCATTTGCAATTTATACAATAAAAGCAGAGAGAGAAAAAGTGCGAGGTAATGACTAGCAAGAAATAGTTCTAATGCTAAATATTATTAAACTGAGTGCGCACGAATGCGGTCCCTTTGGTGCAATTTTATATCTTTGTTAGCATCAGGCATAACTGTAGCAGGGCTTCAGAAAAGTAGGACGTAATTATGAATCGATTCTATACGAACCAGCCGGTCACCAAGCTCGGCTTGCTACCATCAGAGGTTGCTGCCGTGTCACTGTCCCCTACATCCGGACAGAAATGGTTGTCAAGAAGGTCTCTAACCACAAGACGGAGAGCCGACAAGGCTTCCCCTACTTCCACTGGAGATAACATCGGCTGCAGCGACCCGAGCGGCAATTCACGACACTACCGAGAACGCAGAGGAAGCTGCTGGAGTGGGGATACAACAGAACACGGGGACCGAAAGCATCGCCGGGAAATACACGCAAACACCTTCTCACCGGGTACCCAGTGCATCGGGCACGAGACGCACTATGCGTAAAGGGTACCCGAGTACTGGCAGTTTCGGGTACGCGTACCCGACCTAACGGGTACCCGGGTATTTTCGCTACGGGTACGAAATTACTCGGGTCTCGTCATCATCCCTACTGCCTATAACAACTTCAAAGTTTCGAGATGGAAAATACTTCGAAGCAAAGGAAGAAGACTTATTTCGACGTGTAACCGTCGAAATTTGTATACAGAAAAAAAAATAGTTTCGTCACTGGATGACAGATTGGCTGATTTATCAATGTACGGGACGAACCGTTTGCTCTAAAAATGTAAAATACTATCTGTGGCCTCCTCTTAAGTCGTAAACTCGAACTAAGGAGAAATTTGTGGAAATTATGCCACCAAGGAAGTTAAAAAGGATTAAAATATGTTATCAGGGAATCTTCAATATATCTTTGATCTTAAATGGTATCGTGTTGTCACTTACTTCAAAATATATGTACAAATTTCTAAAACCTTATTTCAGGATATTTTAAAATTCATAGTTATATGGACGAAAAAGTTTTAAATGATTTTTTTTTTTTTTAACCAAATGTCAATATAACTCTTAGAGCAGATGAAAGACTTTGCAGAGTTCACTTTAGAAAACTACCTGTACAAGTGCCTTAGCCAAATTCTGTACAGCAAGTATAACATTTAAATTGTTTCGGGGCGCCGGAAGTAGCAGCTCACAAAATCTCTGTTTGATTTCTATTTCCAACACTTACTAATTCGATAACAAAATCGGATACTCATGATGAGTAGCCGTTAGAATAAATTCAGTATTTTCAATTCTCCGAACACAAAATTCCTAGAGGGCAAAATCGATGTAAAAAAAAAGGGAGAAATTTTTTTTTCTTCCCCAATCTGAGAAAAGAATAAAGTTAATCAGTAACGATTATGTCCACGTAAAATAAATCACCACTCTTTCTAAGTAGAGAGAGAGAGAGAAAGAGGGAGCAGCTACTACGCTTATTAAAATTATCATATAGCAAACGCGAACAAAGTTATCATGTTTAGTTACGTTGCGGCAATCCTCCGAGATCAGAAAAATAAAAAA
The DNA here is from genome assembly GCA_002778355.1 of Clitarchus hookeri. Classification (NCBI taxonomy): domain Eukaryota; kingdom Metazoa; phylum Arthropoda; class Insecta; order Phasmatodea; family Phasmatidae; genus Clitarchus; species Clitarchus hookeri. The sequence continues at coordinate 615,972 of NQII01000291.1, read as the reverse complement.
AAAAACTCTCATTTTTTTTAGTTTTGGTGTGAAAGGAAATAGCGATGTAATGGGCTTCGCCTCATTTGGGGANAAAAAAAAACTCTCATTTTTTTTAGTTTTGGTGTGAAAGGAAATAGCGATGTAATGGGCTTCGCCTCATTTGGGGAGATAGACGCACTACTTCACCACGACCAGTTAAGATGGATTCACAATCTTATATTAGCGTACGTACGTAGGAATAAAAGTTGAACACTGCATTTATACAAGCATTCATTCACATTCACACTTAGCGTATGTACGTGTGTAAAAATTAGAGGCAGAGTTACTCAACTTTCAACCTCTACGTACGTACGGCTGAACTCTCAACCTATCAGAATGTGCGATTATAAAGTAAATATATTAGTTTAACTGAAACTATTAAGGTAAAGACGTAAATATACAAAATCAGGTTTTCTTTGTCCCGTAGTTTTAAAACTGTGCAATGTTTCGCACAAAGCCTGCAAAAACAAAANTATACAAAATCAGGTTTTCTTTGTCCCGTAGTTTTAAAACTGTGCAATGTTTCGCACAAAGCCTGCAAAAACAAAAAAATAAATAATAATTACTCTACGTAAAGTTGCGTTTTTGTTTGAATGTCTGTCAACAGAATACGTGCGTACGTTTCGAAGAGATTGTGAATCCGCCTTTAACTTTTNGCGTTTTTGTTTGAATGTCTGTCAACAGAATACGTGCGTACGTTTCGAAGAGATTGTGAATCCGCCTTTAACTTTTTACTTGCACTCGCGAGCGGTGAGATTGCAGTCTACGCACGACCTATTAAAATAACGAACTTGCGAAAGTTAATTATTATCTCGTCGAATAGCTGTCGTCGGGCTTTAATCCTTTCCGCGGACATTTGATCGAATTTTCTTCAGAGAAATGACCGGCAGCGACACGAGGGCCCACTTTGATGCGGCAATGAACCGTAACTTTATTATTTGGCTTCGTTATCACGGCTGCAGATTGGTAGCGATGGTAGGGGGCGTGAATATAAGGGACGCAGGAGCTGATCAGAATTCACGTTTTAATGGAAAAGGGGGTTGGTTGGAGCTCAAACTCGGGTGGAATATCCCGTCATGCCGGTATTTTCCCGTGGCTTCAGTACGCGAAATTGACTTTAGCCCTTGCTTAAGATCGTTATGCAGCGAGAAGATTCATTGATTTACATTCTTGCGAAACTTCGCTCAAAACGTCATGCGATGTAATTTCAAGCGAATAAAGTTATATAGATTCCAGAGTTTATTAAATGCTCACATACAACGATAAAATTTTTTTACTTGGTTTATAAAGTATACAAATAAAAGAAAGCAAACCATTTTCGGAATGAAAAAGGGAGCTTGAAATGAATTTTTTTATAAAAAGGCTTTTTTTTTTTTTTTACAAAAAATCCAGAATAGCTACAAACGTAAAATGCATAAAAAATATTTACCTAAAAAAAAAAAATTTGTTTTATTCATTACAAACATTGACGTTAATTATATTTATTTTCTATTTTATCTCAAACCATTTAACCTACACATTTTTAATTACTTTAAATGGTAGGAGTTAGTAATTTCTACGTGTTTAAAAGTGTTTGACACAAATACAAAGTAATTCTTCTGTCCAGTACGCTTACGGAAACTAAATGCGAGTTTTAAACGAACAGCAATCACTGGAGATATTTTTTTNAATTCTTCTGTCCAGTACGCTTACGGAAACTAAATGCGAGTTTTAAACGAACAGCAATCACTGGAGATATTTTTTTTCCCTGAAATCTTTATTGAAGATTGCGTACTAATTACTTAACTGCCTTTACTCGCAGTGGTATTCTAGTNATTTTTTTCCCTGAAATCTTTATTGAAGATTGCGTACTAATTACTTAACTGCCTTTACTCGCAGTGGTATTCTAGTTGAAATAATTCAACAGAGCGTTTAAGGCACTTCTCTCAGCAAATTTTGCACAGATTTATCAGGTTCGTCAACGGTTCAACAATGAGAGCTTTTTAAGACTTTGACGGCAGCCTCAAATAACAGCGCTCCAATTTAATCTTGCCCTAATGATGCAAGCAACTTTTCTAGTAAAAAGGCAGAAATACACTCTCTTTTCACGCTGATCCATCTTGATTTCTGCAAAAACCAGTTACGTATTCAAAATCATCGCGGCCATGTCCAGCAGTTTTCTCTTAAAGCATAATTAGCAATGCTCGGGTAGAAAAAATGTAATCGTTTATGCTTATTTATGCACAATTCTTACACATTCTGTGCTGTTCTAAGCGTTTGCAACATGCCTGCATACATTTTATGTTGATGAGACATCTATCGCTGAGGCTACAAAGCATTGTCTTAATACCACAATATTATAAGCTTGAGTTTTGGTAATCCACATGCGTGTATACGTTTTCAGAGTTACGTTTAAGTTGTTCAATTATGTTATTTTCCTACCATTAAAATTCTACCGGTTTTAACAATAATAAAAAAAACATTTTTGCAAAAGCTTTCCAGAATTGATTTCGCAATGCTACAAAAATGAACTCTACCTACAGCTCTGTATGTTCCCACTGCAACTGTAATATTAAAATGACTGTCGAGATTTTAAGAACGTAAACATAATAGTTAATTTTATGATTCACGTTTACTCTACCCGAAAGTCGAGGTAAAATTATTCACATCGGCATATTTAAACAAAGAAAACTGGTTATTGCATTTTCCTTTCTGTTCGCATCCGTAAGAAAAACCTTCGCTGGTATTTTCGGTCGTAGAAGACTCTTCCTCAAAAGAATTGTCGTGTCTTCTGCGGAGACGTTACTGCAGATTTACCAATTTCTGGTGATAACATTACTTTTTTTTTATATGAATGAAATATTTAGCCCTGGTTAAAAGTATTATGATAGTAGATGATCAATAAAACTTTTCCACTGGTATCACTACCTGGAAGACCTACGAAATAGCATCACTGGATATATGGTCCTATCACCGCTAATTCCAACTTCTCTGAAGCCCTGGCAAAGTTCTAATTACGTCAAAGGGCCAACGAGCCGCATTCGTGCGCATTGCATTCACTTTAAAAATATTTTTCATGAGAAATATTTTATACTCTTTAGTATTTGCTAAAAAAAAACACCAATTTTTCCCTGTTTTCATTTATTTTAATTATAAAAGAAATATTATAATTTATAAATGAAATAGAGTTATAGTTCAATTTTACCAAAAATAATATACTTTTATTTTAACATTACATATTTAGGAAACAGCCAAATACGTCATTCATAGGGTGATTTTTCAAAGGTTTAATTTAAAAAATGTGGAGATACCGCGAATAGACTATACGCAACAATCTAAGATGTACAGAGTATAAGTCGACTCTACAAGTGACCAAATATCTTCCAAACCTCCAAAGGTATCGAAGATGTACAGAGTTATTCAGCTAAGATGTTCACTGCAAATATCTTCCGAACCTCCAAAGGTATCGAAGATGTACAGAGTTATTCAGCTGAGATGTTCACTACAAATATCTTCCAAACCTCCAAAGGTATCAAAATTTTGATTTATAATTCGTAAACGGCACTGCGGGGCTCATTAAGACACCGTTTATGTCTGTTCCGAGATGTAATTTATTACTACGATATCGATATCAACTTTGGATTTTTTAATGGAAATTTACCAATTTCTCTTAACGCCATAAATATGACTCAGTTGGAATTTCAAGTTATTCAAGATATATTTTATTCCTGTTCGATTTCTTTTTCATCGTGAAGGGCAGTAAGTTTAGCAAATATTAATTNGTTATTCAAGATATATTTTATTCCTGTTCGATTTCTTTTTCATCGTGAAGGGCAGTAAGTTTAGCAAATATTAATTAAAAAATTTATCCAATCGTTTTAAGATCTTTTGTTTTAAGAACCCAAGTTGTTACTGAGATAGAGTAGGGGCTATATTTGATTTAAGAGGCGTTCCGTATAAATTTATAAGAGAATATGTATTATGAGACCGGTCAAAAATGTATTCCCATTTATAAAATTACTATTAAAATAATTTAATTGAATGTAAAAGTTTTACTTTACTGCTTAGCAGGTGGTGATAGTTTGTTTTTCCTATTCGTATCATCACACTATACAGGTTACACACGCGCTAGTGATATAGTAACACAGGTATCGAACGCATGCGAAAGGTTGTTTATTGGTGTTNCTATACAGGTTACACACGCGCTAGTGATATAGTAACACAGGTATCGAACGCATGCGAAAGGTTGTTTATTGGTGTTGTTGATGTTACAGGCAAATAAAAAGTGTGTTCAGTTTGATGTGCATAGCTTTATTACAATTAATTCACCGAGCGATCGTGAATGTTTCACAGCCTACACCAATGCAACGTCTCAAAATCAGTTTGGCGAAGGGGATGACGAGGGATTGCCAGAGAATCACCATCCCCTGGCTCTCGTGGAAAAATCATTTCCCTGCCAGAGAAAGTTATTTCCCCTCGGAAGAGTTAATAATCCATAATCGTTGAGATAAATCGCTCCTACGTACCAATTATAACAACGAAGTGTGGTGCCAACTTCTGATGGAAGGTACTAACTCCAAAGCATACGAGGCTACAGACGAATAAGGTATACTGACTGTCCAAAGCAAGGTTTTCCGTGTAGCGAAAAATTTCGTGCCGCCCTTGGCGTACCTAGTTTAGCACCAGGCAAAAATTGGAGACACAAAACACTGCAATATGTTTAAAAACTCTAAGCTAGTACACATATCCGCCATCAGATATCAGCCGCTATGCTGAAAACGCGAATCTCCAAATGTCTCGAGTTCACTAAAATAAAAAGTCCTCCTCCCTCTCCACTCTCTTCACCAAGTAAAAATTTCAATTCGCTCCCTTAGCCTCGGCGGTGTTGTACATGAAGGTCGCCAGATTGGCTGGAACGCACTCAGAAGTTTTGAACGTCACTTTGTGTGCTGCAGAACAGCAGCGGTATCTCGACGCTAGGGACATTGGAGTTGTCAGGTTGGCAAGGGTAGTTTTCGGGACCGTGAGTGCGCTGGACGTCAGGGACCCGAGCTGAATATAACCCACGGCCGTAGAAGACAGGTCTCGAAAATCTATGAAAGTTAGCGAGTTGACGCCCTTGGTGGCGCGTCTAGTTCACGAAGTGGCCGCAAAAGCGCTGCACCAAACCAGTGCTGTCGCCGTTGTTGGTACAGGGACAATGCCGTAGAGATATGAACGGCGTTTTCCGATTTTAAGAAAAAATTGCAATTCCCCTGCCTATGCTTGCCATGTCAAGAAGCACTACTTCGGTAGAAGCGCTCTGCAGTTGGGTTCATGAACTAACAAGGGCGTCAACTCTTCAAGCTGGAATCCAGACATGTCTCATACGGCCGCGGTATAACCTATTCGCGGTTTCTTCACACTTTTTGAATCAAACCTTTGAAAAACCACCCCATGTACGACGTACTTGGTTGTTTCCTAAATATGTCGTATATCACAAACGTTTTATATTTGTGTTAAAAAGAAAACCTTATTTTTAATTAGATTGCAATTTTACCTCTATTGTATATATCAATTATAATATATAAATTATACTTGATATGAGTAAGAACAGGAAGAAAATATGTGTATTGGTAATGCCTAGGAAGAAATTGTTCTTATGCAAAATTTGATTACACTGATTGCGCAAGAAAGCGGTGCGCTATCCCTTGGATGTAATTTTCTAGACACGAGTAAGTATTGTTTGCATGAGGCGGAGGAATATCCTGGAAGTATTACTTAAGGAGGGCTTCAGAAAAGTTGGAGGTAACCGAGAATGGACTACAGCCGAGTGCGTTAGTGGCAGGTGTGANGGGGGGGAGCAGTGGTTTGAGAGTCGAAACTGATGCCGTGTCTCGATTTAAAGAGTAATCTTTCGAGGGAGCATTCTTCCGCACAACCTGGCTGTTACGAACTAGCTTTTCAGCCAATTCGTACTTGAAAGTATATAGGGACGTAGCTCAATAATGACCCATCATTCGGTAGAGCACAACAATATAAGATGAGTTTTTATTAACATTTATGGTTATACAATTATTATTTAAATGACTATTGATCGGGGGAGCTTTACTTTAAATTTAAGATGATTATTTTTTAATAAATTATTTAACTCACGCCATTTTAAATAAATCTAACTGGAAAGTCATCACCTTGTTGTAGCCGGAGGCTGATTCTACGAGACGGTTAACGCCGGCCGGACACACCCAACTTCTTGGTCTGCTTCGCTGGTCGGGTCTCCCAAAGGACTAAAGACGAAAGACGCTAGTTCCGGGTGTTACGCCGGCCTATATCAAGCGCGTGGTTCTGCGGCCCCGCTCAGTGACCGGTGGAGGGGATTTCTGCAACTGTCTTCTTTCGCAAGGATCGACGACCAAATGGTGGCGTTGCAATCCCGCTCGTTTCCAGGTTTGATGTTTGAAGGTGTGATCAGGCAAGCCGTTCAGCTAAGGCCTGATCACACCATAACGTGGCGAAAGCACTGCTTCATTCTCTATCACGCTCTCGCGCTCCGAAATGAAGGCAACCACTCGCACGTTTCTCTCTGACGTCACGCAGACAGCTGATGGCAAAAAGCGGGAAATCACGTTAAACTAAAATCGCGGACGTAGATATTGTTTATAATTTACGTTCGTTTAAAAATAATTCGCAAATAATTATAGCGCTATCAAAATGACTATTAGTACATAAAATATTATTTTTGTTTTATATATTACCGTTTTGTTGCAGCAAAGTGACAAAAAAAAATACGAAACTTTTTTTAGAAATCCTTATTTATATTTTTATAAATACGTGTTACGTTTTCGTTGACTGAAACAGTTGAAATTATCCACTTACAGTTAAAAAATGCAACGTAACTTTGGCCCAGAAAGCTTCAATAACCCTATTCAAACACGGAAATAAGATAAAAAGATACGGCGCGTGGTTAGAGAGAGAGTGAGAGAGAGAGAGAGAGCGCCAGCGAGTATAAAACTTGGTGCTCTCTCTCTCTCTCTCTCTCTGTGCTCTCGCTCTTCCACGCTCTCTTCGACAAACGGAGACGACCCGAGAGCGGTAGGCAAACCGCTGTACAAAAAATTACAAAAATTCTTTTAAAAAAAGGACCGTAAACACAAAATAATATGATCACATCGCAAAATAAAATATCCCCAAAAATCTTACCCAAAAGGGCGGATAAAAATACTATTTCATCTCAAGATGATGAAAGATTCCACACGTTAGTAAAGTAAGATGACTACATGCTGTATGGCGAGAATACGAAGAAGGAAGTACCTGAGTGGAAACCTATATATGTAATTGTATATACCAAGGTATGCTCCGGACTTCTTGGTCTCGTGCGACTAATCGATACATAAATCGACAGTCGAGAAAGACATACAATAATGTACATATAACTTTTTCCCATTCGATAATTGGGAATTAAGAATTTACACAACATTATGTACGTTAATAATTTATAAACATTCAGAAAATTATTTTAAAAAAAATATATATATAAAATAACAGATAAATATTTAAACATTACACAGTTTTCAGATAGTTAAAATTGTTTTAGAACTTGAAAGTGAATAAACAAAATTATCAAGCATAACTAGAGCACGTTCCACTAAAAAAAAAAAATTACTTGGCGAAATACCAAATAAATAAGAAGATAATTAACAGACACGTGACACGAGTGCCAACACCACCAGCACAAAGAGAGAATCTATCACAGGGAATTCCCATACAATTTTTCTTCTGTTATGAGATCAAAAAATTGCGGTGTAATCCGCTTCGTTTCAAAGAACGTCCTGTGAGCTTCGTGATAAGCCGGAGGAGGAGGCTGGGAAAGGAGACTTGGAGATGTCGGAATCCCCCCCAACCCCCTCTGTCGAAACGAGGTTATCATAACAGTCACAACCGCGGCTCGTTTCACAG
>NQII01000291.1:588883-607649 GCA_002778355.1 Clitarchus hookeri | reverse complement strand
GACTGTAGGGTCAGAGCGATGGCTTGCTGGAAACGATTGTGGCCGAGCTGCGTCTGCGGCCTTGCAAAATGGCTGCGTGGGGGCGATAGTTCACTCCGGGACGCGGGCGGAAGCTTCTGCGGCCTTCCCGTGAAACCGTTTCCAGCGGTATATGCTATTCGCTGTAAAGTGAGCAATTTTGAAAGCCCTCTCATCTGGAATGATAATCGATCATTGTATTTTATTTTAGCCTTGACAGTTGAACTTCCGAGTGCGGTGGAATATACACACCGTCGTTATTACTTACAAGGCAATATTTATGTGAGAAGGTGGTTAAAGGGTAAAAAAAAATGGCTTGAAGGGGAAGGTACCTTCGGCCCCAAAAGTACTCACTTTACCGTTATCAGCCTATAGCGTCACTTCCCAAGCCTCAGAAACTCTCGAAAAGGAAATAGACAGCCATCTTGGATTTACCTACTTTTCGCCTCAAGGGTGTCCGGACCCCAAAAAATTAATAATATTATATTTGTACCGAACATTATTCAAATCGTACGCATTGTATGTGACGACATTTTCCTAGAATGAAAAATTTTGCACTTTATATTTTTTTAATAATTTGATGTCAAATACCAAATTCTTATGTTTTGTAGCAACTGTAATAACAAATACTAACAAAGTTGTACAGGCAAAAATGTTTTAAGTAAACTAATACCATGTGTTACTATACATATATGGCTTGCTATTAGGTGATAACATATGTTTCACGCGGTAACCCATGGTATTAGTTTACTTTGTAAATTTTTTCATATGTACAACTTTGTTAGCATTTGTTATTACGGCTGCTACGAAACAGAAGAATTTTGTATTTGACATCATATTATTCAAAAAAATTGTAAGTGCAATTTTTTTTTATTTAAGGAAAATGCAATGCGTGCGAGTTGAACAATGTTTTGTGCATTAAAAAAATAATGTATTTTTTGGTGTCCGGCACCCTTAAGTTACGTTTAATTTTGTTTATCTAAAGTTTTCTCACGTCACATAATAAATAATAGCTAGCTAGGGACATCCGAATTTCGGGAAAAGATTTCCGCGCATGCTAGATTTCAATACCTTGCGGGCGCACTTGCAGTTTTATCTTATCTTAATGGCGGCGTGTGTTTGTGAAAAGACGTTTTCTTTCCTCACTGGCCAATCACAATTACGTTACTCCGATACTGCACGTCTATGATTCGCGGGCAAACACCTAAGACGGGCAACACCTAGACCATCCAATGACGAAAGCGCAGGATCTGAGCTAAAGTATTATGAAATACAACTGGTCGTGAAATCTTTTCGCGAAAATCGGATGTCCCTAATAATAGCTCTTCAGGCTTTGTTAAATTGGTACAGCTTCAATGCCTTTATTAGTTTTTAAATAGTAACTGCTGGGAAGAAGTGAGTGATACATTTTGAGAAAGGAAAATTAGTGTTTCCGGAAACTGGTCTAATTTAGAGGACTACTGCCCTATATTATACTTGTAAGGAATAAAAGGGACTTCCAGTGTATTAACGCCATTCATTAAACATACTTAAACTTCATTTTACTGAGTCATTAATTGGTAGCCTAACATAATAGAGAAAGGTGACATGTTACATTTATAAATATAGCCTATACAACGTTACAATATCTTTTAAGCGATTGCAACGTTTAAGACAATAAATTGTTCAAGTTCAACATGTTTCAAAATATTTATATTTGTTACCTAAACTGGAAATTTAATTTTCCATCTTATTTGTAGTATATGACACAGCAGAGGATTATAATAATTAGCCAATATGTATGAATTATTGCAATGAAGTATTCTATTAGTGTTAGGCATGTGGTGACTGTAGGGTAGAGAAGTGTTGTTTTTTTTTTATTCTCCCAATAGAGATCTACCCACACGACATTCAAAATACATTTTACACTACAAAGTCAAAGTGTGTGAACCGATGCAATGATAATTATCAAGTATCGTAGATTTCAGAAAAAAAACTGCAAACGACAGGATATATTTATGAGAGAGGCAATTTCATGTGACGCAGCTAGGTTTGCAACTTTTTCTGATTTTCCATAAAGGACACTTCCGACAACTCTACACGCCTCATCCTAATGGTCAAGGAAAACTATAAAAATAACAGTTTTATTGTTATTTGTAATGTACAAAAATCAGTCGCATACATCAATCAACATCTTCTCTGAACATATAAAACAACAAATTATTACTTACATGTATAGAAAATTCACAGTTTGTATATTCAAATAGCAGTTTTACATAATTTTGTGTTCTTACAAAATATTCTGTCATTGTGCTAGAGCATCAGTGTGACTTGCCTGTGATCGCGGGAGTGGTAAATTACTACACCATGTTAATTAATATTCAGTTTATTTTCGTAGCAATCTAAAGTACGGGATATGTGACGTCCCGTCAATATGTCAATACGGGATAATTATTTCAGGCTCATGATACAGGAAATTCCGTGCAATACGGGGCAGTTATTGGGAGATTTGGGCGCCTCTTAAAAACGAGGTCTTGGGAGCCAATGAGGGTGAAATGATTTGGGAATGGAGCAGCACCGGAATGCAAGGGCAGGAGAAACGGGAGATCCCCGAGAAAACCCGCAGACCAGCGGCATCGTCCGGCACGACTCCCACTTGCGAAAATTTTGGGAGTGACCCCGCCGGGGATCGGACCCGATTCGCCTTGATGGGAGGGTAGAAGTCTAGCCGTTCACCCACCGCGACCCCCACGGGGCAGTTACGAGTTGTGAGATGGCTCTTTCGTGTTGTTATGGAGACAATATATATATTGGCAAGGGAGATCCGATTCAGAACTCCCTCTTGCTACCAAACACAAGGTCAAAGGTCATAAACTGATGCAAACAGCAAGACATTCAAAGTTGATAACCCTACCGGCAGCAATGTGCTAAACCCTGTCTAAGTGAATGTGGGCAAAAGCAAGAGCTTAAAGTATATTTGATTAAATGACTATCGCGTAGCTTCTACCGCGCTAGGTACACTAGCGTTTGCACGACCGGAAACTGTATTTATTTCGAAGGCCACAGCCGCAACACCATCTTGGCAGCTGGCCAGTGCACAGTATGGTCGTTTAAGCGCACCTGCGCCGTACCTGTCTCATTTACGTAACTGCCATACGAGTGCCGTCGTTTATCCGTCCAGAGTGTGGGTAGCCGCGGAAGAATGTTCGTGCCGTTAATGTTCATTGTAACACAAGTAAAGTAAACGACAACAAAGCATAAATCTCATTTTCTGCACGAGCTGTGCCTGAGACTGATCGTGTAACTGAGGCTTAACATACAATAGCAACTGCCCCAGTGAACTGGGCTTTGATTTTTACGACAAGTGTCAATACCAACCTGTTTTTTCGAGATTGTAAAACTGACTTCTTATTGCGCTGTTGATTCCATAGAACAGTCTCGTGGAGAGTTTCCGTTTGAATAATTTTCGTACTGTCAATGATATCGCCTCGTAACAGTTAATTAATAGCGTATGTAACATGTGTTACGATGAACAACGTGAAAACATGTAAACACGTGATTTTCCTTTATTGTAAATGAACCTGCAAGTTTACAACCAGTTGAATTATAAAGCTATTTTCTGGCAGTAATGATATCATTTCCACACATCGCTTTAATTACTTGAGTATTGTCGCAGAATTTTATTTGTTATTTCTAAAACTGACTTTTAATGATATTGCACAAATTTATGAAATAATCCAAACTAAACGTTTAATTTTTATTATTTATATACCCATATTAATTTCGTTATGAAACTATTTTGTATGACACGAAAAATATTTCTCGAAATATTCTTGCATCTGGGGCTTACCTTTCTTCGCTAGTATCTAGAGAACTTTCATAAAAATCGTGACATATTACATCGATTGAAAATGCGGTGAAGTAAAACACTTGCATATAACACAAACATGTTACTAAATTACGTATGGGTATCATAAAATAGCCTACATGTAAACTGCAGTGAGAAATAGGTTTTGTTGAATCAAACTAAATTTGTTTGGCCCAACCAAATGTATTGTTTGTGTAGGGGCAGTAAAATATTTTGTTGCTGAACCAAATTATTTGTTGTTGTCATTTAGTTGCCCCAAACTAACATTTAATTTGTGCAACTTAATATTCGTTTGACTCTACATACGATATAAAGCTACTGTATACAAAAAAAAATTGGAAACCCAACCGAGTGTACGAATATAGTTCGTTTGCGCCCGAATATTAGGTCTTAGTAACTTCAACTTAAGTAACTGCATATAGAATAATAAACTACTGATATAACTAATGAGATTACTTTCCTCAACACAGGCGCAGTTGATTTTTAAATACTTTCTTAAAAGCTGAGTTGGTAGGAAGGACTTGACGTCTCTTTTAAAGCAATAACTTTAGAAACGAAACCAGAAACTTATGCAACTGTAGTGAGACAATTACAAATACACACATGCCTTACCCGGGACTTGAACTCAGGAAACCTCATATTATAAGATAGCGTGCAATCCACTGCAATACGGAGTTTTTATTCGGAGCATCAACTTCGGATTTAATAAGTCAAATGTTTCGAATGACAGGGTTTACTAACCGAAAATATTTACAGGACCTTTATTTCGGAAATAAGTGACAAACCCGCATAAAACATGCAAGATTACCTGGCCTACCGTAGCGCTGCTTGTGTGAAGAACTTGATGGAAATCGGTTTTTTGATACCTGAAATACGACATAAAAAAAAACTTTATTTTCTTTTTAGATGCTATTGCACAAAATTTCCAAAAAAAAAAAAGGCTCACCCCATTTTACGGTACGTGCGTACAAATTCAGTAAAATAAAAGCATATCAAATTACTTGTTTTAGTAAACAGTGTACTAATCTTAGTGGAAGCCGCATGAGTAGAACGATTTGGAGAACTTGGGTACAAGGAGACGGGGGTCCGGATCGCCGGAGCTGTTCATACTCTGTCATTCCGGTAGCCCGGCGGCCATATTGTCCGCCATGTTAAATTTCGGTGACCTCGCGTGGTTTTCATTGACAGTTCTGTACAAAGAGAAATAGTTCGATTTTGGGACACGGTAATCTGAAATAACGCGCAGCTGGCATGCGCATCTCTACGGAATTTTGGCTCTAAGGACGTAAACAGTCTGCGGCGTCAAGAATCAAGAATGTCAGTGTAATGATGCCCGAAAATTTAGGTCGTTTCCACGTAAATGTGGCTCATTTTCGAACCTCCATCCGCGCAACAGAAAAAAAAATAAAATTATGTTACGTAGATATTAAATATCAGTTAAGAGATTATGTATGTTTGTAATTACTCGCCGTCTATTTGCTTGGTAAATTTTAACTATTCCGATTTTAAATACGGAGCATTAATTAATACGAATCAATAAATAGCAAATCTCATTAATAGTGTAGACGTTATTTTATTATTAAAATAGTATACCGTGCGAGTGGGATAAATTTTGGAGCAATATAAACATATTTGATAACTTTGCGATTACTGCTTTTTCATCTCTACGAGAGTGTACATTAGAAAAACTTTGACATGCCCTGAAGGAACTCGCCCCCATGTTATCACTGCATTTCTGTTATTCTCTGAGTAAAATTAACAGAATAACGTAAACTTCTACGAAAGAAAAACAGTGAAAATAACGTGAATGTGAAATTTAACACTTAACTCCAGACCTGTCATGAGATCGTGCAGTGCAGTTAAAGAAAATTCGCTACAGTTATCTTTCATGCGGAAAATTTAATTTAAAAAAACTGTAAATAGTTGTCAGTAAAATACTGTCCCACGTAATCCAAATGTATTAAAGTGTATGTCATGAAGAACTCAAATGTATTAAAACACGTTTCACGTTGGAATTCATTCAGCAAAGAAATTTGCACATAGAACAAGTTCTGTAGAATGTAACTACCGTCCCCTGATAAGCCTTCAGGTGTAATACCGGAGGGGGGGGGTTTAACAAGCCCTTTCCAATCCAATCCAATTGAATGAAACTAAATTGGTTTGGTGCGACCAAATTTAATGTTGATATAGGGGCGGTTAAATACTTCGTTGCCTAAACGAATTATTCCGTTGTTCTTAATTGGTTACCCCTAAGCAGAAAGTTTTTTCCGGCTCAAATGAATATTTGCAGTTACAATAGAGTTTCGTTATTATCAGAAAAATTATGGCTTGACCAAGATTCAAAAAGAAACTTTCATGTTCGAAGTCTACACCTTTCCGAAAAGGACAAAGTGATTGTTAATGTTTTTAAGGTCATGTTTTCAGGCTTATGAAAGACAGAATGTTTGAAAATTACGTAAATAATTTATTTTGAGTTTTCATTTTGAATTTTTTGTTTATTTTTCAATTGTTTTATTAAAATTGTTAGTGCCAGTATTAAGATTCACTAAATACTCTAATAAACACTGCCTATTAACTTATTGTCACATAAATTATAAACATACTCTCNAGTATTAAGATTCACTAAATACTCTAATAAACACTGCCTATTAACTTATTGTCACATAAATTATAAACATACTCTCGAACTGTATGTTTGAGCCAAGGCAAAAAAAAACGACTACAGTATAGCCAATCAAATAAAAGCTGATTTCGTTGGTTTGCTACATTTAAAACCGTAATTATTTACTATAAGAAAAATATTCATTTGTTTCTATCACACCGTTTGTGAAATGTGCAGCAACAAAAAGGATTAGTTAAGCGTACTTATCAAATGGTTGTAAGTACTTAATACATGATTTTGGAATAGCCAAAATAGTTGTTCAGCGCAAAAAATNGCGTACTTATCAAATGGTTGTAAGTACTTAATACATGATTTTGGAATAGCCAAAATAGTTGTTCAGCGCAAAAAATTATAAATGTTACGTTTGGTTTAAGGGGACGAATACACATGTATATAATAATAGCCTGTTATTCGTGAGTGAGTGAAGAGATTCGGGCGGCTCTTGACATAGTGATCTTAATTGTCGATGATGTTGAAGTGAGGTGAGTATGAAGCAGCGCCGGAATGCAAGGGAGGGGGGAAACGGGAGACCCCTGAGAAAATCCGCCTACCAGCGGCATCGTCCGGCACGATTCCCACATGCGAGAATCAGAGGGGTTGGCGCCGCCGGGAATCGAACCAGGTTCGTCTAGGTGGGAGGCGAGTATTCTAACCACCACACCACCGCGGCCCCTTAGTAGGTTATTCGCGAGAAGAAAATATTGTTTAGAGTAAAAAAAAAATACTTTTGAAGTGAATTTATTTCGTATCTGGAACTATACGTATCTCCCAGTGTGGGAAAATCTTTCGGAAGTGTATTAGGCTGCTATGTAGTTACTTTCAAGGACACTCTCCTGCTACAGAGCTCTCCGGGATCTGTCCCCATATCTACCTCTTATTCATTACACGTCCTTTTTCTTTCTCTCAGCTAGTGTTTTCACGTGGCTGGTACTACACTAATGGTGCTGGTTTATTAAAAAAAACTGCAAGCACCATGCAATTAATTTCAACGCCGGCGTCAGAAGGGAAACAAGTGTGCTTTCATTACGAAGGGGCATTAATTACATTCTGCAGGGCACGTATTCGGAGCCGTAACTAACAAGACATTTATGAAAGGAACTAATCGATTCACTTCCTTCGCAACATCATTTTCGGCGAAGCAGGGTTGCGAACTAGAATGAAATTCACTTAAAATTAATGAAAATTAAATACGAAAGTGCCGTTCGGAACACTCATCAACTGTCTACGCTCAATCATGTATGCCATTTTTTTTTTCAACTAGTGACCCAAATATATTACCAAATGAAAAGGCAAGAATTGTTTTGTATAAAAGACATCTTCTAAAATACCTCTTGTATAAAATATCTTTTATATAAAATAGTTTGTATAAAGGAATTTTTGTGTAAAACGTTTNCTTCTAAAATACCTCTTGTATAAAATATCTTTTATATAAAATAGTTTGTATAAAGGAATTTTTGTGTAAAACGTTTCAACTGTTATCATGTGACTCCACGTTTTGACCTCGTGATTAATTTCGCCATGTTGTCATTATGGAATGATACACAANTAACTGTTATCATGTGACTCCACGTTTTGACCTCGTGATTAATTTCGCCATGTTGTCATTATGGAATGATACACAACGAAGCTCATGACTTAGAAAACTTAAATAAGCTCCGCAGACGCGAAAAAATACGTGATTTTATTTTCAATAAATGCATCTATGTGAATACTGCCTTTAGAGGTAAAAAACAAAAATTGCTGTAGTTAATTTCTCCTTCCTTTTAATTATATTCCATAGTTTTCATTTTAAGAAAATGTTTAGCCAAATGTCAAAACATGCAAGTTTTTATGATATTCCGTACGGATTCCACATGTTTCAAGGAACTATACGCATTGTTAGGGAAAAAAAAAATTAAAACTTGGGTATAATTATATCCACGTTAACAATATTTAGGTCGTGCCATTAACAAATCTGAATGCGGTCACTACTATAGCAATGGTACGTGCGTAATAAATTAATGCTTAACGCACTTACTGAAGTACAGACCTNTGAATGCGGTCACTACTATAGCAATGGTACGTGCGTAATAAATTAATGCTTAACGCACTTACTGAAGTACAGACCTAAACATAGAAAATAAGCAGTAAAGAAATATGCTAAATAAAGTTATATTTCTAACTTTGTAAGCAGATGTAGTGTCTGGATGATGAATTTGTGTTGAGATATTTTCAAGCCATTGAATTTGTACATTTCTTCGCGCCAAATCTAATATGACATAGAAATGCGTGGAAGCAAATACACGTTCAAACAAAAGGTATGTATAGCGGCAGTCTTTTAAATGGCATGTTTCTGAAAAACTCAAAAATGTATTTTCGTGGGGGAATCATTTACACTTTAGTAACAAAATGGAGGTTCAAAATTAATTGCTAACAGTATCTGTCAACCACCAACGTACGTAGTTGGTGACTGAAGTGAAGGGGAGGATGACACACCACCAAATTCCTGCAGGTTTAGAAGATATATTTTCTTTAGTAATATCCAAACATGTTCCTTAATATTAAATAGTATGTGAAATTCTTTAAAAATAATTTTAACTGCTATACCCGATTTTCAGGGGCGCATTGCTGCAATAATTGTAACATTATGATAAAAAATAAAAATTAATTTTTGACTTATTATCATTACCTACTGCTGCTTCGCTCCGTGATCTCTCCCCCCCCCCCCTCCAAGTACCTTTTCTGGTGAGTTTAGCCAATTCCTCACCAGGATATCATGTATACAGGATTTATTGGTGAGGGAGAGGGGGGGCAGAACCTGCATGTGGGTCGCGATATCACTAACGATACTGACCTTACTCCCGTCTCTAGAATAAGGGGTAAATACATTCCGCATATTTTCTNGGGGGGGCAGAACCTGCATGTGGGTCGCGATATCACTAACGATACTGACCTTACTCCCGTCTCTAGAATAAGGGGTAAATACATTCCGCATATTTTCTGATCATCTTCTGCGAAGGCACGAGACAAAGTCCCGAAAAAATCTTCTAGGTCAGGGCACCTCAGCTATATAAGCGACTACTTGCCTCTGTGTCGGCAGTCCCAAGTCCCGTCCCCCTCTCTTCAAGCACTCGCTATAGCCTCAGCTACGGGTACACTCAGGGGAGGCAGTAATGGCCCTAAACGGTGGCCGTGTCTGCCCGGTTCCTCTCTGCCGCGATGCACGCCTCCGTTGCACGACTTCCCTTTCTTTTAGGCGTACGGGGCCTAGCACTGAAAAGCAATTAGGTCCCGTCCCTATGTCGTACATACACTTAATACTTAGCAATAGGGTAGGCTAGGAAAAATAAAAAAAAGGACGATGTTTCGGGAGTCTTCTATGGTCATTAGTGCCGTGTGTGTGTGTGTGTGTGTGTAATCATCGGGACGATGTATGTGTAACTAATAAGTGAAGCTCAAGTGACTGTAGCTGATACAAATACAGGGAAAATAGCTTTAAATATAATTCAGATTGACATAAAAATTGCACTCGCTGACAGGAATAACAAGTGTTGATAGTAGGAATACGAAGCTGTATTCTGTAAATAATAATTGCGCATCTTTTCATACAATTGTACAGGGTGAGTATAAAAAAATACCCCAACTTTGATGGTATATAATATCAAAACCAAACAACCAACAGCCTTGATTGAACAATCAAACGAACCGTGAAACCGTGACGTTTGTTAACCATACATTCATAAATGTTAAATGTGACCACCACGAGAGCGCCCCGAACGACATCTACGCGATAATCAAACTCGTTCCACGCCCTTGTCAGTCCGGTGTTACGGTTTGGATGGCGTCCGTAATTCTCTGTGGTGAGGTGTTAGCGAGCTCGCATTCGACACGTCAATGTGAAGGGAACGGTTATCTGCTTGCTGCACAGTGCTGCATTATTCTCTGCTTTTGCTCGGAAACAGCCTAATATATACTGCACGAGCCCATGCAGTAAGGCACACAGGTCACTGCTAGTATCGAAGTGAGTCTCACACTCCACCCAGCAATACCGTAATGGCGCACATTGCGTATCTGATGTGCATAGTTACGCACATTCAATGATCATTGGAAAATTAACTGTTATTATTGTACTGTTTCCGAACAAACGCGGAGAATAAGGCAGCACTAAGCAGCAAGAAGATAAGCCATCTACCACTTACAGGAACTGCAGGTTTTGCACGCACGTCGTTAACTGACAATCTAATGTTCGTTCATTCAGACATGCACTCGTTTTACATTGCACGAATGACAGAATCAGACAGAACAGCATATGGATCTCTCATCAGTGCTGAGTTCCGCCGAGCATCCGCGAATGTAAGATGGAGAGCAGAGTCGTGTCTGATAAAGGCCAGTCGACATTTAGAACACTTATGAACAGTGCTGTGTGCGAATGAGTGTTCCCAGTTCCCAGTTCACGGTAGCTCTANAGTCGACATTTAGAACACTTATGAACAGTGCTGTGTGCGAATGAGTGTTCCCAGTTCCCAGTTCACGGTAGCTCTATCACACCATACCGGTATTTACAGTACACACGATGTCCTTTTGATTGTACGTAAACTAGGTATGCACGCCAGAAAAACAACATGTTTCATTGATTTCCATTTGATTGTAGTAAGAATAAGATAGTTTTCGTTCAGTTCCATTGTGCGTTAACCAAGCACGTCACAAACCATATGCTTAAATGACTTATTTTATTGTGTGTAAACTATACACGTCAGAAAACAACTGTCTTTGTAAATGTTCTTTACTTTTATACGATCTATCCAACGATACCATATAGAATCTGTTCCTATTTGCAATTTCAAAACTCCCCCCCCCCCTTTTTTTCCACCTTTCCTTATCACTACCAAAGGTATGTTCGGGGAGATGGAATAACTACCAATTGATGATTCACATAGGGTATAGTTATAACAATGTTTTCGCGAACGCCCAGTGTCGTGTTGTTGCCGAGAAAAAGGGGTGATACAGCTGCTATGAATCATTCTGTGTATATAATAAAAGTCATGAATCTTATATAAAAAAAAATGTAAGAAGGCATCAATGTATGTTTCTATCTAACCACGTATATTTTACAGTAATTGGACAGACCAACTCGTGGGAAATACAAAAGAATAGGAATAGAAGTCAGTCTACCTCGCTCTACGGGGTGGCCGCGGTGGCTGAGCGGTCAGACTGCTCGCCTCCCACCAAGATGAACCGGGTTCAACCCCTGGCCGGTTCACTCCCGGTTTTTCGCAAGTGGGAACCATGCTGGGCGATGCTGCTGGTCAGCGATTTTTCTCGGGGATCTTCCGTTTCCTCCGCACTTGCATTTCGGAACTGCTCCATTCTCACCTCATTTCACCCTCATCGGCTCTGAAGATCGCGATGTTAAGAGCCATCCAAAACTCTTCACTCACTCACCTCTTTACTCGTCCCTACACCACATCGGACACTTAATGTACTATACAAATTTAATTTATTTCCCATATGTTGGTGTGGCCACGGCGGTGTAGTGGTTAGACTAGTATTTTTTTTTAGGAAACAAAATCTATGCAGACATCCATGAACGTCAATGTCTAACTAACCACGTGGATTTAACAGTCATAGGACAGGTCAACTCGTGGGACATACAAAAGAGAGCGGGCGTCATTCTGCCCCACGCCCACTCTACGGTCGATGTCTTACCGAGTATCTCGACGGTGTGTATCTGGTCTCGGTTGATGCCTTCGCTGATCTGGCAGACGTAGTCGCCGGCGTCCTGCGGCATCAGGTCGCCGATCTGCAGGTTGTAGCCGTCGACCAATCGGAAGCGGGCGTCGCGCGTCACCATGAGGTTGGCCGCCNCAGACGTAGTCGCCGGCGTCCTGCGGCATGACGTCGCTGATCTGCAGGTTGTAGCCGTCGACCAATCGGAAGCGGGCGTCGCGCGTCACCATGAGGTTGGCCGCCGTCAGCACGGCGCTGCCCCGCCTCCACAGCAGCACGTACGTTCCTGCAACAAGGATCGGGATAGTCAGGATCAGGAGCGACGGCAGACGATGATGGGAACTCCACACCGTCTTCCTGCTCCCGGAGGATAAATACACCGGCATGTTAAATACCAAGGGACACGGGCCCATAGTCCATTCACGGTTACTTCCTATTTTTCTCAAGCCCTGCCCAAGTTCTACTTCTAGGATATTCCTCCGCCTCCTGTAAACAAAGCTTATCCGAGTTAAGGGTTAATTTTACTCATGTTAGGAACAAAATGTGATTTCTTATGGAAGAGTTTGGCAATGGAAAATTTTCGCCACTACGTGCGTAGTGTTCCAAAGGGTAACTTTGATTAAACTTTTTAAACTACATGAAGTAACTTCGTAACTGATAACGACTTCCGGGAGCAGGCAGGCACGTCACTGCTTGCAACTACGTTCAAGGTCAACCCTGTTTTCTGATGTGTTAAAGGGATCTGGGATGAACAAATAATACTTGTGATTTTTACAAACATTTTAATTAAGCAGTATACACGTACTGTACATGACCTAATACACGAACATCACCATTGGTACCAACCAACTTTCTAAATACCCAAATAGCATCGCCTAGCTCAAACAGACATCCTCACAACAGTACAGNCGCCTAGCTCAAACAGACATCCTCACAACAGTACAGTGACTAGTGTCAATTACCTTGGTCAAATAGATTCAAGAGACATTACATGTTGGAAGACTTTTGCTATTAACGAGATCGTTGCTATTTCTAATTCTGTTATTACTATTGCTCAGTTTCCAGTATTGTATTCGAGACGTAAGCTTAAGTTTGAGCTAGATAATGCTATTTGGGTATTTAGAAAGTTGGTTGGTACCAATGGTGATGTTCGTGTATTAGGTNTAAGTTTGAGCTAGATAATGCTATTTGGGTATTTAGAAAGTTGGTTGGTACCAATGGTGATGTTCGTGTATTAGGTTATGTACAGTACGTGTATGCTGCTTAATTAAAATGTTTGTAAAAACCAGAAGTATTATTTGTTCATCCCAGATCCCNCATGTACAGTACGTGTATGCTGCTTAATTAAAATGTTTGTAAAAACCAGAAGTATTATTTGTTCATCCCAGATCCCTTTAACACATCCGAAAATAGGTTTGACCTTGATCGTAGTTGCAAGCAGTGACGTGCCTGCCTGTTCCCGTAAGTTGTTATCAGTTTGTGCGGATGTACATCCGCTGATTATTCTCGTTACGAAGTTATGGTATATTTGATTTATGATTATAGCAATTATCCTGTTTTTCAAAGTGGCAAATACAGAAAATCTGATACACATGAGACACTAGACCTTACCTAGTGGCGAAAATGTTTGGTTACCAAACTTCTAACATTAATCTTCCCAACCTGTTGTAGAAGTAGCCTTATTCGAGTCTAGAAAATTATACAAAAGGGACAAAGCACCGCATTCGTGTGCACTCAGTCCAATAATATTTTGCTTAAGAACTATTTCTTACTAGGTATTACCGACATATCTATTTTCTCACTGTTTTAGTTNAGTCCAATAATATTTTGCTTAAGAACTATTTCTTACTAGGTATTACCGACATATCTATTTTCTCACTGTTTTAGTTTGTATTAATTATAAATTACATATTATAATTAAGTGATAAAATACATTTTCAATTTAACTAAAAATAAGGTACTTTAATGCTAACACAAGTATACATAATATAATTAGGAAACTACCAAAAAAGGTCATAAATAGTGACATTTTTCAAAGGTTTGACTAAAAAAGTCTGAAGAAACTGTGAATAGGCTACAGTATCGTGTAGATCCTCCTCTAAGCAATGTGGCATCAATTCCACAGATGGACGAAACACATGTGGAGAGATATTGACCCATGCAGTCTCGATAGCTACCCACGCCCACGTATCCCTGCTAGTTGTAGGCGCAGAATCTTTGGTGCGAAAGGACCTCCCCACCACGTTCTATAAATTCTCAGTAAGGTTCGTATCCGGACGAACGAGATGNAATCTTTGGTGCGAAAGGACCTCCCCACCACGTTCTATAAATTCTCAGTAAGGTTCGTATCCGGACGAACGAGATGGCTACAGCAGTCGTTGAAACTCTCCATAATGCTCCTCGAAACCAATTCTGGACAACTTGGGCCTGTGACATGGTGCATTATCCTGCTGGAATACCCCATAATTGTGGGGGTGCATGAAGTCCATCAATGACTGCAATGCAATGCCATGACCAACACACTCTCACTCACGCGATGTCAGAACAAACCTGACACAGGTCTGACCACCTTCAAGACGTATCTGTACGGGGGGCTCCGCCGACTATTACCTTTATATACTGATATCCCATGTTTTTTGTCATGTCAGTGTAGAATTATGTATCATTGTGATCATTTTAATTACAACTTCAATAGGTTCCTTCTCCAGAAAAAAATTGTCATCATTGAAATATATAGGATTATACCTTATTCGCATTCCGACTTTGGGTCTCCATAAACTGCTTCCGTTCGTTAAATTATATGTTGATGNATAGGATTATACCTTATTCGCATTCCGACTTTGGGTCTCCATAAACTGCTTCCGTTCGTTAAATTATATGTTGATGACTCGTACGATGCTGCTCGTAGCTTCGATTAGGCCCTCAAGGGCCCCAAGTGCAGGCAAAAGTAGTGGAAAAAAATNACTCGTACGATGCTGCTCGTAGCTTCGATTAGGCCCTCAAGGGCCCCAAGTGCAGGCAAAAGTAGTGGAAAAAAATCGGGGCCAGTAGATGTTTTCTTGGTCTTACATGCTTTTCTTCCCTTTTTTCACCACTTTTCGTTTCACTTACGCCTTCTGCTTGCTCTTTGCAGCTACGCGCATCTTCACTTTGGCCTTCATCACGTTGAAAACACCCCAAGCTTATATTTTTCTCCAAGCCGGTATCAGATGATTTTCTTATATCATCGGCCTCCTGTGTGAGTATTTTGTCTGCCTGGTGTCGAGCTCGTAGATCCTTGTTCAGGGAGTGGGCGATGTCGTGTTGCTTGCACGCTTCGTTTAGTGCATTGATACCTGTGTGACCATGTTCCACCCTCTTGGCTATCTTCGTTCCTGGCCCACAGAACTTGTATCCAGGAATGTGCAGCTCGAATGGTAAATTGTTGATCAGCTTATCGACGATCCTACTTCCAGATATGATCTTACCTCTTCGAGACATCACGGATAACTGACCCAGAAACATATAAATTGGCTCCTTTTATAAATGTTTGTTTCAATATGATTGTAGACTTGGAACAGTATGGACGTAAAGTGCTAATAAAGCATCTGCTTTAATCATTTCTGCGGTAAAGCATTTGCAGCTTTGCGCAATTTGCAATGATACGAGGCAACTACATGCAGGAAGAAACCTTCAATTATGGCATTTCAGTGCAAACTTTGGAAACATCAGTTTACTTGAAGTGATATTTTGAAGAGGCATTCCAAAATTACACAGCACTGGTTATCTGCAACAACAAGCACTGCATGCACCGCAACCAGCACCACATGCACTGCAGTTAGTACTGCATGCATCATGGTTAGTACTGCAGTTAGCACTGCATGAACTGCACATGCTGCATTTAGCACCACACTTAGCACCACAAGATAGTAGTGTTAGCATACATATTGTCAAGCAAGATGTTACACTACACATATACATTACTAATGAAGATGAAGCTATACCCCTCGAATCACGAGATGGAAGACTATTTCCGAATGCAATGAGGTGCATCATCACAGGACTATCAAATTGTTGGAAAACATGTGTCCTACTGAGCCTGCTGGGAGAACAGAATGGTCTTTGGTTCGATAATGTGTACTTTTAATCCAAATCACTCCAGCAACCATTGTGGAGGCGGTAGGTGCAGGATGGACACGGGGGGGGGAGGCAAGGTCTGCTGATCCTGCATGGTCCACTTGACCTGACTCGGAGTGTCGAATCCTCTTCTCCTGCTCTGAGGATTAAGTTGCTCATTCCACTAAGAATCTCAAATCCTCTTGCTCGACTGAGGATTTTTCGGATCGGGCTTCGAGGAGCTTCAAACCCGCTTTCCTCATTTTTCCATTCTTTAGAAATTTTTTGGCGAAAAAAAGTGATTTTTTTGGTCAAATAATTAATTTCGGAAGTACTTTTTGGGGCGAAACAGGCAATTTTGACGTTACATGGCCGTCTCAGGCCACCGGCCACGACCTTCGCCTGTGACATCATGGCATAAAACTCCTACCTCCTGATGCCAGATGCCATGCGTCAGAATGAAAATACATACACTACTATTGTCCACATAACAGACTGAAGATGGGGCAAACCTATTTTCTAGTCTTTTGTGCGTGTCCCTAACTTTAACTCCTCAATTGCCAATACTACTGTCAGTCACATGGTCAACAATGATGACCGTGTTTGTTTACATTTCAATTTTCAACATACACACAATTTTATATTAATATAATAATTCGGCTAACTTAAATATATTCTACAATCTAAATTCTAATCAGTGGGGGCCTACTGATTCGCAGTGAAACTCAACCACCAGAATCTGTGAAAAAGGCTCCACTTAGAAGCGGTGGGAAACCGCTGGTTGTTTCAATGAAACGATTCCACGGATTGAATAAGTGACAGCCAACTGTTGTGCCGCGAATTAGATTGTTTTTATTGAATTTTGCCAAAATGATTACGAGAAATAAATATAATTGCGATAGTCACTGTTTGTATTGTGCAATTTAACGTGATTTAAAAAAAAGGTAAAGAAAAACTTGATGCTTCCAAGATTGCACACACGACGTCACGTTTCTAGACCATCACCTTTCCAATCGAGTTAACAAACCACCACTAACTACACAAAAGAAAAAATACATTTCATATTCTCTATCAAAAAAATATGTAGCTTTGAATTACGTGCAGTTCCCCCCCCCCCCCCCCNTTATTTTAATTAGTAACATCAGGATTGTTAAAATTAATGGTAGGAATGGATGCACTCACCTCACAACATTTAATGAAGTTTAAGCCTTCAAACCGAGCGCAATGATGCTTAAGTGAAAACCAAATGAAAGCTTGGATAAGGAATAAAAGATTGATGATCCATCATTAAAAAAAAACAAATCACAGAAAAACAAGGAATTAAATGTCTGATGAATCAGTGGAAAGTGCCACTAAAGCAACAAGTGAAGAAAACTGGCTGTTTTTTTTTTTTTTTTACTAAATCATCAGTTAAAGTGACAGAAGTGCAGTTATCGAAGTATGCGTACTTAGTGGCTCACACGGCTTCAAGAGGTAACATTAACATTGCCATGAGCGTCATCACTTCATTCATGTGCCAGTAAAGTGGAATTGTAAAAATATTTCAAAAGTAAATATTTTATAATATCCTTACATTTACTGTGCATTAAAAAAAGACAAAGGAAAAGTAATAATTTCAGTATTCACAAATATTTACCTGGCACATTTAATTCAGCGTTAAGACATGCAACTACTTTCCCTGCGTCGTTGCGAACTCTACTGGGCGCATGGCAGTCAGTGTGCAAGTTTCCATTCCGTTTTCGATTTTTTGTTACAGATCTTGGTAATCAAAATTTATAACCAGACACAAAAAATTCAAAGCTGGACACGACTTGGAGGACTACTTAACGAATTTTTTTTTAATGTGTACGGTTACAATTATTCCTATATTTTCCCATGTGGAATTGACGTTACTAAATACTTAAGTAATATGTCATGACGGTTAGAGATGTGAAACTAGTTATGTAACAAAGATAAGTTGGATTTAGAAATAAATGTTAAGAGGTATCGTATGCCTCGACTAGCTTGGTTTTTTTTTTTAATATTGACTCCAAAAATAAAATTACAAAGGAAAATAACGTAAATCCAAGATCGCAAGGATACTTCCGTCTTGAGTATGTGCAGGTTGGGGTAGGGACATTTTTTTTCGGGCGTTGAATTCAGAAGTGGACATCCCTCTATGAAGGAGAAAGCCCAGCGCTACGTAGAACGTTCTCGCCCGGCAGGCAGTTGGCTAATGCAGGGTCCGATGGTCGCGCGAATGGCGCGCGGGCAATTGCCACGCCGACCGGACCAATATAGGAAGATATCGCCGCCCAGGGGCCCGTCATGCAAGACGCGGCCAGGAAATTGACAGGCTTGTTGTGAGGGGGGCGAGGGGGGGAGAGAGGGGGCCGTCGCCCGAGTCAACGTGCTTGTCATTGATCGGCCGCAG
Source organism: Clitarchus hookeri (assembly GCA_002778355.1). Classification (NCBI taxonomy): domain Eukaryota; kingdom Metazoa; phylum Arthropoda; class Insecta; order Phasmatodea; family Phasmatidae; genus Clitarchus; species Clitarchus hookeri. The sequence goes on along the minus strand of NQII01000291.1, from coordinate 588,908 downwards.
TCACGTGGCCTGCCGCACCGGACGG
>NQII01000291.1:553075-578359 GCA_002778355.1 Clitarchus hookeri | reverse complement strand
CCCCTCTCTGTCTCGTGTACCGAGCTTCTCCAGGCCGCTCCAGTAAGTTCTCCGGAGCCGGAAGGAGGCTCCTCGCGCGCTAATGAGTGACCGAACCGGCGCGAAACCAGGCCGAGAGACCTTCGAGCTCTGGAGAGACGTCATCAAGGACCTCGCGACCGGCGGGCGGGGGTCAGAGCCGCTGAACAACCGCACACGCGCACACACGCACACACGCGCAGTCTCTCCAGGCAGTCTGGCTTAATGAGGACTCCACCCACGCCGTTTGAGAAGGGGGGAAGTTGGATAGGGGGAGGGGGGTAGACCGATCCAACGGAACGGAATAATAGGACCGCGGGAGGGGAAAAAAAATGAATTGGGTTTAGCCGAAGTAGCGGTGAAGATTCTTCGGCGCTATGGTTGCCTGACGAAAGAGGTGGTCCCCTTCCCCCACATCAACCACCAGGGGAAAGATGGAAAATATATTTTTTTTTTTTTTTCGTTCCAGAGACTTTTCCCCCCTCCCCTCGAACCCGCGGGAAGACGTCTCCTCGCCCGCGGGATCCTTTAAAAAGGAGCCAGAAGGAGAGAGAGAGACGGGTGCGCGCTCTCTCCTCCTTCGAGGCTCCTGGTTTTAACGAAGTGCTTTATGAGACGCGCCGCTACGCAAGGCCATTTCCATATAAAAAGCTCGGCTTGGTTTCTCATTCCAGTCGGTGCCCCGCGCGTAATGGCGGCGGGGGCAAGGTGCGACGCGCGGCTGTAAGTAAAGGAGCTGCCTGCGCCCCGGGAGATGACGGCACTGTGTGTTGGAATATGTCTCCATTGTGCCGTGAATCAAAACGACGATAATAGGCGGGCTTCGTCGTTCCTTTCTTAAAGAGATCCCCTTCGCGGAGATCAAGAGCTTGAGAAACCGCTGCGCGCGCCGTTCTAACGACCCTCGCGATTTTTCCACTTTATTGCCGAATTTTTATTTAAGAGTAGCCTACTGTGCGCATTTCGAGAGATTTTCACCTTAACGTTCAAATAATTAAATTAAGTTTAGTGACACTTCTGTTGACGTAAACGGACGTCAACTCGTCACAGAAACGCAATTCCAGTTTCTTAATTTAAAAAATGTTATCTCCTGTGAAAAATGATGGAACACAGTATTTACCGTCTTTAAGATTATGCTTCATAATTTCAATTTGAGAAGTACTATTGGAAATGTATGATTATAGAACATTTAGGATTTACTAGTTCTTTAATACTCGTGCATCTAATTTTTACTGTGCATTATTTCCTGCTTGAAAAAAAGGCAGGAACTTATTGATAAAATATAAATACGTTCTCGACTTGTTTTACGACTAGCAGATAACACACGATTAAAATTACGCAAAAAAAATATTAAACAACTCGTAAAATGCAAATTTTCTACAATCGTACATTGTCGGTAATTAATGTGAATCCAAAATTACGACGCGAAAACGAAGAATTTTTTGCAAACGAGGTGGAGCAGAGCCTTAAGTTCATTTTCCGTAAATCATTCAGTTCAGATGTCTCGAACGTTATATTGAGTTTGCTCGCTCGCCAACAAATAAGTCAACTGAAAAAAATTAAGAATATTTACACAGTCAATAAACTGTAACTTGATTGAAGAAAAATGCGTTGGTGTCATTATATGTTATTATATAAGTCCAAATACAAAATATGTATAGACAGCCTAACTACAAAAACTGTGGAGCTAGGTACTAAATATTGCTTTCTTTAAAACTCGTTTTCTCAACGACACATTTACTTTATCCACACCGTCGAGCGTTTGTGACTACCTGTGTGCTGAATGCCAGCTCATCTTTTAAGTGGTTCAAGAGAAGAAAAGCGTTTGTGACTACCTGTGTGCTGAATGCCAGCTCATCTTTTAAGTGGNTTAACGACACATTTACTTTATCCACACTGTCGAGCGTTTGTGACTACCTGTGTGCTGAATGCCAGCTCATCTTTTAAGTGGTTCAAGAGAAGAAATTCATTAACTTCTGCAGAGAATATTTTGAAAATTAATTATAACTTTTTACGTTATCCACTTTCACGTTACTATTAATTTTAGATGATTCTTTGTTCAAGATTGTTAAGTATTATTCGCAACGATATATTTTCATTTAAGGTTGGTTTATAGCTAGATTACTATATCTAGAATATGTTGATTTTCTCATTGTTATTTCAATTAAAATAACACAGAGACTTTAACATTTTATTTGGTTACTAGTAAGGGGTCAATAACATATTTTTCCATGATTGTAGACTTTTATCTAAGTAACGTAAACTAAAGCATACACGTTTGTAATATTTTTATCATCTTTGTTGACTTTGTGTGCAAAATTAAAGTTTTGAAAATATTTTGATTTATCAATTTTAAATATACTGAAGAATTTACCTACATAACTGAAAATCTCTACCCTCGTTTTGTATATTGATTACAACTTTACTATAAAATATTTTTGTATCTACGGAAAGTGATATTTTGCATGTAGAAAATTATTAATTCATAATCTGAAATGGTTGCTCTTAAAAATTATTGGCCAGAAACATTTGCTTAAAATCCTTCCAATGAGCTTGAGTCTTAGATATGTAGCCACTGTGCTAACACAAAAATTTTCCACGTTGTGTATTTGAAGTGAAATGTTATTCCAATTAGTAAAATACAAGTTTTCATTTTTTTTTTTTTTTTTTTTTTTTTTTTTTTTATTTTTTTTTANTTATATTTAAATTTCAGTTATAGCTTTTTACGCTTATATATGTATGCATATATATTTGTAATTATGTGTTAGATGAGAAACGTTTGCATTTTTCCAAGGTAATTTCAATACTTCCGTTTAAGCGTACTTATACTGCTGAATATTTCCAAAGATTTACTAAAATATTAATTTCATATCAACTTAATTTTAATATTTGTTTTATGATTTTTAACAATTATGTATTTTAGTGTAATTTTATCTCATGTGTTTTAATTTGTGGGAAAAAAATTTTCACTTCATCATTATTTTTAGTTTATTTATTTGGTTTCCCTCTAAGAGACTGAAAAAGATTTTCTTTGTATGNATTTTCACTTCATCATTATTTTTAGTTTATTTATTTGGTTTCCCTCTAAGAGACTGAAAAAGATTTTCTTTGTATGTCGATAACGTTGTATTAATTTGTTAAGTGGTAAACTGTTATTCATTAATAATAACTTTCTTGAAATGTGCTATTTTCTTGGATGGTTTACTAAACTTCATTTTTTCCAGAAATTTTTATTTTTAACAAATTATTTTAACTTTTTAAATTTTTTCTTTGCATTCAACATACTTTTAACGAAGGAAGTAAAATGCAAAAAGATACAAAAATAAACGTCAAATCCACTATGAGAAGAGAACTCATTTTGGTTTTGCTAAGAGATAAATTGAAAGACCTGGAGGATAGTAACTTTTGATTACAACTCGCAATTCCTTTTAAGCTTTCTCTTGAATTCCGCTCTAGGAAATAAGTGGGCCACCTAGCATTAGTAAATACCAGAAGACATAAAATGTACTTTGACTGGTGTTAAAATGGAAAGAAAAGTACTAGTCGACGTTCCAAATATTTAGTTGTATCCATGAACATAATGTTGAGCAAAAATNTTAAAATGGAAAGAAAAGTACTAGTCGACGTTCCAAATATTTAGTTGTATCCATGAACATAATGTTGAGCAAAAATTTACCTGTTCTCGGAAAAATACTGACCTAATAACATGACAGATATAATATATTTATAAAAATGCAGAAAAAATTATATTTTACGTAGCACAAAGTACCGCAGGGTAATCATAGCTGCTTGATACCGCTTATTCGCAAACAAATTTATAGAAGAATGTTTCGNATTGATAAAATATAAATACGTTCTCGACTTGTTTTACGACTAGCAGATAACACACGATTAAAATTACGCAAAAAAAATATTAAACAACTCGTAAAATGCAAATTTTCTACAATCGTACATTGTCGGTAATTAATGTGAATCCAAAANAAAAAAATATTAAACAACTCGTAAAATGCAAATTTTCTACAATCGTACATTGTCGGTAATTAATGTGAATCCAAAATTACGACGCGAAAACGAAGAATTTTTTGCAAACGAGGTGGAGCAGAGCCTTAAGTTCATTTTCCGTAAATCATTCAGTTCAGATGTCTCGAACGTTATATTGAGTTTGCTCGCTCGCCAACAAATAAGTCAACTGAAAAAAATTAAGAATATTTACACAGTCAATAAACTGTAACTTGATTGAAGAAAAATGCGTTGGTGTCATTATATGTTATTATATAAGTCCAAATACAAAATATGTATAGACAGCCTAACTACAAAAACTGTGGAGCTAGGTACTAAATATTGCTTTCTTTAAAACTCGTTTTCTNAGAAAAGCGTTTGTGACTACCTGTGTGCTGAATGCCAGCTCATCTTTTAAGTGGTTCAAGAGAAGAAAAGCGTTTGTGACTACCTGTGTGCTGAATGCCAGCTCATCTTTTAAGTGGTTCAAGAGAAGAAAAGCGTTTGTGACTACCTGTGTGCTGAATGCCAGCTCATCTTTTAAGTGGTTCAAGAGAAGAAAAGCGTTTGTGACTACCTGTGTGCTGAATGCCAGCTCATCTTTTAAGTGGTTCAAGAGAAGAAAAGCGTTTGTGACTACCTGTGTGCTGAATGCCAGCTCATCTTTTAAGTGGTTCAAGAGAAGAAAAGCGTTTGTGACTACCTGTGTGCTGAATGCCAGCTCATCTTTTAAGTGGTTCAAGAGAAGAAAAGCGTTTGTGACTACCTGTGTGCTGAATGCCAGCTCATCTTTTAAGTGGTTCAAGAGAAGAAATTCATTAACTTCTGCAGAGAATATTTTGAAAATTAATTATAACTTTTTACGTTATCCACTTTCACGTTGCTATTAATTTTAGATGATTCTTTGTTCAAGATTGTTAAGTATTCTTCGCAACGATATATTTTCATTTAAGGTTGGTTTATAGCTAGATTACTATATCTAGAATTTGTTGATTTTCTCATTGTTCTTTCAATTAAAATAACACAGAGACTTTAACATTTTATTTGGTTACTAGTAAGGGGTCAATAACATATTTTTCCATGATTGTAGACTTTTATCTAAGTAACGTACGCTTAAACATACACGTGTGTAATTTTTTATCATCTTTGTTGACTTTGTGTGCAAAATCAATGTTTTGAAAATATTTTGATTTATCAATTTTAAATATACTGAAGAATTTACGTACATAACTGAAAATCTCTACCCTCGTTTTGTATATTGATTACAACTTTACTATAAAATATTTTTGTATCTACGGAAAGTGATATTTTGTATGAAGAAAATTATTAATTCATAATCTGAAATGGTTGCTCTTAAAAATTATCGGCCTGAAACATTTGCTTAAAATCCTTCCAATGAGCTTGAGTCTTAGATATGTAGCCACTGTGCTAACACAAAAATTGTCCACGTTGTGTATTTGAAGTGAAATGTTATTCCAATTAGTAAAATACAAGTTTTAATTTTTTATTTTTTTTTTATTTTTTTTATATTTTATTTAAATTTCAGTTATAGCTTTTTACGCTTATATATATATTTGTAATTATGTGTTAGATGAGAAACATTTGCATTTTTCCAAGGTAATTTCAATACTTCCGTTTAAGCGTACTTATACTGCTGAATATTTCCAAAGATTTTCTAAAATATTAATTTCATATCAACTTCATTTTAATATTTGTTTTATAATTTTTAACAATTATGTATTTTAGTGTAATTTTATCTCATGTGTTTTAATTTGTGGGAAAAAATTTTTCACTTCATCATTATTTTTAGTTTATTTATTTGGTTTCCCTCTAAGAGACTGAAAAAGATTTTCTTTGCATGTCGATAACGTTGTATTAATTTGTTAAGTGGTAAACTGTTATTCATTAATAATAACTTTCTTGAAATGTGCTATTTTCTTGGATGGTTTACTAAACTTCATTTTTTCCAGAAATTTTTATTTTTAACAAATTATTTTAACTTTTTAAATTTTTTCTTTGCATTCAACATACTTTTAACGAAGGAAGTAAAATGCAAAAAGATACAAAAATAAACGTCAAATCCACTATGAGAAGAGAACTCATTTTGGTTTTGCTAAGAGATAAATTGAAAGACCTGGAGGATAGTAACTTTTGATTACAACTCGCAATTCCTTTTAAGCTTTCTCTTGAATTCCGCTCTAGGAAATAAGTGGGCCACCTAGCATTAGTAAATACCAGAAGACATAAAATGTACTTTGACTGGTGTTAAAATGGAAAGAAAAGTACTAGTCGACGTTCCAAATATTTAGTTGTATCCATGAACATAATGTTGAGCAAAAATGTACCTGTTCTCGGAAAAATACTGACCTAATAACATGACAGATATAATATATTTATAAAAATGCAGAAAAAATGATATTTTACGTAGCACAAAGTACCGCAGGGTAATCATAGCTGCTTGATACCGCTTATTCGCAAACAAATTTATAGAAGAATGTTTCGATTCGGTGGATGTCAGCTGTCTATATAATCAACACTTTTATTACTGTATTGACATGTCATGTGATCGATATCATATCCACAACATATTAATTAAGTATCAAGGATATTTATTTAACTTTCGGTACTCGGGCACTGGCATCTTGAATCTAATTTAAATTGGTATTGAAGTTTTTTCCCCAACACATTTGGTCCGAGAGAAAATAATATTAGTAATAAAATTTTATAAACTGCACTCTATCCGCTTGGTTTTTAAAGTGTTGATAATATTTCATTATCTTTTGTTAATTGATTAATTAAAATATCTTGTGTGGAAATATATTTTTTTATTCTCAAAAAGTATTTTGTTTCCAAACTCATTCTGCTTTTATGTATTTGTGCGAATCAACACACACGATATTTCTATATCAGTGCATTATGTACTTACATATTGTGATCTTCAGCAACTGGGTCATATGTCAGTTTCTCAAGGATCGATTTATTTTTACTGCGACACCAATTGAAATATATTTCTTATTACTCACTCGGAGTTTTATAATACTGATATTCTGGCTTAGAATCATATATTTTATTACTATTGGGTACTGAAACTCATTTATGTAAAGTTGAGTAATTAAATCTGGTTACCGCGTTTCAACAATATTAAAACAAACATTCTCCAATATTTAATGTCCACTCACAACAGTGATTACTTCTTTTGAATTCGTACTAACTATTCGATGTCCAACATTCTGTGAAGTACTCATCCTTGTGTCATTATCGCGACTAGATAAATACATTGTAAGGACAGGAGGTCATTCAGACCTTACATTTATTGTCATTTACAATATTTTTTATGTCACGCAAGTACTCTAAAAATGGATTCATGAGTTTTTCCACAAGGGTTTATATTCTGAATTCATGTATAATAATGATTATTACTTATTGAATGATAACTTTACGTACTTACGAGTCCAAATTTTGCATACATTTTGTATAGTTGCCTAGAGAACATAATTAAAAAATCTAAGATCGACTAGGAAAATACGGGCAAAATTATTTTTAATGGGAGAAATCTTTTTTATTTATCAAGACTTTATGGTGTAGTAACTCTTCAATCCATTAATGTCAAAACTCAACCTACCATGGTGTAATAATGACTTGGTGAATAGCATTAACTTCAATCTACATATGTACTTGCGAATATTATCCCAATTACCTCTATAAATCATTAAAGTAATTTTGATAAAGTCCTCAAAAACTTACTTAGATCATGTGTGTTAAAGAAATGTCTATGAAGAAAAGAAATCTCCAAAATATATGACAGAAATCAGCCGAAAATGTCCAGAACTGAGATTTTATCATTTAACAATAATATTCTGAGAGGTAAACGTTAATTGCAAGTAGATGGTGTTATTGAGTAATTGTTACATACCAGAACTCTAGTACACGAAACTGATTTAACTTATTTTTGGGCCGCTGAAGTAGGCGAATTATTTAAAACTTTTAGGTAATATTACATAGTACTGTTTTCATGTAGAATGAGGTGGAAATTTTTTTATATGTTACTAAGACATGACGTTTATTTTAAATTTCAGGTGAAATTAATCAATAATTTACAATAAAGAGGTTATCAATTAATATATTTCATACACGCAAGAAAAATTTTCAGCATTCTTAGTTGGATGCAAATCACTTTTAATTGTTAACAAGACAGTAACATAGATAATATGTATCTAATTAATTTGAAATGACTTACATCGCGATGTGTGTAATATTACTATTCGTATGTTAATTTGTTGAGATTCATTTTGGTAGTTTCGACGTTAAAATACTGGCGCAATCTTACAAAACAGCGGATACAACTATAAGAGTAAGTGAAATTAAATATCACACGTTTACTGCCAGTATACAAATACTTGTTTAAATACGTCACATTTTTCAACCGATACGTCATTCTAAAATAAAATATTTACATCGCAACCAGTTTTAAAATGAGTGCATGCATGCTGACATGTACATACATAATAGGTCACTATGTGTTAAATTGTGTGTAAAACTTTTAAAACATTTAGTGGTTTCCAAGACATGACGAAGGATCTTTATTTTTTATTCAAGAGGCGCTATCTTCCAAAATGGCGGACATATGAGGCTGGGATTTAACGTTTCTTCCTCGTGATCGTCACAGCACGTTTACTAAGTTTGCTTTTAAGACGGTCTAATGATACTTTAGAAAAGGCATTCTAAGCAAAATATTTATACAAACCCAATTTTAAAAAAGTCTTCCTGATATCAATCATGTATTTTTAGAGTGGGCAATCATAGCACTTCATGTGAGCCAAATTTGGCGAGAACAGACTGAATGGTTTTCCAAGAAGTTATTTCTTCACGTGGCTCTATCTTCCAAAATGGCCAAAAGAGGCTGAGGTGTAGCATTTTTAGTGCACGTAGGTCATATAAACGCGCCAAGTTTGTTTGGAAGTTGTTAAACGGTACGGTAACTATAACGTACTGGTATAAACAATTTACGTGGCCACCATTTTCTAAATAATCGAGTGATATACTAACGTAATATATTTTTATAATGGGGTTACTTTATGGCTAATTGTTGAGCGAAACCTAAAATTTGACGTAACTGCGTTATTTAAGGTGGCTACTACTTTCAAATTGTGTATTAACGCTAATATGACATTCTGCATTTATTGCTAATATTACTGATGTAACAAATTTCGTTTAAATCGGTTAAATAAATAATACCTAAAAAACTAAACATTTTAAATTGACGTCATTTTGAAAATAAGCGTCAGGTGTGGTCGAAAAGTACAAAAATCGGGTTTAAACGTGTTCAAAAGTTTTAACAGGCAGACACTCAGAAAGGAAAATAATTTCATAAACAATTTTTGCAGTAACTATGGTTAACTTTTAAACTCGGGAAATTTAATAGAACGCCAAAATATATATTGTTTTGTACCTTCCGCACCATAAAATGAATAATATCTCTTTTTGTGTTAACTCAGTGTAAAAATGTGATGTGTTATAATGCCATTGTGAGTAAACTTAAACCTTTGAGTACTTTCACTCTTCACTTTCTCCCAAAGGAAAAAACGACTGCATATACGAGTATAAAATGTATCAATTTTCCAGCTTTTATTCTTTCTTGTCAAGCAGATTACAATCACATTTCTGCCCATCTTTTTGTATCGGACCTGGGGTGAAAGTTGCATTTTTATTCATTCCTCCATCGATTTATTGTCTCCATTCGTTTTTTGTTCTTTCTTCTATATGGAACTTTCCTTCCAGAACAAAAGCCTACAAAATCTCTTTCCTGTTTGTCTTGCTGTGTCCTTCAAAACAAATCGGCTCCAGCTGAAGTAATTTTTATGAAATATTATTTTGAAGAATTTAATAACGTACCTAACATTTAAGGGTTCGAAAAAGAAATTTATTTTATCAGGAAAATCTTTTATGGAGCAAAACCTTTGAGCAGATGGCCATGAAAACTGATATTGAACCTCTCTCACATAGTTTGAATTGAATTTTTCATTTAATGAATAAATATGCGAATCAAAGAAATTTTTATTTTAGCCAAGACAGTTTCCCCTCTTAAGTTAAGCCGTAAATCACGTTATACCAAGTAAGGTAGTTTCAGCATGTTCGTTACGTTAAAGACTTATTTTATAACTTCCTACTAAAATTGCTAAAAAAAATATTTTGTACAACATAAATATTGTACCGTTTTTCTTGAAGCCGAGACTCGTGCTATTATTATCGTTATTGCAAAAGATAACAACTATACTTTAGATCATTTTGACTTTATTCAAAAACCGTCATTAAATATGACCACAAAATATGTTTCTTATTTTTGATATTTAATAATAGACCTAGACTAAAAAATATGCATACAAATGAAAAATTTTTGTTGCATAAAATTACCTTTAAACTGTTTATTAGAAAAATCGCTAGAAAAATGTGAGGCAATATAAAATACTACTGTAATGTTTTTTTAATTGTACGCTTCTTGCAAATGCTTATCGCACTTGAGAGACCCTTCGAATGCATTATTAAAGAAATTTTCCAGTATTTATAATGAATAAATCATTGGTCAAGAATTCTTCTTAGTGGTGTTATATTTTTCTAGATTCACAAATAGGAATAAGTTACCAGAGAATATCGCATATATAAGTGTATGTGAAAAAAAAATGTAAATTATATATTTCTTAGTTTCCGAAGCAAAAACAATTTTAATAAACACCAATATGATCAAAGGCTTTATAAAATTATGACGGTGTAGCACGGATGAATTTCAGAGGATAACTAAAGTTCGTTTAGTAACGTATCGTTCGCCCTTCTCTTACTAGCACATTTTCATTCGGCTTGTTCTACTTTACGTAATTTCCAATTCAAATTTTTATTTATTTTGTATTTCCGATTTCTTTGTTCGCATACTTCGGAAGTTTTTATTAACTTAAAAAACTATAATCATGATCGCTGTTAATTTTTTTAAAATAAGTGCTTTAATTAGTCATATGTGTAAGTCCCGAGAACATGGATTATGAGGACAGGAATGCGATAAACATACATGTGATGCTACCTGTTATTTTGCCAACATTTTCAATTGCTGCCCTAGCAATGGCGAAGACAGTAAGGAAAACAGACTGGCATAGACAACTCAAAGTTAATTGAGCACTTTCGAAGGCTCTACTTAGGATCTATTTTTCCGCTCGTTTTGTAACCTTCCGCCATATGTAAAATTAACATTGATATGGACCTCATCGCATTATTCATGCGTCATCCAAGTGACATGTGTTAGTGATATGGAAATGCAGCTCTAATGTGTATCAAACAAACACTATCTTCAGTGGCGATACGTTGCAGCATTATACTCGCAGTATAAGCAACAAAACGTAAAGTCTTAAGAACTATACTGAGGGCAGCTGTTATAATACACAAAGTTTTGGTTGTGGAAGTTTGAATAGAAAATATTTTCCGTGCTGAAATTCTGTATTGTGGCTACTTTCGAAATGTGGCTAGTTGTTGATCTTTTCCAAATGAAAGTTAGTTTAAACGGTGACTCCCGTGTATTTTTTTAGCTAAAAATTCGTAAGTGTGTATGGCATCTCGATGACAGGTTTTTACGGCCCGAAGGCCGGCACACCCTCCATTGTCTCGCACTGTAACTGTGCTGGGGTGAATAAGACAGTGCACGGCACTTTTCCCTCTTCTGATCATCAAGTGCCTTGTATCGTCTTGATTTCATACACGGCTTTCTGCCGGTTCCCTCAGTAAAACCTGTCCTCCTCGCCAATTAGTGAAACTCCGACTTCAATCATTGAAGCCTTTACCCAAGTACCAGCTCATGAGACATCAGAATTTGCCTGCTGCCACTGGTAACATTTTTTCCAATCTCCTGCCTACTTTTGCGGCAAAATTGTTCACCAACTGGTGCAGGTCTTCATCGGCCATTATTATTCCCAAATCCAATTGCAGTCCTCACCGATAGATAACCCCCTGTAGCCACATTATTATATCGTAAATCTTGATGCGCTCCATTAATACATGTTGCAATGTATCATCCACTCCTCATACATCGCATAATGAGGAGGAGACCAATTCAAGACTGTGCAACTTGGCCTTGAAATTTCCAGGACCAGTGTACATCTGCACACTGTGATGGCATCTCGATGACAGTCACACTCGAGGCATTTAGGCAGGTTCACAGAGGATGTAAATTAATGTCTGGCATAAAACAGAGTGTGCCTTTTTTTCAGGAACATAAAACATTTTTAACGCGGTGTCGCGTGTTTTCTGATTGACTTCAAGCCCCACGTCAACAGATAGCAGTCGCGCCGTGACGCTGTGACGGGGCTAAGATTGGACTCTCGCAGGCGTGAAGGAGTAAAAAAAAAAATAAAACAAAGACAGATCAAGAGAGACGAGGAGGCGATGTTAGATGCAATTTGAAAGGCAAATTGGTTTGCCTGCTGAGAAGGAGGTTTGGAAGAGGAGGGGGAGGGGGTGGATGTCTTAGACCCCTGAATATTGCTGCCAGTTTTCTCGGAGACGGTGGATGGTTCGAGGAAGTGGGTTGGGGGTATTCTTCGGGAAGAATTCTCCTTTGCCTCGATTCCTTTTTCCTCTGCGTCTCTCTTTCTCAGTTCTCTTCCAGCGCTCTATCTACCCATTGTCGGTCAGTTGTTAAACATCTCCCCTTCGCCCCTACGAGGGGCCTGCCGCTCGCAGGAGCTGTTGAAATTCTCCCCCTCCTGCTCAGCAATCTCTCTAACCAATTCAATTTCCTTCTGTATTAGGAAAACTGTGTCCTTTAGAGTTTTATTCTTAAACGAAATTGTAAAGTGACTCCAAGTCGTGACAAGATTTTTAAGCTTAGGAAACCCTCGAGAGGAAGCAAATTGTGTTTCACGTTTCGGGAATCAACACTCGAATGGAAGAAGCACGGAGCGTCGTGAGATCAACTTGATGTAAACTTCCCGGATATCGAGCTTTACTCCTTAACGAACAGCGAATGAATGAACGTTGCAATGTAACTTTTACAATCGCAGAAACATTTACTGCTTAGCTGCAGTCGTCAGTATTTCAGAGGTTATCACTGGAACTGTGGACAAGTGTAACATTTAAAAGTGCATCTATTCTGTCTTAAAAAACGGGAATTATGACAAATGTATAAGTCTGTACTATTGACCATCAAATCTTTCAGATGTTGGATAGTTATAACGGTTTCATACAATTTTAACCATTTTTTAAATATTATTATCTGTATTTGATTCTTATCAATGAACGTTATGGCTACTTTCATACTGAAGACAACTTTTTATAGTACACAAGAGTTTCGTTATAAAATGCGAATAGACAGATATTTTCCGTGCCAAAATTCTGCATTACGGTTACTTCTGAAACGTGACTGGTTGTAGTGTTTGTCCGAATGAAAGTTAGTTTAAACAGTGGCTGCCGTGTATTGTCCAGTTAAACATTTGTAAGAGTGTATGGCACCTCGATATACGTGACACTCGAGGAACCCAGCAAACTTATATTCCTTACGGAAGCATCGGGTCATCGGGTCAACTGTGAAAGATGGGGAGGCCCGAAATTTCTCCGGCAACGTGACTGTTGTCAAAACGTTTATCATCCTGCCGCGGTGAAATAAGCTGAGACAGTCAGTGGGGAGATCCATCAGATACGACTTTACGAGACGAAGCGTCATTTAAGCCCACTCGCGGTTACTTCGCACTTTTCCGAGACCCTGCTGAAGTTCTACTTCCAGGAAAACCCTCCGCCTCGTGCAAACAAAGCTTAACCAAGTCTAGAAAATTACACCAAAGGGACAACGCTCATCATTCGTTTGCACTCAGTGAAATAACATTTTGCATAAGAACTAGCTCTTACTAGGCATAAGCAACGGACTTATTTTCACACTGTTCTTAATAATATTAAGTATAAATGAAATATTATGATTTATAAATGCAATGTAAATAAAACATTAGTTAAACCAAAATAAGGAACTTCGCTTGTAAAAAAAATGGGATATTTAGGACACAACCAAGTACTGCTTACATGGGGTGATTTTTCTAGGGTTTGATTTAAAAAGTGTGAAGAAACCGCAAATAGACTATAGTAATTGCGACTGTAAGAGTAAGTATGAGCAGACTTCTCCAAATATACCTCACTGTCTCCTATGCCCAGCATCATATACAGAATACAATTGGTACAAAGTTACTCAACGTGTAATGGACGTCGTTTAGTTTTGATAAAAACTTTTTTAAAAGACTTTATCACCATAATCGTTGTGATTTCACCAGTGTATACTCTTTCTGACACAATAAAAGTACTTGTACACAAAATATCTATACGAATTGTTTTCTTTTGTGCACATAGTGTGTAACGGTGCATTACTCTGGCACATGTTGGAGTTATTTTTTTTAGCAGAATTAAGAAAACCTATTATATAGATTTTTATATTAGCGTTCAGATCAATATTGGGTTCGTAACCCGACCATGCCTAGGTTTCGCCCCTCGCGGTGGTTGTAGTATACGTATTCTATTAAATATAAAAAAAAATATTTGTTCTGCATTCGGGAAGAACGTTGCTCGGTTAAAGTATAACGATGCTCGGTTAAAGTATAACGTTGCTCGGTTAAAGTATAACGATGCTCGGTTAAAGTATAACGATGCTCGGTTAAAGTATAACGTTGCTCGGTTAAAGTATAACGATGCTCGGTTAAAGTATAACGATGCTCGGTTAAAGTATAACGTTGCTCGGTTAAAGTATAACGATGCTCGGTTAAAGTATAACGATGCTCGGTTAAAGTATAACGTTGCTCGGTTAAAGTATAACGATGCTCGGTTAAAGTATAACGATGCTCGGTTAAAGTATAACGTTGCTCGGTTAAAGTATAACGATGCTCGGTTAAAGTATAACGATGCTCGGTTAAAGTATAACGATGCTCGGTTAAAGTATAACGTTTCTCGGTTAAAGTATCTAACTGGTAATAAACATGTGTGTAATGCGAAGGTAGAATATTCATTTCGGTTCCATGTAATTTATTTGAAGCTTGCGACAATCCGCTGGTAGCACACCAGGTTCACGAAGACAGCTTTTTGGGGCGTGTACGTGCCGACTCGCCGACAACAGTTCCCGGAAGTTCGTTATTGCCGAACCCTCGGTTCCTCTCGCTGCTGAACGAAACCAGCTAAAGCAAGTGCGCGACGCTGGGTTCGCCTCTGACACAAGGGCCTATTGCGAGAATTCCCAAATACGAATTTTATCTCCTTCCCAGAAAGAGAATTCCTCGATGAAAGAAAACATTTCCACGAAAGTTTCCTTATCGAAGTGTGGTTTTCACAGTGACAAAATGTAGTATATTATTATTGCATGTTCAAGGACACGCAGACTTTCACTAGATTTCTAATTTTAATGTAACATGCTTTTTATGTTCGAACGTTAATTTTCCCGCCTAAATAATACGCACATCTGACGCCATTATTACACGTGGCGCTATTTTCGTTTTATGAAATTCTTTTTGCAATAGTAAACTGCGATATGTAAAGGCCTTTCACGGTAAAGTGAGCACTTTTGAAATCAACCTTTGAAAAATGTCACCGCACCTACCTGCGTATATTTTAACGGGCACACTGACTGTGACGCGCCCAGCAAAGTGGCAACGGCGGGGAGAAAATAGTTCCATGTGTTAATGTTAAATTACAGGTGTTATGTAAACATTTGTGAATACTGAAATATTTTATTTTACATGTGTGTTTTTTTTAATGCATATCAGTGTAAGAATAAAAGCATCTGTAAAATATTTACTTTTCTAAAAATACTACATGTGCCCTTGACCGACGCACGAATAAAGTGATTATAATCTAAATTGTACATATGTTGGAAGAATACACAATGTGCATACAAGTAGATCTTAAGCAGGGTTTTCAAAAGTGGTCAGTTTACCGTGAACAGAATGATTACGACAGATCGGGCGCAATTTTTAATGGGCATTTAGGCTTACATCTCCATTGCTGTGAGTCTCAGAGGAGGCTTAGTGGATTGCTTCTTCGGCTCGACTCTCGGAAGTGCTCGGCAGTCTTCGGCAGTGGACTATTTTTTTCTCTGCGTACGCTAGGACAGTCTTATTTGTTTCTCTCATCGTCCTTCAGAGTGCGCTGGTGTCCGCCGTATTTCTTACCTCATTCGTTCGACTGCCGCCTAGAGTGCCCACTCGGATTTCAAGGACTAAGTGTCACTTGCCTTACACGGGACTTTCGCCCCTACTGGCGCATTTATCTTAACCATATCGGCCACAGTATCATCTATCCGAGACGTCGCACAGGAAGTGACTTCAGTGATCTGCACTTTTCACTGCAGAAAACAACGTACGATGAGGTAAGTGCCTCACATGGTGCGATATATCATTTGTTGCTGAAATTATATTCGTTAGTCTCATGAAAAACTGCTGCCAGTAACATATAGCGTAAACATATTTTTATTCCTCTCAAGACCCCGATGTTAAGCAGCGCCCAATTCTCTCATCTCAAGATTTTTATTGGTCCCGGCATATAACGGACCGTTATACTAAAGACCGTGCTACAATCAACATAACCAAAGCGATACAAATAACAGCAATTTTTTAATACCTTCTGTACAATGATGCTTTCTACAACTACGCATTACAATGACCTTAACTATTAACACATAGCTGCATAACAGGTTTGCAAACTTTGAACTTTCTTGTACAAGAACCCATGCGTAGCCAATCAGAATCCATTTTCATTACTACCTACATCAATATCACTTCAATAGCTGTTCATTTCCGGTCACGAATTTTAAAATATACACTTGAC
This sequence comes from Clitarchus hookeri, assembly GCA_002778355.1. Lineage (NCBI taxonomy): Eukaryota > Metazoa > Arthropoda > Insecta > Phasmatodea > Phasmatidae > Clitarchus > Clitarchus hookeri. Next base: position 561,514 of record NQII01000291.1, on the reverse strand, counting down.
TCCAAACATAATATTTCCTTTCTTGTGTTCGTTTATTTAGCACGTGCTTTGTGGAAAAGAGAACTGCAAAAGCTAAAATATTTATTCTGTATTCACTAACGAAAGTTTACTAGCGAGATGTCTACATGCAAAAAAGACGTTGAAATATATAACAAGTTGGCAAACTTGCACGTGTGAAAATTCAAATAACTATTAGTAAAAAGTCCAAACATCCGGTTTTGTCATGTCAATTTTAGCACAGTATTTTCATAATGGCAATGCCTATGGGTATGCATACGGTTAGAATGGCTGTTTCGATTGTAGCATTGCCATAATTCATGTACAGTTTCAAACAAAAAATTTGCTCGTTGTAGCACCTTAATTCATAAATTAATCATGTGTCTTAACCGACTGAGCTAAAGTTTCAACAACATATGGCACATATATTTTTAAGGTAAATTGTAATAATAATAATTTTGCAAGCATTTAAAATTTGCAATTTACCAATAAAAATCGTGAACATTGGGGGAAAAAATGTCTAGTGAAGCAGGTCGTTATGATTCCCTCAAATCCTTGAGTTATAAAGTTAGGACACAATACACTATTTTGTTTTTTTTTTCATTTGCTTTATTGACCCATGCATTTGACACGTGAAAATGTTTGTCGACAAATCCCCAGGAGAGATGACTCGTATGATCGTACACAAATATACGCCCTTGCCTAGGGACACCCGAATTCCGCGAAAAGATCCCCGCGCACGATAGGTTTCAACACCCTGCAGTTATACCAGCAGTTTTCTTTTGCTTATTGGTCGCGCGTATTTGTGAGAAAACACTTTCTTACCTGTGGTTGGCCAATCAGAATTACGTTGCTCCTGTAGTGCACGTCCTTGATTCGCAAGCATACGCCTAAGGCGCGTAACACGTAAATCATCCAATCAAGAAAGTAGACCATAGCTATAGTGTTGTGAAATACAACTGGTGGTGAAATCTTCTCGCGAACTTCGGGTGTAGCCAACTGCACCATCTCTCAACTCCCAACATTTTTATTACGAGACTAGACAAAAGAACCGTTTGTGGCGAATTTTAAATAACTTATACAAGTCGTCCAAGTCCAACTCTCCTTAACAATTTCCTATTTATTATACAAATGCTTAATCATATATAATATTAAAATAAACTTTACATGCATGTTTACGTAAGTAATTTATATTTCAATATTTTAATTTTATTTTAATTAATTACGATTACGATTATCTCCAAAAACTGTTCGGAATACGTTCCGTGTATAACAGGCCACAGGTATGCAATTCTGATTCTTTTTTAAGTAACTGTGCCGATTTTTTGTGGCCAAATCGAAACCTTAAAATAGTGTAGCGACCACATTTCCTCAAGTCTTGTTGTAAGCCCAGCAGCTATGAGACTCCGACATCGAAATCTTATAGGCAGAGTTGGTAACAATTTGTGAGCTATTAAGTTTAGTCCCTTGGAGTTCAGCATGTAGACACCATTTACGACTCCGTGAATGTAAGTTGAAAGACAATTTTAAGGCAAAAATTAATATTTTATATGTATTGATATTCGAAACCCGTGGACCGAATACCGACCCGAGTTTCGGAATTTTCCTACATCAATTTCAAAGTGCTCACACACACCTGATATGATATTTTTTGTCATTTCAAAATGTCCCACATGGTGACAGACTTACGCCATATGTGTAAAGAAAAAAAACCTTGCCAGCGTTTTTGTTACTTTATTTACGCGTCGATAAAGTGTGGCTATGAGTAATGTTAGCAAACATATGTTACTTGTATACCAGTGCTTACTCATTTAAACATTGAAAAAAGAAAAGCAAAAATAAATAAGTTCAACTAAGGTTTATTTTATTCAGATTAGGAAGCACAATGCCAGTAGTTAAGCAACTAAAAATTTTGGCCTCCATTGCACCCGATTTTCTTCGATTACGTGCAAACAAATGAGACAATTGCATTTTTAATTAAATATGTATATACATTTTTTTAATCTTCCAATTTGTAATGTGTTAGAACTTACGTAAATAATAAACTTTGTTATTCGTAATACAGTGCCAAATTAACAAATATGTTCGCTTGTTGTGCAATATTCTGTCGTGAAACACTATTTAGCAAACCGCTGAATTACAAAATTGCTTTAATTAAATGTGACAACAGAATAGAAAAATTCCTTTTGATGATTGCTAGATTTTCTTCGCTCTCAAATCTCTAACATTTTTCACTAAAATAAGCGTGTTTACGAAATCTCAATGCCAAACACAATTGCATTTTTTGCTCTTTACTATTGTAAACAGTATTAGAGGGCATTAATAACTATTACAGTATAAATTTAATACTTAATATTTTGGCTGTGGCAGGTATTTATCACAACTCTAGCCAAAAAGACATTAGTAAAAAAGTATGGCAGATATACCAAATAAACCTAAATAAAATTGTATAGCCACCATTTTGAAAATAAGTCCTTATCAATTTTAATTACTTACTTACGTTTACATGGCCTATCGTGGTATTACTTAAGTGCCAAATTAGGTGAGAATTAGTTTAATACTTTTGTGAGATATAACGTAAAAGCGTTATTTTTCTTCGGTGCTATCTTCCAAAATGGCAGACCAACAACAATATCAATCTTTAAATTCAATGCTTACACGATGTGCTGTGAACATACGAAATTTGGTTTAAATCGGTTGAGTGGTTCTCTAAATATGATATATATCACCCTAAATATTAACATGGATGCCATTTTGAAAGTAAGCGCTTGGCGTGGTCGAAAGATATAAAAGGCAGGTGTCCTTACTAAGTAGTATATGTGTAACGACTTTGAGGAAATTCGGTTAACGCGATAAAAAATTTTAAAATGGGAAAGGGGGGAGGGGACACACACACGCATACATACACAAACACACAGACACAGACAAGAAAGTGAACACATAAGCCTTTCTTTCCTTCAGAAAGTAGGCTAAAAACTGTGTGTGCAGTGTGTGTGTGGCTGTGTTCAGTTACTGATGATTTTTTTTTAGCCATTTTTCGTTAATTATGATGCTCCGTTTGGAAATATCTACAGTTCGCTCCAGTGTTCTGAGTTACTGGATAACAATTGTCACGCAACGAAGGATATTGTAAGTTGCAAATTACATTTGTTCACCGGTCAGTATTTTTTTAACAGACCCCAAGCCGTTAGATCGGGTATATTCTAATACTAATTGCAGTACCTCGCACTTCCATTTTAATTATTACGTAGTGTCGAGTTGGCATTCGAACGAACAAAATATTAATGATCAGTAGACAACTACAATAAACATTTTCTGAAATATCTATATTTGATGATTGTAGAAATAATACAAGATGACGGCAGGTTCTTGTTATTATTAACAATCCGAATGCTTATTTGTAAAGTTTGATTTCGAAAGTGCTCACTTAATGAAAACCAATTACTGTGGCAACCAACATCGCAATTTATCATCGAGACCATCTCTTTCCCTTCACGGCAAATTGCAGTAACTCTTAACGAGGACCACATTCAGAAAGAACTTCATTCCCGAACAAAACCAGTTAAACGATTCCGTGTCAAAGAGGAAATTAAGCCCTATTCTCGGTTCTATGGCCTTGATGAGGAAAACATGAAAACAAGCAGAACGTAATAACATTACTCTGGCAACACCTAACCATAATTATANATGGCCTTGATGAGGAAAACATGAAAACAAGCAGAACGTAATAACATTACTCTGGCAACACCTAACCATAATTATAATCAGTGTTCGGTAATAATTTCAGTAACAAGTGGGGTATAAATTAAACATTAACTCGTTAATCAAACGCTGCGGGTTTTTAGAAGTTAACACAAAATAACAAAAGAAAAAGTTTACACTAAATATATATGTTTGATAGCTTAGCAGAGATTTTGTCAGATTTTAGCATTTTTGCTGAACATTTTCTTATGCATTAAATTTACACATTTTAATTTTATGGTGCAAGGTAATATAGGAGAAGACCTATTCAGGCAAAAATCAGACAAAATAAGATTGCTTGTTGCTAAAACATGCTGAAAGTGTTTCTGTAGACGTACGTTAAAACAAGACTGTGCATTCTGCTGTCCAATTACGTTTTGTGACCTCTTGAAAGGAAGAAATTAAGCACAGTTCATATGACTGAATTTATTAACTACACGAGGAATAAACGCAAGAAACGCAGACACGCAGAAAGTCGCACGTACATAATTCAAATATTATAAATTACGCAAGACGCAAGAAAGTAATGCAGAAATTGGCCACCTCTCAACTGCATTGGCTTGCATTTTAATACTTCGAGAATTAACAGTGACGGACTGTTAATTCTTTTGCACGCGTATAGAAAGCTATGAGTTTCAGTTTCCGTCTTAATTTTAATTGGTTTTAATTTATTGCGTAATTAATTTATGTGAAATACATGCATGCAATCAAGAAACAAATTGTGTAATTACACATGAAAAAAAAAATAGTATCAGTCTTGCTAAGAAAATTATATAGATTCCTATAAATTTATTACTCAGGGATTTGAAAATAATTTGTTACTAACTTACTTAGATTAAAACCTATATATATATATAAAACTGAGGGGAAAAGCAAAATATGATTATTCAAACACACATTAGGGAAAAAAAATTTTGTAATAGTTTCAAGTTTTAATTTTGTACCGTTGGTAACGTCTTGCGTCGTGCGTCTTTTAGAAAACGAGCGTAGTTTTCTTGCGTAAGTTGCGTACTGCGTCGTAGCGCTCTTGCATTTGCTGCGTAGTTTATAAACCTCGGCATAAGCTAGCTGGAAAAATTTCGTTTTTTCCTCAGCCGAAAGATGAAATTATTAAATCCGCACAATAATTCTAAAGCATTGGCTGGAAGTGCGTGAATTTCCCAAAACTGCAACTAACCTCACGAAGCGTGCCGATAAGTTTGCACGCGAAGATGACACGTGCAGCCATTTCCCAGTGACGCGCCAGCCTAACGCTGCTATTGGGAATCGTCAATATAAAATTGTAAACTCCACAAGGTCACGTCTGTCCGTATGTAAACATTGTAACGGGCCTTCCAAATACTACGATATGGACACCCGGGAACCTAAGTTTCTCGCAAATTATATTTGTAAGGGTAGGATATTATTACACACAACGTAAGCCAATGAGCTAAACTAAATAGAGGCAACGTAGTAATTTTATCCTTTCCCTTCAGGTATCTGCGAATGAGAGCCTTTAAAATGTTATATTTTTTCTTTATATACGTGCTGAATCATCTAAAACTTGCACCGAGAATATTTCGGAAATGAAATGTGCCATTGATGTGCTGGTTTCACAGAATTGAAGTTCAAGTAAGGGCTCATAATTGCAGCCCATACACAGATTTCAATAAGTATTAGAATGTGTATTTCACGTACAAACTAACATTTTTTCAAATGGAACAAAGCCTGTTCACGTCAAGAAAATAAAACTAGAGGAAATTAGAATGCGAATGGTGTTTTAACAGGATACTAGTGGAAGTAGTTCACTTGCCATCGTAATATGACACTTTTAAATTTTAAATACCAGCCGTTATCTGCTTCATTTAACTGCTTAGTTACTAGGCTACGATGTTCGTCTGTGTGTTTATATTCATGTTTCCTTTGCACGGTTTGCATTGGGTCCTCCTTGCCAGTACTTTGTGATAGTTCACACTACCTAGTCTTAGGAAGTGCTGGAAGATGTTATTTACTAATACTGGGAAGGATAGTTTTCGCCTTCTTCATAATTCACAGAATTTGTTTATTAACTTTTTTTTAAGAGAGTGTTGATACATGGTATAGCTAAGTGGAGCAGAAAATTGTAGGTATTTAACATTGTCATATTATGATAGCTCGTTAACTACTTGCACTAGAACTGTGCAGACAACACCATTGACGTTCTAATTTCCTCTAGTTTTGTTTTCTTGACGTGAACAGGTTTTGTTCCATTTGAAAAATGTTAGTTTGTACATGAAATACACATTTTAATACTTATTGAAATCTGTATTTACGCTGCAATTATGATCCCTTGTCTAAACTTCAATTCTGTGAAACCGACACATAAATAGCGCATTTCATTTACGAAATATATGCGGTGCAAGTTTTAGATGATTAACTTTGTATAATTATTAGGATGATAGTAAAATGTTGTGACTCTAGATGATTGTTTTTTTACATTTCGTGGAGATAAAGTCGTACTCCCAGAACATTTATGTAATTATACATGCGTATACGAGCAAATGTCTGTTTTTAAAGACATATTTTACTAGGGAATCCTCTTAATGTCTGAAAGTGTGCCACAAATAGAATATTTATCGCCTCAATAATGCACAGTAAATGAAAACATGAAGAAGGGTAAGTTCCAGACGCTTTCACAAGAAACTCAACCCACAATTGGCCGTATTTTAAACATATTGAAAATAAAAAAATAACACCCAATTGTATAAATATGAAATTATTATCAGTATTACCACGAATTCAGTGGCCCTTACCGGAAATGCGATTAACTCGCTCCCGGATTTTCGCATGTGGGAATCGTGCCGGACGATGCCGCTGGTCGGTGGGTTTTCTCGAGGATCTCCCGTTTCCCCATCCTTTCATTCCGGCGCTGCTTCGTGCTCACCTCACATCCCTCTCATTGGCTCTCAAGACCACGATGTTAAGAGCCGCCCAAATCTCTTCGCTCACTCACTCAACGGGCACACTGACTGATGTGCGTCCTCTAAAGTTGGTAACGACGATGGAAAAGTAGCGCCATGCCTTTATGTTGAATTAAAGGTTTTTGGCAAACATTTGTGAACACCGAAATGATTTCTTTTGCTTTGTTTTTTAACGCATACATGTGTAAAAACTAAGAAATTTACAAAACATGTAATTTTATAATAATTTTACAATTTCACTTTACCAACGGATGAATAGTTTTCAAGCCCAATGCGATGTGGATTTTGCGTACGGCGGAAGAATACATGATGAGCGTGTAAGTCGATCTAAACTAGGACTTCCAAAAGTGCTCAGTTTACAGTAAACTGCCTATACCCTACTTAATTACTTAAACATAAGAATTGGTATACAAACCCAAGTTTTCCACTTCGCAAGGTAGAACCAGAGTGTCGCCAATGACAGCCCTGAACGTCTGGCCTCGCGATGTGAAGCGTGGCGCTGGGGTCGAGTCCAGAATCACACCTGAAAACAAAATACCGGTTCAGTAGCGGAAACCTCACAAATCGCGCTGTTTCTACTGTTTTTTTTTTTAATTGGGCTTATTAACACGTACATTAATCGAGTCCGAGATCATGGACATGTTGCATGTGAATGACTATCACGACCGGCACTGTACATCAAGTGTCTCTAAAGCATGGGTACAAATTTCGGCAGGCAATTCCCATCGAAAATATAAGACGAGAATGTACGTACATCTTATACACTGAAGCAATTATTAAGGGAGTTATCCACACCTAAAATTTGAGATTTAATATGCGTTTAATTGAAAATTTTAGAAACAACTTGCGATTAAGCAACAAAGCAATGGCATTTTTTAAAGGAGAGTTTGCACATCTAAAAACGCGGTCGATAATATCATCCCCCCTCCTTTTGTAAATTGCTGGTGGCAACCTGTATTTGCATCAAACTTTGTGAAACTGCGTTCCAAGCGATTTTTGAAGACTACCTGTGTATCAGCTCGTCTAAATTGACAAAACACGTCGTCTTGTCGGAAAATTCTCAGGGGAACTGTTGTGAGATATTTCATGTTTAACATTCAATGGTCTCGCTCGCAACGTGTGGTCCATCCGTTTGGTGTTATGTGTGCGGGGCAATTTTAATGAGGATTTTTCAGGGGCGCACAGCTCCCTTAATAATCACTTGACGAGGAAAATGGTACTTGCATTTAAGTCTTATATTTTCGCCAGGAATACACTACGGAAGTTTGTTCCCGTATTTTACAAACACGTTGTATAACCGAGATATCACCACCTAGTGCTTTGTAAATATTCTTTTCGGTAACCTCATTTTGTGGAAAATTGTGCGCCTCTCATTTTCGAATGGTTTAACACGTTCAGTCGTGGGGACTATAATACAACTCCTATAAGTAAAACAAGATGCAAGTACTATTCTACACTTGTATATTTTCTGTTACATGAGCATACGAGGTGTGTTCAAAAAATAAGGTGACTTTGCAAATTTCGAGGGCTACGTACATTCGATTATCGATTGTTTTTATTGTTATGTTGGAACACATGTCCCCAACATATGTTGATATTATCAGCCATTTTGCATTGTTAGTTTGTTTGTGACAGATATAAAGGTTAGACGTGTTTCGGTGTGCTTGGCGATTTTTTTCTGTCGCAAACAATGGATCAAAGAATCTGTATTAACAACACCGTAATCATGCCTCAGCCACCGTATTCACCGGACGTGGCCCCC